>CM025780.1:31849431-31908631 GCA_014636745.2 Centella asiatica | reverse complement strand
ACATGCGAAGATAAATAAGAGTGTTGAAAACGTACAGAGTTTTCGCCTTTTTTTGTTGTTTATTCCCCATTTGAAATTAATCAATCAACAAGATACGATTACTTGCACTAACTTCCCTTTCTCATTTTTAAAACTTCCCCTTCTCATCTTTTGTTTTAAAATGATAATCAAAGTTATCTGTTGCAGAAGAAATTAAAATAAAAAAACTCCTTTGGGCTTTCCCATCCACAGTTTAAGGACCATTCACTGAAACCATTTTGTAAATGGTAACTAATTAAAAAATGATGTATTGCTACATGAATCTACATGGCTACATACATATGTGCCATTCTAGTAGCTCAAATCTATGGTGCTAAATACATGCTGGCACTCATAGACATGACATGCGAAGATAAATAAGAGTGTTGAAAACGTACAGAGAGTGCAATGAATTTAGAAGAAGATGGGATTCCACCTAATTTATTAATTCAAAAAAATTAAATGCCCATTATTGGTTGCCTGTATTTGTCCCTAGCAAATTAAATAACATCGCATGCATAATCATGTATCAAATTATACATGGAATTCTTTAGATTTCTCATGGTTAATCAAAGTGGTTTAATTTATATTTTGTAATTATCAGAACTTACGGTCTAAATTTATTTTCACAATAATTGACATTTTATATATTTCTAAAAATTTATCTTTTATGTTTCTTAAATTATCCTTTACTGTAATAAAATATTATCACTCATTCTCTGTTTTTGTGTCATATTACCACACAATAAACACTCTCTTTCCTTGACATACATTTATATTAATTAATGATAAAGTAAAATTGTCAAACTATTAAAATATTATCATAGATTTTAGTTTTCTTAATATATATACAAATAATTAAAATATCAGTCATTATGAAACCGAGAGAATAATAGTTAGCTCCCAAAAATTAAGTCTTTCGTACGTAGTAGGCAGGATTGCTCGACGAAAATGTAGTACTCGAATTAATTGAAATCGCATGTATATTCAGGTAAAACTTTTTACATGTTATATATTTATTTTATTCAATAAAAATTGAACAAAATAAAAGTAGTTTAAATATATTTTAATATAAATACAAGTATCAAATTATATGAAATATCAAAATTTATTAAATTTCACCTAAAGTAATCAATTAATTTCAGATCTCATTTATTTTAACTTAAATTGTAAAAATTTTAAATTTGTAAAATTTAAATTAAAATATACATGACATGTAACACAAAAGAGACTATGTCGGCTACCTTTACATATACACAATAAGTGGCAGTCACATGTTTCAACTCTTTTGCATTAAATTTGACGGATTCTGCAAAGCTCATTAGGTTGATTTTTAAAAGCTCGACATTAAAGTCGTTGGTAGTTGACATATTTCACCACAAGCAAGACACACCACCTCAAGCTGGTTGGTTCCTGCTAGTATAGTGCTATGCTATATAGCCAATGTTGATGTGTGGGATTCTGTTAGCAACTGTATCCAATTTAAAAAACATATCTCTGCTTGTAGTAATTAACTCTCACTTGGTCACTCTAGTTTAAAATTTTCACGTATTAACATCTTTTCACATGTAATGCCTTATTTCTGCACATGCATGAAATAATGAATTCCCCTTTTCCTAGAGAACTTTGAGGGAAATATTTGCTACCTAGAACGTACCTTATAGTTACCGTCGCCGTTCACCGGTCGCCGGCTTTTTGTCATAATGTTACCAACTTCTTTGATTTTTTGGAACTGGACAGATGTCAGTTCCATACATGGTATTACGACTTTACGGAATATATGAACATTAACCAAATAAAAATAAATGGTGAAAACATTGAAACTTTAAACTACTGCATTTTAAATAATCTTAATACGGAGTATAAGAAATTAAGAAGTACTACTCCGTTTTCTATTAGTCGTTTGTTTAGTTCAAATCATATATATAAAAATTAATGACTAATAAGAATAATAATATTAAATGTGTTGGTATTATACCATAATTATCCTTATTTAATATGTATAGAAAAAAGAGATGTTTATATTTCCTTAAAATATGAAAAGGGGAATAAAAAAAATTTGTTTTTACATTGAAATATGAGAAAAACAAATAAAAAGAAAAAAAATTCTAGAAAAACAACTAAATAAAAACGGAGAGAGTAACACCAAAATCTTTATGAAATGTCTAAGTCTCTCATTTCATATAAGTTGATTAAGGACGTCCCCAATAGTTCAAAAATAAAAATCCTTGTAATATTCGGAACTATTTATGAACATCACAGCAAAAAAAATTAAAATATTTATGGCCCCTATATAAATAAGGAGCTGCACAACACCTACAAAATGAGAGTTCGAGTTGAATTTTAACTTATTATTTATCTTTCAAGTTGAGTATGAATTAAATTTTTAAAAACTTCAATTTATGTTACAAACCTCGCTCTGCCCTTTTTCAGAATATACTTTGATCAGCATTCAGGAATCAGCTTCAAGTACAGTACTGAATTGCCAGGTGAGAGATGCTTCGAAACGTTACGAAAATCACAGTATCATACCAAGGCATTTGAAAATAAAATACTATAGCACAATATAGTTTATAGTTTATTTAACTGAAAGTTTGTAGTACGTTTTGGGGGTCTATCGGGTACTGTTTCAGAATAATACTATGTACTCACAAGTTTCAGTCTCTTTATTTTATTTATTTATTTTAAAAAATCCCTTTACAATTATTGTCGGATTATATTTTTTATCTTTAATTAGCACACACGTGTTAATGGATGTTACTTCGGATGACAATAGTCAACAAACATTTTTAATAAATTGAGAGTTCAAATCTTGTTAGTTGACTTCTTAATAAGTAATTTATAAATACTTGTAAACCCTCGAAAATGGTCAACAACAATGATCTGACTCTAAATTTGAAAACTCTCTTCACCTAAATTTTTGTTAACAAAAATAGAAATAAAAATAATAATAAACACACAGTACACATATGGGTAATTAGCACATATCTAAGACGCACTCCACCTTCTCTTTTTAGCTATAAACTTAGATGACTCTCTAAGGAATTTCTCTCATTTTGTCCGAAAAAGGAAAACTTGGTTTTAAAATGGTTATATGATTATACCTCAATTTTACCCTTATGGTCTCAATTTATGATTTTAAAATATATTCATCAATTTAATTTTTCTTTTGGGAAGACGAAGAAATATGTTTACCACCTATTATGTGATTTTGCTGATTAGCTAACGGTTCAGCTCTATGCCTAAAATTTCAACTTTTACCTATATAATATTTTCTCTGCTTTGTGAGGTTTAAGTATGGTTGATTTGTAATTATCAACTGATGATCAATATGATTAATCTATTACGTAAAAAAGTGGAAGTTCAAAAATGAGAAGAAGAAAAGAAAAGAGAGAAAGAATGTTCATTTACAAACCTACAATCAAATTGTTTTACAGAACTCATCATAACAATATCGAAATAAAATATCATTATCGTTAAAATCACTTTGAAATTTAAAATTGATGCTTTCTTTTTATTTTAATGATAAACTATATCTGTTGAGTGGTGTTATTTTCATATGAAAAAAAATAATATTTTCACGAGATTTCTCTTATATGAATAATTAATGGAATCCACGATCATACGAGATAATATTGATTTTTCTTGTAAAAATATCACTTCTTTATTTGTTATGATATTTAAAATTAATGATAGATAAATTGTGCGTGTGCGTAGCTTACCGAAGTTAATACATTGGGATGTTGGGATAGATTCGGACTGGCTGTTTACCTTCCTTCCACTAGAAATTTCACCAGCCCGCATGAAAAATATACTATATTACTATACTACTGAGTTCATTAAAACTCCAACAATCTCGGTATGTGATTTGATTTCCTTGTTCATGACTATACTTCCAGTTGGCTAGCCTTCCCACTAGATGCTCCTCTCATTGTTTGTTGCCTGCAATAAATGCCATTTTTTTCCTACCCATTCAACTGCAAGTACCTCTAATATAGTTATAAAAAGGTGTCACTTTACCATATCTGCTCCATATTCAGCATTTCCTATCCTAATTCCCAAACCATCTTCATCTTTTTCATGTGTTAATATGCCATGCATCTCTGTTCAATCAAATCAGACAATACGTGGCCCATAATGTTATCACTCACTATTCTTGGTCAATATAGTCTGCCTTGCATCCAACTTGTTTGATGTATTTTCTGACTGATTCATAGATCATAAAAAAAGTGTAACTTTTATAAAGTTGACCTTTTGATCATTAATATATATTGCATTGTAAGATTTCCCTTCTTGTTTAATTGTAATGAAGGGGGATAGTTTCTTTATTAGCTTTTTCATGAGAATCTTGTATTGGTAGAGCCTACCCAGTAGTCTTTTCTCTTTACACATCTGTTGTAATGGCTAGTTTTTTATATAGCAGAGTGGTTGCTGGTTTTGTGCTTTACATTTTTTCTGCGTGTTTTTGCTTGAACATTTCTTTGGCAGAAAAGATATCTGCTAGTTTTATCTTTGGAGATTCTTTGGTTGAAGCTGGTAACAATAACTACATTGTATCCCTCTCCAAGGCTAATTATCCTCCAAATGGTATTGATTTTGGAGGACCAACAGGAAGATACACAAATGGCAGAACAATAGTTGATATTTTAGGTAAGTTTTCATGTTCTTCTTTTCTTATTTGTTGGTGGGGGTTGTTATGGGACATGAAAATGGCATAAAAATAGTGAAATTTAAAGAACATACTTGTCAAAGTCTTTATGATGTTACATGTATTTTGTCACACCAGGACAGCAAATAGGATTTGAGGACTTTGCTCCTCCGTATTTGGCTCCAACCACAAATGGAGCTGTTATTCTGCAAGGTGTCAATTATGCCTCCGGTGGAGGAGGAATTTTCAATCAATCTGGAAAGATATTTGTGAGCTTTTTGCATAAATCAGTCTCTCTAACTAGTTTTTGCAAATAAATAATATTTTTCTTTTTAGACTCCTGGTACCAAAATAGATAATGCAAAATCTTATTTTTGTATAACTAATTTTGTATAACTAATGATATTTATGTACTTCTTGTAATATGCAGGGTGGTAGAATTAACTTGGACGCACAAATTGATAACTTTGCCAATACCAGACAAGATATAATCTCACAAATAGGTGCTCCTGCAGCAATGCAGCTTTTTGAAACTGCTCTCTATTCAATTACTATAGGGTCAAATGATTTCTTGAACAATTACCTGGTGCCTGTGGTGACAAAAATCAAGCAAAAGTTAATATCTCCAGAGATGTTTGTGGGAGACTTAATTTCAAGATACCGGATTCAACTTACGGTATTACAACTTCCTCGGAACAACCCCATAATCATATATTCATATCTAACAGTGATGTCATGGTGCTCACAAATTTGCTGCCCGAGTTCCCAACTTATTATACATTAGATTGCTTTAGTGTATTTTTGGGTAATTCTGGTATCGAAGTTCTGGGCGCCATTACGTTTCTAAAATCAGCAGTAATTCACTTAAGAATCTGTTAACTGGAATTTTTTTGCGTTATTACTTATATTTTCTTATTTTTCAGAGGCTCTATAATTTGGGAGCTAGAAAGATTATTGTGCCAAATGTCGGGCCGATTGGGTGCATACCATATCAAAGAGATTTTAATCCATTAGTTGGGGACAACTGTGTATTTTTGGCAAATCATCTAGCCCAATTATTCAATACCCAGTTAAAAAGTCTTCTTTTGGAGCTTAATGCCAATCTTGAGGGATCAAAGTTTCTTTATGCAGATGTCTACCACATTGTAGCAGATATCCTTGAAAATTACATGTCATATGGTAAGTAATACTATCTATTTTCCCTATGTAGTATTAGCTTTCTGAAAATCGCCATGTCTTGAGAGAACCTAGTTTGTAGGGCGCCTATCGTGTTTCAAGGTCGAATGTTGGGATTCATCAAGTATCGTATGAACAAACTCAAATATAACTCTTTTGGGAATAAAGAATCGTTAAACGCCTAGGCAGGAATTAAGCGGATTTATGCAGTGATCTTCTGAACATACGTGTGTGCATAATTTCATGATCTCTAGTGCTAATTTGAACTACATTGTCTAAACAGGTTTTGACAATCCAAACTCAGCATGTTGCTCATCTGCTGGGCGTCATGGAGGACTAATCCCATGTGGTCCTGGTCCAACTAAAGTTTGTGCGGACAGATCAAAATATGTTTTCTGGGACGCGTACCACCCAAGTGATGCTACCAATGTGATCATTGCAAACCGTCTGATGGATGGCGGCACTGATGATATTTCACCGATAAATCTCAGGCAGCTACTTGATTCTTGAAGTACTGGAATGAATGAGATGAATCCAGACAATTATAATATTTTCAATATACATGCCATACTAATATATACAAAAGTATATTTATTTTGTTATGATTTGGAGAGAATTATATAATGTACTTAATTGATCCTATAAATTTTACCAAGTTAATTGAATAGGTAGCACAATTTTTTTGGACATGTGATTGATCAATACAAAGTTTGATTAACATAAGTTGGAAGTGAAGCAGCACATCTTCAAGTTGTAATTTCATAGTTCAGATATTACCATCTTCAAGTAGTAAGCTTATAAATTAGATTGTTACCAGAAGTTTCTTCGAATCTGTCCATGTATATTTTGCCAGAAGTGTAAATCTTGGCCACTTGTTTGTCTAAGAAAATTATGAAAACATATTTTTCTACATTTTGGTATCTTGATACTTGGTAAACCAGTTAAAATTATATAATTTAACTAAGTTGTCAAAAAATAATGTAATACTACTTCCAAAAAAATGTACATAATATTTTGAGTTATATCTTTTGACAATAAACTATGATGTATATACATTAAAATTACTATGTTGTATTGAAGCAATTTCCATATTTTGTGTTTTTACTTTCTTGTTCAACCATGGGCATTTGCTTGCAAGGGCAATCCTGTTTTTTCACAAATAAATCTGTGTAGTCCAAAACACTTGGAAAAAGAGATTTCTGAAGTTTCTTGCTCTGTGTTTGGTTCATGTTTGATTGATTTTTTCGCTCTCTTATTGTGAATTGATGCGATCGTTGTGTTTTTTATTATGTGAAATCCTTAATCTTACGAATTACAATGGTCAAAATTTTCCAACCACTTAGTTTTTAACGAATTTTATGTTACTAATAAAAATTGATCCGATATGTAGAATTATATGAGTTTCTAACTACTAATTTGTTTTGAAATTAATATGTTTCAATTATAAAAATAAAAGATTTCAAGCAACTGCAAAAGCGAGTAATTGTGATGAAACTCATCTTTAGTCAAAAGTTGTGAAAGAGAAAACCTTACCCTTATTTTGAACTAGTTATGAACTTGTAACTTAAAAGTTCAAAAAATTACTCCCTCCATTCAAAAAAAAAAAAAAAAAATACCAACATTTGAGAATAAATTTTGTTAAAAAAAAAGAAGCAACCTTTACATAATTTTTTTATTATAATGTCATATTTTTTAAAATTTGTCATCACAATATTCTTATATAATTTTTAATTAAAAAAACTTATTATTTTTACATGTAATTCTCAATCAAATATATAAAATTAAAAATCATAAAAAATTCAAACTATTTTATTCTTGTGTGAGAGGAGTGTGAGAGGGAGGGAGTAATAGTTTGAAATCAAAAAGTGATAAAAGAGACAAGAGACGAATTAGAAAATAATAAATTTTCACTTCTTTGTAAAGTTAAGAAGTGAAAAAAAGAGAGAGAGAGAGAAAGAAAGAAAGGGTAGTTGCTCACTTGCTCCCAAACAAGTGCTACATGAAGGGGGAGGGGGTGAATCGAAAGAGAGAATTTTCAATAAATCGAAGAAAATCGTAATTAGGAGAAAAGAAACCCATATGCGCAGTATAAAGGAGGGAAATACATCCTGTCTCTCCATACTAAACAGTCGTTATCGTCACTTGCTAATAAGCCCTCTCTCCAGAGCTTCTCGATCGAAACTATCGTTTCTGCTCATCACCATCATCGCCGGTCAATATCGTTATCTGTCGGCGTCGCCAGTCGTTTATCTTCATCCTCACCTGTGAGTCTCCACAAATCTCACTTACGGAAGGTGAGTCTTCTATTTGGTCTCTCCCAATTTGCTGCATCTCTGTTCAAATCTGCTAATAAATGTCCTATTTGATATTTATGATAGTATTGACAAATTTTAAATCAAATAATATGCATATTGCTGAAAGCAATAGATTGAAAAGAGGAAAATTCAAATTAGGATTTTTATCATGCGATGGAGTGTCATTTATCAAATGAGTTGTAGAGTTTATATTTTTGGGAATGTGATAGTCACGGGTTTAGACAGAAAATATACAACTGGTGTTGCAACATACCCATTCGGCTATTCGCTTAAATGCCTGTGAAGATTCGTTCTCTTGGTATTACATAGGTTGCTTCTTTTAATCAAGAAACAATGTTAACATGTTCATTGCCAAGACGAAAAAAAGAACTAAGGAGGGCTCCAATAGGAAATTTTGTCGTGTCTATGATTTTTGGTTTTGTTTATGTGATTTTTTGTTTGAATATTGAACTATAGCTATATCTCTGTGTAATATGCTATTGATTTTGGAATATAACAGAAAAGGAAGTTGCTGGTAGACAATGAACAACACTGCAGCTGGATCTTCATCAAAAATGAAAGTTGGGTTGTCTCAGCAATCAGAGCCTACATTTAAGCGCAAACGAGCTGTTTTCCAGAAAGACTGTGAGTAACTTGTACTTTTGTTGTTGTTCTTAAGTTTTCTTAATACATATATGTTGATTTTGTTTATGGACGAGTGCAACAGTGCAGCACATGATGTATGGTTTTGGAGATGATCCTAATGTAAGTGTTACTGCCTCCATTTTCTAATATGCTTTCATTTTTTCTTCCATTTATGAAATGAGTACTTTGACTTGTACTTTAACTTTACCCCGCATGCACACACACACATTTATAAACACACACACACATTGAGTATTATCTCCGTGGTTATCATGTTCTTGCATTTGCCATCTTAAAGTAACTCTTTAATTGGTCAGCTCTCATAAATCCTGTTTCATAGAATGGTTATCTTGCGCTAGCTATGATAAACTATAGAGTTCTTTGTGGTTGGTTAGTAAGTCACTTCGAAAGACTGAAAATTTTGCTTTTAAGATATCACAATTGTTTTGTTGTATACTAGTATATTTTTTCCCCAAGATTAGAGTTCAATTTTGAGACGTGAATATAGTGATATGCAAGATGTGATCTTTAGATTTCTGTGCTTTACATAGTCTGATGTTCTAAGGTTGAAGTTTGCTATTAGTAAAAAAATAATGTGAAAAATAAATTTCTCTATGTTGGATTCGATAGCTGAACCCATAGATATGATAATGATGATCTTGATTGGTGTATCATCTACTCATCTAGTAGCTTGTTTATAAAGCTGGTTTCATTTCCCCACTATTGTATCTACAAAACCTCATTAAACAATTTTTTGGGTAGTTCTTTGAGGAATAATGTTTATTTGAATATGAATGTATGTATGTGTCTCTGTATGTGTGCGCATGTATATGTAACTTTGTGTGTGCCCGTACATTAATTATTTACTATTAAAATACACACTGTATTGCATGTATACATATGGATGTAGAGAGAGAGAGAGAGAGAGAGAGAGAGAGAATATTTATGTAATTGTTGATTTAGTTTTTATTGTATTAATGAATTTCTTCTTTTGCACTATCAGCCCCTTCCAGAAACTGTGGCGCTTGTTGAGGACATTGTGGTCGAATATGTGACAGACTTGGTAAGCTTCCTTTCGGCCCAAACATCCCCTCCCCACCCCCCCACCCCACCCAAAAAAAAACTTGTGTGGAAGAAACACGGACCATCACTTTGCAGAGTTGAGAAAGAGTAGGAAATTGTATCTTTTCACTCAAAGGCACAAGTTTGGCATCACTCCCAAGGATGCTTGTGCACTTATGGTTGTACCAATTGGCATAATTTATCATGTGTAGTAATAACGAAAATATTTGACAAATTCAGGTTCATAAAGCACAAGATATTGCATCCAAAAGAGGAAAGCTTTTGACTGAGGATTTCCTGTACTTAGTGCGGAAGGTAACTTTCCTTGGCGTGTACCTTCAATTGTGTTAAAAATTTCTTTTCATGTGGCTTTCAACCTCCTCTCCATCATAAGATTACCTGTTATAATTTTTATTTGTTGAGTGCGTTACGTAGTTATTGGCCATTTGGTTGATATCCTTGTTATGAATGATACTGCAAGTTTGATGCTATCATGGCACTCTTGTTAATGGCTGTGTTCAGGATCTTTTGTGTCTTTCATTTTCTGAATCCAAATAAAAATGTATTACTGCCTCCTTCTCACAAATCCATTTGATTTTGTTTCTTAAAGATGACTAATATCAATTAACTTAGTTACGACCATAATAATTTCTTTTATATATATATGTATGTATGTTAACCCAGTTTTACATTTGATAATTGAAGTATTCATACTATAAAGCATAGAGAAAAATCGTTATTATAAAATTGTAGTACAAAAGCTGTATTGATGTTGTAATATGTATGACGGCGAGTTTGGGGGAGGTATGGAGTATAGAGTAGGGGCAATGCTTCATATAGAGCCATATGTTTCCTTTCTTCTAAATATGTATGCTATATAAGGTTGCTTTTTTCTCTTATTCAGTAACTTTTGTCTCATCATACATAAATTATATGGTCCTGTAGGATCCTCCAAAATTCAACCGCTGTACTGAACTTTTGTCCATGAACGAGGAGCTGAAACAAGCAAGGAAGGCATTTGAGGTAGACGAGGAGAAGTTAGCAACCATCGAATGAAGTGGAAATTGTCCATTTTGTTTTGTCGTCTTCTCCATTTCTTCACCACCTGAAAATAACAACGAATTCATTATTTGGGTATGTGAAGATGGTTTCCCTGTAAATAACTCGCTATGTACTAATGTAGCAGTAGTTTAAAGTTTAAACACCAGAGACTTTTTATAACATTAACAGCCGACCCTTGGAGCGCTGCTGATTTTGTTTATGATTCCTTCACTTTGGTGTTTTGTTCACCTGTTAGCCAGGTTTTATGCATTAACGTATCAGTAAAGATTTATCTTTTACTTCAACACTCCGGCTAGGAGCTCTGAGCTTAAAAAAGAAAAGGAAAGTAAAGATGAGAAAAGAATCGAAGCAATATCTTCTTTCTTGTTTGGGACTTTATGGGGATTAAAGGGAAAATTTGTTTTTATGCGGATGAAAGGAAAATTTTGAGGACTTGAGTAGAATAAAATAGATATTAGGATGGATAAATTTCACATCAAGAAAAATCCGTAAAAGGTAAGAAAAATTTTCTTCAAATCTTTGAATTTTTTAGAGAGATTATTGAGAGGAAAAGTTATATAATATTTCCTTCATTTCTCCTCTAAGAAACACTTAAAAAAAAGTGAAAAAGTAAATTTTTTTGTCGCTTTCTTTTCTATTTTTTTAACACTATGTTTCTGAGTTTGGATAAAAAACAAAAGATTAGGAAACTTAACTATAATAGAAAACTTCTATATTTTTTCTTCCTGAGGTGTTGTTTTTGAATTTATATAAAAAGGGACAAAAAATCAATTTTTTTTTTCAATTTTACTCTTATAATTTATCAACATAACATGTAACTGGAGGGCAAACTAGGATTTCTAGTTTCAATTTTACCCTTATAATTTCTCTTCTAGTTTCTTTTTTTATTCAAATCATGCTATTGTTGGGAAGAAAACTTTTGCAAAAAAATTGCTAATGTTTTCTAGTCATTTGTTTGCGAAATTTTATAACTTATTTTGTTATAAATTTGATTGATATTAACCATGCAAAAACCAATCTTTCAAAGTACATCAAATTGAAACATTTATTGTTTAGAATTTTCACCAACTTATATCATAATATAAAATCTAAGGTCCCATAATCAAATTGAAATAGAGTTAAATCAAATGTTGCAAGATAGTTACGATTTTCTCTACACACGGAAAGTATTTGACTATTAAAATATTAAAAATAATATCATATGATAATTATTATAGGTGTGTGAGGCTTATATTTTGTATGAAATACAAAAATTATAGATTATTGTTTGTCAACTCAGATAACATCTATTAGTGCACATTTTTCTCTTATACAGAACATTTGTTGAGTACATTTTCACAATAGTAACATGGGTTACATCCGTGACATATCTTTAAAAATTGTAAAATTGTGGTCATTGGCTACATTGCAATAAATAAATACAAAAGTTGATCAAATTTTGAATCTTATAATAGAAAATCTAATCATATATTGGAGTGAAAAATCATTTCGTTGGTGGAAAAAATTGTCCGGAAGGGCCGCAATAGATTCATAAAACTATACTCCGTAATAATCTGAAATTGCACGGGACGGGAGGGGGGGGGGGGGGGGGGGGTTGTGGATGTTGGAGGGTCTTTTCGAGATTTAATCAGTACATTCCACCAAGTTTACCGCTTGGCACTCTTTCGTGGTGACCTAAACCCAGAAACTCAGAAATTCTTAACTCTTCACCATGAACTAATTCATACTCAGATATATATAGAGAGAGAGAGAGAGAGAGAAAGTATTGAGAGAAGGAAAGGAGAAAAAGATTAATCAGTCTATCTGAGAGCCATCCGTGATGATTTTAATTCGGAGACTGTTGATAGGAACTGTAATAGTGATTGGAATTCTTCTCCGGCAATCGGAATCGGCGCCGCAAGCAGACCGGAGAGATCCAGGTCACCCTCAATGGCATCACGGAGCTTTTCTCGATGTCAAGGACAGTGTCCGATCAGACCTTCGCCGTATGCTCCACTCTCGCGCTGAGGTCTCTCTCTTTTTTCCTATATAAACACCAATTCATTCTCAAAGATTTGATCCATAACTAACGTATCGATGAACAGTATATGTACTTTTAAATCAATAAGCAAATTAGCTTGAATTGAGATTTGCATACATTTTTCTCACCATCAATTGTTACGATTGAGCTAGAATGTACAACTACTAGTCCTGATTATTGTTGTAAATCCATATTCGTGATAGGCATGCAATGTTAGTTTGAACGGCTTGTGCTCCAGGTGTTAAATCCCCCTGTAATTAGTTTTTCAGCATATTTACTCTTAAGTTTACGTATTCAATTTTCCCAGCTAGGACATTGGTGGATTAGATTAGAAATGGAGAAATAGTTTTTCCTTCAATTTGCTGTATAAGTGGACACACTTTTCTTGCATACCTGTTCCAACCTGCGGGACTCCATTGTCCAGCCTGAGGTTAATATCATTGTGCCTCCCAGTCTAAAACTATACTCATTCAGTCGTATGTGTTTACTTACCTTTTTTAGTCTAATGAAACAATGGTATGTATAAGACAATCATAAACTTCTGACACTCCGTTTTTTATTTTCTTTTTCCAATCTGATGAACCAATGGGAGTGTATATTATGAAAACTTTATGTACTTGTAATGGTGTTATATTCTATCATCATTCCATGTTTAAAAGTTGTTGGATGAGTGATTAGAAGGATCGTAATGATTTTATTTGGTATCTGCATCTCATTCAAGTGCCTCCTACTAACTAATTTGAAGTAACTGTGTTGCAGGTTCCCTTCCAAGTCCCACTTGAAGTAAATGTTGTGCTCATTGGTTTTAATGGTGATGGAGGCTATCGATACTCAATAGATTGCCCAAAATTGGAAGAGTTTCTGAGAGTTGGCTTCCCAACTCACAGGCCATCATGCCTAGAGACAGGCGAGCTCCTTGACATAGAGCATCACATTGTCTATAATGTGTTTCCTGTAAGCTTCTTTGATTTAAATTTTTTTTGTTAAAACCTTTAGCATGACTGGTGCAGTATGAAATTTCAACATATTTTTTTGCATGAAATTCTTTTCAACATGAGGGAGAGAGTTGTTTCAAAGTTGAATTGATGGTGTTTTTATTTTTTATTTGTTCTGACTTAATTGCTTACTTACAACTTACGTACTTCATTATTACTGGTTGCTAGTTTTAATAGAATAACTAATGATGCTGTTTTAGGATCAGGTTCACTTATATCAGAAATAAGTTTTAGTTGATTATTGTTTTCCCTTTGAATGCTGTTCGCTGAGAGTACACGGGGATCATGGTGGATGGAATATGCTTTTTAAAAAGAAAAAGCCAGTAGAGAACTAGCATTGACCCTACATGAGTATGATAGCTATATGTACAGTTGACCTAGAGAGTAACTAGGCGGCGTAGTTTTATCTTAAGCTTAAACACTTAACATCTTGGATTTGGTCTTTTTTAGCATAATTGTTAGTATTGGTGTGGATATAGAGGGTTACTTTGTGCGGCTTATGATTTTCTCACTTAAGGATATTATACTAAACACTGTTAAAAAAAATGGTGGAAACCAGATTGTTGAGTCATGTGTACCTGTTTTGTGATCCCCACATTATAGACTTCCTCAATCACTCACACTTGTCATTACAGGCCGGGCAGCCAGAATTGATAACACTTGAGAAGGCACTGAAACTGGCCATGGTTCCTGCTGGTACTGCACGAGAGGTGATGGCATTTGCTTAATAATCCTGTCCCTCCACCCCCCAATATATTGAGATCAATTCTAATTTAGTAGTTCAATAAATAGGCGGATTTTGGAAGGGAGGTTCCCTTGTTTGAAGTTGATGCAACAACAGTGGAGCCTGAATTTAAGAAGTTGTACTCCTACTTATTTGATATCCAGACTGGAGGTGGTTCTGCCGAAGAGATGGATAGACCTGTGCCCAGTGCAATATTTATTGTTAATTTTGATAAGGTACAGGTTGCCAAATATCAATTATCCACAACCGTGCATCATGTTATAAAGGCTATTGCTATATGATCGGGCTTCCATATATAGTTTGAAGAATGAAGGTCACTGTCACTATCCTCACATTCACCATGGGCATTGTTATTCTCTCTGCTGCTTTTTATGCTTCCCGGCAGTTTCATCATTCCTGAATAGCTATTCTTCTTTTATATAGGTGAGAATGGATCCTAGAAACAATGACATTGATCTCGACAGTTTAATGTATGGAAAGATTAACCAGTTAAATGACGAGGAGATGAAGAAACAAGAGGGAGATTATGTTTATCACTATCGTTACAATGGAGGAGGAGCTTCTCAAATTTGGCTTGGCTCTGGCAGGTAAAGTTTTTATGTGCTTGTGCGTGAATATTGGAAGTTGGATCCTGGAAGGGCTTTGTGTTTTCTACATGTTATGTCCTTTTCTATAATTTGTAATGTGGTTTTTATTATCCTTGGTTTCAATTTACTGAAATACTGCCTCAGAATTTTAATAAGATTTTTATGATCTTAATCGATTGCAAAATTCTCCTTTGCAAGATAGATTATTGTCCATTTGCCGTCTTGGTTGTTTCTAGCTTATGTCATTTTGAGTTTTCATGATGGGATATTACTTCTTAAATTTTAAAATGACCTGGCACAGACATGGCCGATTAACAGTGGTTAGGTTTGGGAAGTTTAAGGTTTCTTTAGAGTCTCAGTTTAGCTTTGGTGTTCCCTTAGCTGATTTAGTTTGGCTATTGTCTATCACAGTAGAAACAAATCGAAGCACCCCTAAAATAACAAGGCTATTTCCCATCACGGTAGCCAATTGGTTGAGATAAATATTTTAAAAAATATTAATCTTTGAACTTGATAACATAAATTATGCCGTTGTTGACCCGCCAACTGCCCCCCACCACCCTTCATCCCCCAAGAAAAATATCAGGCTCTGAGGTGTCACTAAGGGACTTTTTTCGGGCTTTTTGACTTAAAGTTGAAAAGTAACAAAACCTCATTTCTCGAAAAATGACTTTAAGTTGAAAGGTAAAAAAATAAATTAGAAAATAGATCCTTAACAAGGCGTAAGTTCTCAAGAAGCTTACTATGTTCTTTTCGCACATACAAGGTCCTGACTTATAGTTAGCATACTAGTATACTTTATTTGTCTGTTTCATTAAAAAGTTCAGCATGACAACCTTTGATGTCTTTTCCTTGTATGAGTTCAGGTTTGTCGTAATTGACCTCTCAGCAGGCCCTTGCACATATGGAAAGATTGAAACTGAAGAAGGAAGTGTCAGTTCAAAGACACTTCCTCGTCTACAGAATGTTATGAATCCTAAAGGTTCAGGTGCAGTCGTGGTTCCTTCCTCCAGTGATATTTTTTTTGGACAGGTTGCTGCTCTGATTGCAACCACAATCGAGCATGTTGTAGCTCCAGATGTTAGGTATAATTCTGCCCATATCATTAAACATAATTATCATTAAATTTTGACTTGTAATAGTTTGCTCCCTGCATATTTTCAAGTGAGACATGATATCACTTATTATCCCCATGGGTTCGGGTAATAGCAGAGGCCTTGAGGAATAATCTCAAGGTTATTGGCTTTGATTTCTGTACTTGTGACCAAAGTTATTGGTTAAACGCACTTTTAATCAGTAAATTAGAGGTCAATTTACAGAGTCATCGCTGAACTAGTTTTTCTACGCTCTACTCATTGAACATAATTATTATAATTAAAGAGTTAATGAGAAAACAAACCAATAAACTTTTCACTTTTTATCAATTTAACCAATCAACTAAATTTTTATCGCATAAAGCCTTGATCTTTTACTTGAGTTTGCATAATGACCAATATCTAAGTTAGATCACTAATCATAACATCTAACATGGCCGCTGATGTGTAAAATAAAATTAATTTTTAATGATGTGGATTTTACATGTCAGAAAAAAACTTATTTTAGAAAAAAAAAATTAAGCTTTTTTGCTGACATGTAAAATCCACGTCATTAAAAATTAATTTTATTTTACACATCAGCGGCCACATCAAATATTGGTAATTATGTAAACTCGGGTAAAAGATCAAGGTTTTATGTGATAAAAATTTAATTGATTGGTTAGATTGATAAAAAAATGAAAAGTTTATTGGTTTTTTTTGTCAAAAACTCTATAATTAAATTAACATTTCCAACTTTTCATCAAGTTCAATAGTTGTCTAACGGAAGTCTGACATGGCAATTATGTTTATTTGACAGTGACTCGGCTAAAATTTGTCAAAATTTATGATAACGTCGCACCAAAATTGTTCTGTTATCCAACACATCTAATGCAGCAAACACAGATTCTTCGTGGTAATATATTTCCCATAAAGTAAAAAATGATAATTGAACAAACATTGTCATCATCACTATCTCACTCTTCATTTTAATATTCTTCAATATGTTACACCATCAGGGCATCATCACTGTTTGGGTCTGCTGCCATCCTCAACCACCACTAGCACCATAACTGTTGAGCTTACTTTTACCTGAATAGCAATTACCTATAACACATCCTATGTATTTGGGTTGAAGATAAATTTACAGTTTGATCTACCTAAGGTTTGATTCACGGACGCACGCACACACAGACGCACGCACACACACACATATATTATTTTATTGAACTATTATTTTCTTATGTATTTTGATCTTCCAGTGTGTGTGTGTGTGTGTGTGTGTACATAATAATTGTGAATTAAAATTTTTATCCACGTGATTAGCTACTTCATCCTCAAATTAAACATTACTGCTATGCCAATATGGGCACATCATCTTTCTGTTAGTCTAACTCAGCAAGTAGACTGTAAGAAAAATTAGTTTGGTGATCAATTTCTATGGTGATCTCCAGTTTAATGACCAAGTGTGCATTTAACCCCCAAAATTACCTTGTAGGAAAAGTAAAAGAAAATTACGTCACTATTTACCTGTAACAATACACTTAAATGTACTACGTCAATACATGTTTTAAAGTAGGCCTTTTCTGTTACCAACTTGTGCATCCTTAAGCATACATCACTTGTTATCCCCATGGATCGGGAGAATTGCAGAGACCTTGAGGAATAATCTCAAGGTTGCTGGCTCCAATCTTCATATTCGTGACCAACATTACCTTTTGAAAAAAGTAAAACCAAAATTACATCACTTTTTGTCTTTGACAATACACTTAAATGTACGAATACATACATATTATGAAGTTGGCCTGTTGTATAACTAACTTCTTGACACAATATTGCTGCTTTACCTGTCAAATCCTTAAGCAGCAGTTAACTACTAAAACCAAGTACCAGGGCCCTTTCCTGTGAAGCCTTGAATCTGAGTTTGGGGCCCCTTGGCAGTAGGTCAATATGTTGGTTTCTTGAGATCACAAGAGGAAATACCCGAGGAGTCCTTTTCATATTTTCTTGTAATGATCTATTTATTCATTACATGTTTTGTTTTGCAGTTCTACATTCTCTGTTTTTATTTCATATTTTTTACTCTGGCACTGTATTTGTGGCATTGGGAAAAAAAGCAAAGTTGCTATCCATATGGTGAATGATAATAAGTTTCACTCCTCGTACAAGCATACTTTATCGGATGAGATCTTTGAAAATGATCCTTTCCCTCTTTCCTACCCTTTTAGAATAATTGGAGACTAATCAAAATAATAGTATCCTTTCTTTTCTTTTTTTTTGTGTGTCTATATATATATATATATTAGCCAACATCTTATTCTGTTTCTGTTATGTGGAATCAGGTTTGAGACTGTTGATCTGACTACAAGGTTGCTAATACCAATTATTGTCCTCCAGAATCATAATCGATACAATATCATGGAGAAAGGTCATAATTACAGTATTAATGTTGAAGCTATTGAGGCAGAGGTGAGTTGTTTCGATGGGTTAAAGGATTATATTTTATAATCCCTTCCTCTGTGACTTAGGTAGGAGATGTGCTAGTTTTCAACATCAAAGTTTATGATCAACTAAATAATGTCCCTTTATTGGTTATTGTATGAAATTTTAATTAGAAAGCAGGCTTAAATGACTGATTATGGTTCCACCTTTTGATGGTTTTACCAATCATGATTTCAACTATGGCAGAGGAGATCAGTCTGTAGCTCTAAATAGGAGGTTTCTACATGAACTCTATAGATTAGATGTATTTCAATCTTGGAAGCACACAGTTGGCCCCCAGTAAATTTGACCGATGAGTAAAAGCTTTTAAGAAATTTTAAGAAATTGTGGTTATCTTTTTAAGTTGGAAATTCTACTGGACTGTTATTTTCTTTCACCTTTCCTCTATCATCATGCTTTTGAGATAATATTAATGCAAGTTGTATTCTATTCTCTATGTTTCAGGTTAAGAAGATGGTACACTATGGACAAGAAGTCGTAATTGTTGGTGGTTCCCATTTATTGCATCAACATGAGAAGTTGGCAATTGCCGTTTCAAAAGCAATGCGAAGTCATTCCCTTCAAGAAACAAAGAAGGATGGACGTTTCCATGTTCATACCAAGACATATCTGGATGGTGCTATTCTTAAAGAGGTAGAATTCCTTTTTCCGATTCTTTGATAATCATATTTTTATTTCATGGCTTTGGATTTGAATGACGATCCAATTATACATGTGAAGCTAATATCCTTAAATTTCCTGTATTGTCTGCAATTCTGTTGATGAAGTGTCATATATCGTTTCTGTTCTTTTTTGATATTCCGTTAAATTAAGAAAATAATTTTGATGAAGCAATTTATTCACTCATTATACAAAGAAAAGTTTACTCTCTTGTTGAATGGCATAGCTTTTGGGATTTAGTGATGAGTTAATTGGCCATCATTAAGTTGGTTAATATTTTTTCTCCATGGGATTAGATGAAGGGAAGTGATTACATTATTTTGAAATGATGAATCCAGGAAATGGAAAGGTCTGCTGATGTGCTCGCTGCAGGTTTACTTGAGGTGTCTGATCCTTTACTTTCAAGTAAATATTTCCTCCGTCAGGTTGGTCCCATTCAATGTCTCACTTGATATCCGTGTGCAACATCATACTCTTTAATTCCAACTTTTCTACCTTGCTATGGGTAATTTTCTTTTCATTTTAGAGTTTTAATTTCTTGAACTATTAATTTCTCAATAGGTGCTGTTGTTTTAAATCTTGTTGGTGTTAAATGAGCAGAAAGTTTCTTGAACTTATGTATTTTCTTAGTTTTCATTGAAGCCTGAAAATATTTCTATGAAACCCTTGGTATCAAGAAAAGTCACAAGTGGAACCCAATGTTCAACGTTTTATCACTAATCTTCAGCTATTGGAAACCTGAAATTATTTTCTTCTCCGAAACACTTGGTAACATGAAAAGAGCCACAAAATGAACCGAAGTTTTAACACTTCAGAGCTAATGTTTAGCTATTGGAGTCCTTTTGTGATCCTTTCCAGGACACCAAGGGTTAAACCCCTAAAAAAATTTGCATGTTTAATATAAAGTTCTAAGGGTTGGGTTTGGTCACTGGTCATCATATTTGAATACTTCCCTGATAGTACTTTGTGTTTCTATCAGCAATGGGTGGATGAGACTGATCTTTCAAGTGATTCAATTCTAAAGCATAAGCCTCTTTGGTCTACATATAACCCCAAAGGACACAAGGCTAAGAAGAAACAGAGAACAAAGCAAGGGGATCTATACCGGACTTATGGAACGAGAGTGGTTCCTGTGTGAGTACGCCTTCTATCTCATTCATCAAAAAGATATTTGTTATACTTAAATTCAAAGATACTGTTAATTTCTTAAGTAATTTTTTTGTTGGGAAAAAGATTAAGAGAATAGGTTTGTTTTGGTATTTAAACTAATTATTCAGTTTTTAGCTATGCAGTGGGGTTTCGTATTGGATGATTTTTTTGAATTTGGCATCTGATTTTTATTAAGTTGTATGTAGGACCGCATACACTCAGTTACCTTAGTTGTCTATTGTCAACTTATAATTTGCAAATTGAATATCATCTTGATATATGGATTAAACTGCTCATAATTTTGCTTGAACAGTTAGAAGTTTTTTAGTGACTTATCACTCTATATTTTTTTTATCATATGCTCCCTCCGGTTCCAGTTCATATTTTTAGTCATTTCAGAGATTCGTTAAAATTTCATTTTAATCGACACATTGCAATAATCTAGGCAAATGAATGAAAAAGTTTACCATATTACCCTTGTTTATTACTAACCAATTTAACTTCTTCCAACCTAACTAATCATTGTAAGGGTAATATTGTAATTTAAAATTGCATTTTATCATCAATTTACTTGTCATATATACTCCTTACTATCCGTAAATTCTCCTAAAGCGACTAACATTATGAACCGGAGGGAGTATATAAAAATGAATTTACAAGCGCTCCTACAACCTCGTTTTCACGGTTTAGGCTGCTTCCATTTCGCTCGCCGCTACAACATGAATCACTTCTGCTTTGAAGGCTTAAAATTTAGTGATGCTGCTGTGTTTTGAAAAAGGAGAAGGGAGAACATTACAACATATGCTCTTAGCCTTGTCATGAAAAACCACAATCCCGATGATTAAGCTAATTGTATTTTTGTATTATTAACCAATACCTGATGTAGTCATGTTATTACTAAGCTAATTGTATTTTGTTATCTTCAAAACTTAATGTTATTACCAATCATAAACAAAAGTCGATCAACATTTGGGTGGCTGGACACTCTATGACCATATCTAACTGCGTATCTCCTGTTCAGTATAGCATGGTCAAGAAAAAGAATTATCTTCTTGTATAGAACAAGTACTACTGATTTAAGAAGATAGTGATATGCAGTCCATTTAATTTTGCAGCTTTGTTCTATCATTAGCTGATGTTGATCCACACCTCATGATGGAAGATGAAAGTCTTGTATGGACAAGTAATGATGTTGTTATTGTACTTCAGCATCAAAATGATAAGATACCCCTGAGGTAAGTGGTCCATGATGTTCTTCTTCTCTTTGCAGTGCAAGATACATATTAAAACTTAAGTTACATTAGTATTTGAGGAAGCATAATATAGGTCCTTATTCCAAAAGGTCATGCTAATAAACAAAAGAGGTTTAGGGTGGTTACTATTAAAAACATCAAGAAAAAATTGTTAGAAAAGAAAGATATCAGTTAGGATTTGGAGGGTGAGAAGAGATACAGCTTCCTGCCTCCATGCATGAGTGTATGAGTAACCGCAGTTGTGCTTTGCAGACCATCTTTTGTTATTCCATTTGCCACCTTATTTTACTCATCTTGGCAATCTCGTTCTTGTAATTTTTCTCACAGCATGTATGCAATATCATGCTAGTATTGATGTTCTTTATAGTTGCTGTTGTATGTTGTTGTTACTGTTTCAGTCTTCTCACAATCTATCTGAACTCTGGATGAACATGCTTTTAGCTTTCCTCGCACAGATGATATGACAAATTATTCAATACATCTTACTATCACAGTAATCTTCTCTAGTGTTGTTCACCTTGGATTCTTGTGGGGTGTTATCTGTTTTGTTTTATATTCTTGTTGCTATTATCATTTTCTTATTGTGGCGCTTCAATTTACTTTTATCTTTTTTTTTTCGGTTAGCCATGAAGCTTAGCTATTGAGAGTCCTACCTTTCATTGTAATTCTTCTTGCATATAGTTACCGTCATACTTCTCTTTATATCTTAACAACTACCTTCAGTAAATAATGAAGAGTGATCACGCTAGTGAACATTTTCTTTTTCTACAAGGGATATAATATGGTTATTAGCGATAAAAACCCGTGCGCAACACGAATAATTTATGATCATTAATTTGATATAAGTTATTTAATTAAAATGAAGTTGATATAATAAATTAAATTGTGATTTTTTTTTTGGTATCATAAATTATAATTGTTTAATAAGGTTGGTTGTAATCAATAATCATTCCTTAATTGAATATATGTCATTGTTTTATAGCTTAATCATAATAATTTGGAGATTGTTTGATAATGTTACATGTATTATTATTTGATTATACATGCTTAATTTAATATTGATTATATAATTGAGTAATCATTAATTTGATTATAAGTTATTTAATTAAAATGTATTTGATATAAAAAACCTATAATTGTTTAATAAGTTCGGTTTTAATCATTGCTTAATTGATTATATTATATGCCATTATTTTATAACTAATTCATAATAATTTGGAGGTTGTTTGATAATGTTACATGTATTTATCATTTGATTGTACATGCTTAATTTAATATTGATTATATAAAAGTGTAATTGTGATTCTAATTCATGTTCGGATTAATGATAAAAAAACATATATTTGCAAATATAATAGCCAAATCTTATTCAGATTCAATTTTTTGACAAAAGATGATATCATTATATTTATTAATTAAAATTGTACTGAGTCAGTTGAGTTGGTGCGAGTTAATCGAGTCAAACATCCAGTAGACTCCTCCGTTAAAGTGCCTTGCTGAAATAGTATATTGTTATAGATTGGAAGAGATAATAGCACTGAATTTGAAATACCTCATTTTAACGTTCTTTTTTTAAACAATATTTTGTTGGACAGTTATGTTTCAGAAACAGTACGAAGGCACGCTACTCCTTCACAAGTTCAGCGCCATATACTAGCTGGGTTGGCTTCCGTTGTGGGTGGAGTAAGTGCGCCTTATGAAAAGGCTTCCCATGTGCATGAGAGGCCTGTTGTGAATTGGCTCTTGGCAACAGGTTGTCATCCATTTGGACCATTCTCTAATACCTCACAATTGAGTCAAATGCTTCAGGATGTTGCTTTGGTAAGGCTAATCATCGCTTCTATCGTATTTACATAACTTGGAATTTGAGATAAAAATATTGATTTGTTGCATCTTTCTTTCTGAAATCACTGATTAAACACTGGTAGTTAACTATTAAATGCAACCCAATCACAAAAATACTTGGTAACCTGTGGGAGGATATTTAGTAATTTCTCTATTATAAAAATCAAAATGCCTGCTTATATTTTTCATGGAGAGATTATGCATGTTCTACTCTTGTTTACAGAGGAACACGATATATGCACGTGTGGATTCCGCCCTTCATAGAATACGGGATACCTCTGAGGTGATTCAAGCTTCATTTTCAATCCATTTATTTTTGTGTTTGGATGCTCATTGATTTTTTTCCCTTTCTTAATAGGCTGTTCAAGCTTTTGCTGCAGAGCATCTGAAAACCCCTCTTGGTGAACCTGTGAAGGGCAAAAAGAACAAGTCCAGCACTGAGCTATGGTTGGAAAAGTTCTACAAGAAGACTACTAACCTTCCTGAACCATTTCCACATGAATTAGTTGAACGATTAGAGAAATACTTAGACGTAAGTCTATACAACTTTATTTGAACTGTTGTTGCATGTAGCTATTTTAATTTGATTTTAGCATAACATTACGGATGAACACAGGGCCTTGAGGAACAGCTCGTAGATCTATCTTCGCTGCTATATGACCACCGGTTGCAAGAGGCACACTTGAACAGTTCTGAAATTCTTCAGAGCACCATCTTTACCCAGCAGTTAGTTCTCTCGACTTTATTTCTCACACTTATTGGATTTCTTTCTCTCGTATTTATGTATTTTGATTTTGTTCTCCCGTAAGCTTAGCTGTTTTGCCAAATGGCCTTGTCAATCCACATGCCTGGTATATTTTTTTATACTCAACAGATTAAATTTGTTATACAGGTATGTGGACCATGTTTTGGTCACTGAGAAGGACAAAATGAGATGCTGCAGTATTGAATACAAATTACCTGTGCAATCTTCTCAAAACTTTATTTATGCAGGAATACTGCTAGCAGGATTTTTTGTGTATTTTGTTGTCATTTTCTTTTCATCTCCTGTTCGCTGATGTAACGGTTCGCAACTTTTGAGGTGCTTTGCAGTTAATATTTTGGGCTAGTCTGAACAGGCAAGTTTTCTTTCAGAGTTGCGGCTGAACTGATTTTAGGGCACTGGAACTGTTCCAGGCTTCCGGTAAGTGAGGTGAACAGGTGTAGTTAGAGAATATAATGCAAGATGAATATCGTAATTTCATGCTTGGTTGGCAGATTGAAGTATAGTTTGTGAGCTAAACTAATATACAAATACTATACCACATTAGATGGTTAATCTCTGATCTACAGAAGGCCACAAGCACAAATATCTCTTACCCCCTTTGACGATTTGAATACCCATTAGTGTATGATATATTGTATCACTTGAACTACAACTTGTAGAAGGATGTGAAATGGTTGTTCCCTAACCTAATAAAAAACAAATCTCCATTTCTATGTTATATTGAGTTCTTTTTTTCCCGTTTATCATGACACGATGTGCATTTGGCTTTTGCGTCTTGCAAATGATTTAATTAATTACAACATGCTAAGCCACCTCTGGTGAATTGCATTTGCATTTAATAGGTTGCATTTATGATAAAAACACATTTTATTTGAAATGATCTATATAGGTGGACAAGTTTTTTTAGTAAAGTTGAGCGTTGAAGTCTTTTAAGTCTCTTTCGTAGTAAACTAACGCAGGTTGAGAATGTGACAAGATGGAGTTAATTAGTACTTTTCCGTCTGAAATAATCGTAGCTGCAAGAATTTAAAATGATATTTAGTACAAATTTTTATTTTATTTTACTTGATAAATATTAGAAATTAAAATTTTATAAAATATCTAACCTGTACTAAGTGTAACTAAGTGTCACTTAGAAATAAGTATAATGAATTATTTGTGGACAGATAATTTGGACGGCGTACATTCTTGATGTGTTGGATTGAACTTTAATAAAGTTGACTCTTCGTCACGCACACACTTAGTATAACTGTAGTTAGTAAATTTGTAATTCTCAATCTTTTTATTATTCAGTGAAAATAGTTATATGATCATTTTGGACACATTAGATCAATTAGTATTACATTTTGATTTAGAGAATTTCATCCAAGTATAAATAATATTAATTAAGGAAAATTGTGGTGATTGTGCAATAGAGAGGAGCCAAATTGCATAATTATACACGTATGATACGTAGAGAAGATAATTGTATGAAATTTGGGGGACTTATTATCAAGATGGCTAATGTCTTTATATGATTTAACAAATCTGTTCTGAAAAATCAGTTTCGTTTTTTTTCCTCTTCTAGAAAATCTTTGTGCGATAGAAATATCTATTTGACTCTATTACACAATCACTATAATTTTCTTCAATGCAATTTTCCTTGATGTAATTCATATCTTTGTGCTAAGTTTATGTAATTATAAGAAAATTGGTATATCCTCGTATTTTTAATGTTCTATCTATGTGATTGAAGTTATACAAAACAATTAATATTTAAAGACATTAAGTATATTAAAAGAAATTGTAGGAATCGTATAATAAAGAAATTGTTGGCAACCCCCAAGGGAACTTGTGTCTATTTTGGAGGGTGATCTTTGTGGAAGATCATCGGCTTGTTTAGTTCATTAGTTTGTTTCTTTTTAGGGCATTTAGCCCCAATGTAATAAAAAAAAAAATTTGTTGGCAAACTCCCAATTCTAATTGCTGGATTTTAAATCCCACCAAATTTGGCAACAACTTCATGAGGATATCCTTCAAATTTCTGTAGTATATCTAACAAATGCTACCTGCTAGAAGTGTTTATATATTCCGCATAAAGAAAGACTGCCAAAAAATTGGTATGACAATTATTATATATCAATATGTGTGTATAATCCAACAATTCATTTTACAGAATCACATAACACTCTGATCGTAATAAAATCCTTCTCTCTTAAACGAGAAATAGAATTTTAGTTTTTTAAAATTCCTTGATCGGAATGAAAAAAGAAACGAGAGATGATTTCGTTTCGGGCGATTTGGATGGAAATTTTCCCTTGGAAAATTCCCGTGAAAATTGGTGGTATTTGGCGTAAGTTCAGTTTGGCGGAGAAACCCTATTTTACAATACCAAAATTACCCTCTCTTTCGTGTATAAAAAACAAACTCTTCTCTTCTCTAACTTTTCACTTCCGCTTAGCTCATGACAAACCTGTTGCTGGATCGTTGGTGCTCTTCTCATCTAGGTACTTGCTTTTGCTATCTCCGTTACCTCTTTCTCTAATTTTTTATTTTGTTCTCTCTCAGCGATGAAAAATGCACATCATGTTAGTATTTGTAAGCAACCCAAAAATTTGTACTTTCCAATTTCTTTAATAATTTAATGAAATACTCAAAAACTATCCCAAAAGCACTCCTGAAAAAATTTGTAATAAATAGAAGTCAATACATTTGGAAGAATTTAGCTCGGCTAAGCAAAAAGGGTAATTGTAATTTTGAAGAGTAAAAGTGTCATGCTATATGAAATGAAATCACCTCTTTTTGTATTTAAATCATTTGGATCATGAAAAGGAAGAGAATTCAATTTTATTTTAATTTTTTGTCAATCGCAAAAGTTTAATTCAAACATTTTTATTCATGTAATTTCTATTGAAATCAGTTGAATTTTAGATGAAAATTCATTGAATTTACCGAAACTGGCAATTGAACTGTGAAATTTGCTAAACGATCTGATGTCCACATGATGAAATCGGCTTCTTAGCATATATTAAAGCTAAGGTGTTTATTTACATCCCACTAATATACTTAACGACGATATAGTGTTCGAATCAAGACCTTTTGATTTGATGGATCAATGCTACATGCATCCAGGAGCATGGAAACAATACAGGATCGAAAAAAACAAAAAAAGAATTGGCTTTACTTTAGAAAACAAGCATGGTCCCATCACAGATTTTTTATTTGCAAAATATTCCAAATTTTATAATATAAAGTTTTACCTTTTTGGACACATACGTCATCGATGGCCGATGCCAACCACGAATTCAAAAGTTACATCGAACAGATTCTGTGAGCTTAAGAACAACTGTGCAAATTTAGAACTCATTTTTGTCTCAGTTATTTGACGATAATAATAATCATTTATCATTTATTGCCAAAAAAATTATTTATGATAGGACTTAATTTATCGCTTAATTAATTTTTTTATACTCCATCTGTCTCATTTTATTTGACAAAATTTTTTAGTCAAAGTTGAATCGACTAAATTTAAAATTAATTTATAGAAAATGTATTATAAATTTTAATTTTAAAAAAGTTGTTCTTTATAATAACTTTTTGATTATGTTATATAAGATTAAGAGTAATTTATTGATCAGAATAATTTGATCAATTTATCTAAGAAAATTAAATTTTATCATTTAAAATAAGACAATGGGAGTATTTAGGACGACATCATCGGAAAATTTTCTATTAATTCTTTATAATTATAGAATTTCTATGAGATTATGAAGACATTACACAAGCTAATGAGATCTATACAAACTTATAATTCTTAATCCCGTTAATGGTGTATGGGAGTTTTTTAACGAAGAGGAAAAAAAACAGGAAACGAAAAGACGACAGAAAAATTAAAAATTTTCATTTCTCTCCTTTTCTTCCCAAAAATGAGAAGAGATTTTTTTAAACAATATAACTACAGATATTTTTTCTCAAATTCTCTACTTTCTTTCCGGTAAAAATTCAAATACAATATAATGATTGATTTTCTTTTCATTTCTATCCTTTAAAGAAACTCAAAGATTACCTAATAATTAATTTTCTCTCTATTTTCTTTATTTTTTCTATCTAAATTTAAACTCCAAGACAGAGCAAAATCCTTTTTTCGTAATTCTATGCCCCCAAATAAAGCTATAAAAGTAATATTCACTATTTAATTAAAATGTGATACCTGAACAAAGTTGTTGACTTTTTTCAGCAAAATACAGTTGTACTCCTTTTGCTTATATTGATCCATGAATTATTATTATGAGTAATTTGTGCGCATAAATTTAATATTCTTTGTTATGTTACAAAGATTTTTGAACAAGTTTGCACATCAAAAAGAATTCTTATATTTATAATGAAGATAAATACAAAAGAAATATACAATTCCCATGGTCTTTTTGTTGTGTAATGACAGGATATTATTAGCTCGTGTAAGAATTCAAAACAAAAAAGAAATTGAAACAAATATTCAACGCGGTCCGACCGTTCACAATTTGATGTCATGCCATACGTATATATTTTAGTTGCTGGCTCTACCTCTAGCTTCTTTGTTATTCCCAATTACTTAATAATATTCTCATGGATCTTGCTCACCAAGCCACAATAATTATATATATATATATATATATTTGTCCAAAATTCCATTTCAAACCATTTGACCCAAAATTCCATTTTCCTCTATATATAGCCTCCCATTTTCTCTGAACCCCTCAATTCCATTAAACCACAAAACCCCCTTCTCTTCTTCTTTCTAATTTACTTTTTAAAAAATTTCTATTCTATTCTCATTCAGACATTTTCACAAACAAAATGTGTCCAACCGGCACTGACTTCGCAACCACCGCCAAGAAACCCGGTCTGCGGTCGGCTTTTGAAGTTCTCGATGTCGACCACGACGGCAAAATCAGCCGGGACGATCTCCGGACATTTTACGGCCATAAATTAGCGGCGATCGATGAAGAAGATGCCATTGGGTCGATGATGACGGTGGCCGATTCGAACAAAGATGGGTATGTGGAGTACGAGGAATTCGAGAAGGTTCTGAGTCACCAGAGCTCCGACGCCGGCAAGAGGAGCGGCGAGAGAAATGGGGTGATGGAAGATGTGTTCAGGGTTATGGATAGAGATGGAGATGGAAAGGTGGGGCATGGAGATCTGAAGAGTTATCTTGGTTGGGCTGGTTTTGATGCTTCTGATGATGATATCAAGGCTATGATAAAGTTGGGCGGTGGTGATGAAAATGGCGGAGTTACATTTGATGGTCTTTGCAAGATATTGGCCGTTTGATTTTGATGGGGACGATAAAAATTATATTCACTTCTTTATTATTTTTTTTCTTTTTCTTGAAATTTTATGATGTCATTGTAATTGTAATTGAATCGTGAATTAATGCAAATTTTGGAGATGCTTTTTGACAAATTTGTTGGTGCTCAACTGCTCTCAATTTTTGGAATTTTTTGTACTTGTAAAATATTCTATCAATTTAGAAAATAAGTGTTCTTTTAAAATATCAAATTTATACACAAATAAGTGTCATTTTATTATTCAAAAATAAATTAATAATATCTTTTTCATCAAAATCATAACTAATGTGTTTTGATAATTACATTATTTAAAATTTAAAGGAGAATAAGTAAAATTAGATAAAATATATTTTTTATTATTTTAGACATGATGTATATCAATTTTAATATTTGATGCTTATTCGTGAATAAATGTGAAGTATAAATTTGAATGAGCAGACTTTGAATTGGTTAATCAAATTTTGGGTTCTTTAATATAATAAGGGAGAACTTGGCATGCACCATCCCATTAAATAATGATAACAGTTTGGAATTTGACAAATACTTGTGAAAGCATCTAGGTAGGTTGTTTTGTCATTTTGCCAGTTCTTGTGTAGTTGCGCAGCATGTGGACTAGGACTACAAACTTTTGAAACCCATTCATTCATTCACGGATTCACCTAGGAGCACATTAGACATGATAATACAAATTTACTGTAAAATTGCAATATAACCTATCTATCCGCTATCTCATTTTGTTGGAGCAATATATACCTCATATTTTACTTCATTCATTTTTTGATTCACAAATATCCTATTTTTTAGTTATTTTTATTAAATAAATTAAAACTCTAAAAAAACACGTGACAATTCTTAAAAAATAAAGCATAAGATAAAAACATATATTAGAATAGATTAACTCATTCCCTAAAACATAATAATACTATTTATATGCGCTGATGTTGTATACATTGTGTGTGTGTGTGTGTATATATATATATATATATATATATGTAATATGTATTTTATAACATATAACACATAATAGAAATTTATCTCAATTATTTTAATATATTATAATATAACCATAAAATACATTTTTTATGTAATTATATATATATATATATTATAATACATAACACATTATATATTATATTATTTACCACATATATATATAATCTATGAATTATAATATATAGATATAGTACATACTATATTATATATAATATAATACATATATTGTAAGTATTATATATATAATATAATATTATAAGTATCATTCAATTATATAATATAGTTAGAAGTTATTCTAATGATGAATTAAAATAATATAATGAGAACTAGTATGAATATAGATTAATATTTTAATAATTGTGAATATGTATGATAAGAAACCTAGTAGAGATTAATAAGAGATGTTGCTAATGGAATCTATATAAGGTGTACTGTTACCGTAAAATAAGAAACTTTTAAGCAAACCTAGCGCAAATGTTCTTAACAATCATCTTGAGATAGTTTTACATTGTAATTAAACGTGAATTTAAGTAAATTTGGTAATCTCGTAGTTTAGAATTTAATTTCAAATGTAAAGATATTTAATGTTAACTTATTCCAAGGTTACAACGGGTTTTGAGCACATATCTTGCGGTGAGAAATGAGAATGATATACTAATCATCGATGTGTTTACTTGACAAGAAGAATAGGTAATGCATATTACATTATTTTTTATAAAAATTAAATGAAAGTCCATAGGAAACTTTCCAGCTTTATCCTTACATATTTATGAGTCGCGGATAAAATTAAAAGTATCGATCAAACTAATACTCAATATGTTTCAAAATTAGATATATTTTTATTTTTTAATGTAATATCAAATCCAAATTCTATAATTTAATTTGTGATATAAATGTGTGAGAATATTAAAGTATGAATTTTTGTACTTAAGAGTAATATTTGAAGTAATTCTGCTTTAAAATCACAAAAAAATAAAATACTTGACTTTAATTTTGAAGCATAGGATTTCGAAGCGAAAGGATGGAGCAATTTTCTTCAAAAGAAAAATTGTACTTCTAATATGATGTTTGTTTATATATAATTACAAAAAATTAAAGATAATTTAATCTTTGGAGGAGCAAAAAGGATTGTTATATATTCATATTGAATATGGATGGCCTCCGTTTACTTACAAGCAAGCACTATATCAAGTAGGAAAGGCAACAATTGGGGACTCATTCATGAGCTTGTGGTAAGTGTTTGTCAACTAAAGTAGACGTCCCTCATTAGTTGGTACAAGAATAAGAACAAACAGAATAAGTTAACCAATTGAAATATCTATTAAGAGTCTCCAAGTCATATGGGAAGATAAACAGTAGTCTGATTAGTCGGGCACGAAGGCTTGAGTTGGGACCATGTCAATCAAGCATAATATTATTCATTCATACAGCACCAAGTATTTTCGTTTGCGTGGTCCTTTGGGATTCACAAGTATACACACACAAATTCAACTCAATTCTTTCATTCCAAATAAAGCAAGGTATAAACTTTTAAAGAATGCAAACCACATAGAGTTACAAGCACTGTTGTAAATATCACTGTTTAAACCAATTAATCCCTCCATTTAGACACTAGGCGGTTTTCTACCGTCTAACACTTTATTCCACTTAACTTCAATTAATCCCTATTATTTTTATTTCAACTCTTTTTTAGATTCTCAACGTTATCTTACCATCTGTATCCGTCTAACATTTTTTACAAGATTAATTACAAGGGAACCCATTAGCCAAGATCCACTGTCAAATAATTCTTCACAGCGGGGCTTGAAAGTGTATTTTATACGACGACAATATATGGAAAAGAAAGCACTGAGATAAAATGAAGACATAAGATAAGAATATTCCAATATGATATGCCTTTAATAAATTTTAAAGAATTACACGAATACATACAAAGCAACACAGTTCCATTTTCAATAATGTACTTTACAATTCAAAAAAAATAAATAAAGGAACTATAACTTCCTACATCTCTCCTCATACAACAGTGCTTGGTTATCTCAAATTCTCTAGACTACTTACTATTGAAAGCTAGCCTCTTCCGTTGCCGCATCATGATGCAAAAACTCAAACCAGATCAATTTGCCCGCTTTCAACAAGTGGCTTTATGGATTTATAACGCAAGGCATATAGATCATCAGCTTCTAAATCAACTGGCTTCTCTACTCCACTGTTAGAAGGAAGATTACAATTAGATCTAAAGCAGATGATAACGCATTACTTAGTAAGAAAGGAATCCAAAAATGACAAATTACTTTTCATCAAGTTGGAAAGCTCCTAAAAATCTTTTGCATCTGCAGATGACAAAACTGTCCAGCTGTGCCTCAGGTACTGAAAGCCATACAAACAGATAACACAAAATTTAAGGATTGAAGAACATAAAATAAGACCACCAATTATCAGAGAAGTAGCAGAATTAAATGTTAATCACTGCTGAAACAAGTCTTTACACTGCTAACAATGAAGCTTCCTCAATTCTACAAAATAATATGCAAAGCGTACAATTCTCATATATATTTTTTAATGATCAAATTCATCACCTTAATTTTGCAAAGAGCATAATATTTAAATCAAAAAAGATGTTTAAAATTGAACATAACATATCTCAGCTTACACAAGTATGAAAATATTACCCATGTCATCCTCTTCACTTATTACAGATTGCTTTAAATGGGACTTGTAACGATCAGGCAATTTTGATAGGATAGATTGTTCGAAATGTTGTTCCATATCTTCTATACACCTAGAATGATAATATGCAGAAGAAAGATTAAGAGACTAAAAGTTATTATATGTTCCAAATCTCGAGAAATGAAAAAACTATCAGTACCTTTTGGCAAACTTTTGCTCTTGTTTAGACAGCCGATTCCAAAGTTCAGGAGTCTTTTGGATTTGAAATACATATTTCTCAATCTGCAAACGGAATCTAATTATGACACACCCACATAAATAACGCAAGATAACATAATAGGTTTTCCAGCCAGTTTTTCGTTTTCTCCATATTCATTTTTTCTCCTTACAGGCCAAATTAGTTTCAATGATCATTTGATCTAGAAAGGGCCAGTAAAATGTTTTGATTGTTAAGAACAACTGCACGAACTCACTCAATTTCATAGAACATTCTCCAGAATACGCAAAAAGAATTTTAGTTCATTTCCACCTTTTGAAGACGAGTCCGAAGATATGATCTCAACAAAAAAAGAGTCCTATCTAAGTCCATCTGATAGAGTGATACACTTAGTGGTTCCACACCATTTTTTGTGAATTCCTCCACAGTTTCTTCCTGCACATTAATGCAAGCAGATTATTACACATCACAAATTTGATGTAAATGCAAATATACAAGAATCTAAATGGCTAACAAACTAAATTGCTGAAACAATTTGGAATTATTTCCAAGTGGAGAGTTGATGGAAACACCCATAGCTGCCAGTATTTGCGTCTCTTAATTCTAAGCAAAACCTAGAAACCAAGAAGAAATGATGTTTCCAAATTAATTCTTTATAAAGACCATCCAAATCTGACTTGTAAACAAGAACATTCTGTATCATGCTATGGTGATGTGTTTTAAGATTTACTATGCTCTACTGTCCTGGAAACAATATGGTCTCAAGATTTTGTTCAATGCAAGGGAAGGAGCATAAAACCATGGAGAAGATGGCTGCTAAAAGAAGTTCAATTCCACAAATCAAAGACACTCTGTTGAGCCCACAGGATACAGAAGTGTTACAATTTACTGTTACAAACCTGTCAAGATTTAATATTACTGTAGCTAAGTATTGGATAATATTACTTGCAAATATTAGACAAAACTAGAGTCAGGATCTAATCAGCTGCTAAAAGAATCTATTATGAACATGAAAACATGCCTATGAGGAGGAAAGACCAAGTCTATAAAGTGGATCGTTGAATATCAGATAATTAAATTACTATCCACTCTAGATTCTTCTCTTTCTTTCTATATAATTTTTTCCCAATTCTGAAGTGCTGAGGAGACTAGAACATCTGCAAGACTGTAAACGGCACCCTCCACCTCCCCCCACCACCCAACCAGGAAACACTTAGATTTGGTCAATATGATGACTATTTCAAGTACCACATACTGGCTTACCACAATTAGCTAAAACATCAATGAGTTGTTTGACCATGTAGCCTGGCAGACACAAATCTCATACAATGCCAACAAAGAAGCAGGCTATCATATAGTAAACGCAATTAAGTAATCCTCCCTCGTTTCCGTACAAAGAGTACCTTCTCAGTTCGTTCATACCGTGTTTTTGAAATCCTAAATGTACACACACTTGTGTGAAAAAATCTCTTTCCTCTAGGAGACTTTCGACAAAGCATAGTTATTTAAGGTGCGAGGTGCACCTAGGACAATGGTCTCTTTGGGGCTTAGGCATGAGGCGAGTATTGAGGTGAGTCCCACATATTTTAAAAGTAATACAGTAGAATCAATTATCTGTAATAGAAAATGTATATACTGAATAGTTGTAAGTGGTAATTAACAAATTACTAGGTAGTAATAAATAATTAACACTACTAGCACTAAATACCCAAACAAAAAATTGGGTAAATTTAATTTCTGTAAAAATAGTACGATACAGTACTCAATTAGGTAGTAATTATGGAGTATCAGTGCATTGATACCAACAATTCCGTTGCTAATACTAAGTAATCTAAGTATCAAGTACCAAAACAAAAGTTAAACCGTATGACTTTATGAAAGAGTAAACAATAACTAGAGAAGTCCTTAATTTTATAAGGTTCACTTCATAGGGACTTCATGCTCAGGCGTGTGCCTCATTGAAGGGGGCCGACCTCATGCGAGGGAGGAGGGCAAATGGTGGGATTGGATGGTTCTTGAGCCTAGGTGCGCCTTTAAAAATTATATTGAGAAGCTGAAACTTTGAGTTTATTGGGGAAGCACCGGATTGAGAATTGTGCTGTCAGTATGAACTCACTGGTCATTTAAATAATGACTATGCTTCCAGGCCTGCTGCTAATGCAAGAAGAAGGTTGGATAGCAAAGTAACACATTTATAGATAGTTGCTAAGAAGCCTTCACTAGAACACTCCATTACTTGACATTAAAGATTAATATTACCTAGCAAGCGTCGTCATGCTAATCCTTCAACTAATTCATTTTATCAACTAAAATGGCAATAGGAGCCACACCATATACTCTAGGCCTGAAATCAAAGATATGTACTCGATCATATATGAATTAACGACTATCACGTGGAAATTTACAAAAACTCAATTAGCTTCCCATAAATGAGTTAATTGATACGACATTACTGCAAATTAGAACTCCTCTCGATTAACCAAACGCAAATTGCTTGAATTTAGTCGAATGAACCAATCCAAAGTAGCTTGGCTACAACGAGAGAGATAAATAAAATTACAATCTTAGCCAATAAACAGTCAAACTACAGAAATTTCAAAATTCTAACACAAATCAGTAAGAAATTGATAGTGAACAGCACAATGAGGGCTAGGGATTGTGTGATAAGGTACCATCAATTGGATCTGTTCTCGGGAACGCTGAACCAAAGCGGCCTCAACGCGCTGGATTTCAGGAGCTGCCTTCTCGTTTCGCCATGCTCGTTTCAACAGCTCGGCGTCCGTCGTCGAGATCAAGGTCTCATAGTCGTCCATGCCCGAATATCCAGATCCGGACCCGTCCGCCGTACCCGACTCCATCTCTAATCTCCACTTCCTCCACCAAATTAACAAAATCTGTTGGTAGTATCTGCTCGAGTTTATGTGTTATGAAGATAACGATAGTGGGAGGGAAACCAAAATGAATTCCAGAAAGATATGAAATTAACATGAAAAATTGGCGCCATGGTTATCAGAACTGGTTCGTACCGGTTCGACCTCAAACCGGACAATCAAGTGGTTCGATTCTCCAACCATACGGGACTCGCATCTATCGGTTCGAGAGTTCCTTTTCTTATAAACCGTATATAATGGTGAATTTTTTATTATGGGAATCACAATTACAAATATTTTTGAATATTTTTATATATAAATTTTGCATATTTTGTACAATATATTTATGAAATATGTATTAACAATTGTGTACATTAAGTTTTTCAAATATTATCAAATAATTTTCTAGAAATATATATATTTTATTTATTTACGCGGATTTGCAGGTTTACTAGGTATAAACACTCCGAAAACATAAAAATGAAATTAAAGACTAACTAAACATTTAAAAACCAATCGAGAATGATTAGCTTTACATTTCACTACTAGACAAACGAGTTAATCTGCCGACATATTATTAAATCAAATTATGTTATTGCGATCACTATTGTCCTAGATCAAATAAATATGTTTTTAGAATCCGAAGGAAAATTATTTTGGAAGTATTTGAGTTAAATATCGGCTTACTTAGTTTAATTGGTAGTTGAGTCAGTTAAATTAGTAAATTGCTATCGATTTAACACGGGATTCCATACAATACAGTCTTTAATAGAAACCGATATCATTTATTGAGATTTCAATTATAAGATGCACTTTCTTTATTTTCAAATATACTAGCACGTAGCGAGTAACTCGTGTGAGGCACGTGCGGTAAGGCATGATGAGTTGTTTTTATTTTATTGTTTAATCTAAATATTTTATTTATAATTATAATTTAATATTTCTTATATTGTAAATTAATATAAAGTATATTTGATTATTTTTTTAATATTAAATTTGTATGAATTAACTTAATTTTGATCATATAATACAAATTTTTTTAGCACATATATCAAGTATTACTAATTTCATAATTTCACCAAGTTAAACTGATTTTGTAAATTCAAAATTGATCTCATATATTTTTATTCATATTTAATATATATCTTTATGTACTTTATTATCAATATAATACTAACATATTCATTAATAATTTCATTGTATAAAACTTATGATACCAATAAAATAAGAACTTATAATTTTGATAATATAATTTTTTTTAAAGATAATAAAATATAGTACTTAAAAATTGCAATAAATATGATGTCTAACATTATATTTTAGATTATTCATTAATATTTCTTTTAAACTGTGTTAAATTTTTTAACTAAATTGAAGTAAAGTCAACATAATTTATAATCCAAACTCTAATTAAAATATATTATCTTATACTTACTCAATAGATATTATGTTAATTATAAATTTAAAAATGTATTCTAGACATTCAAATACAAAGTTAGAGAGATCATACAAAAATAAAGTATAAAAAATATTTGAAACATTTATATCATTATAGAATATGTTTTTAAATCATATTAAAAACTACAAACTACTTCAAAAATAAAATTGAAATATATGATAAATTTTAACAATTTTTATCTAAAAGAAAATATAATAAATACATATATCATATTGCACCAGACAATTATTAAACGAATAAACGTAATCAAGAAAATCACAATTTAATTGATTATAATTAAATATGTTAATTAAAATAATTATTACAAAATAATGATGATAAATGTTAGTAACCCCAAAAATATAATAACTGCATAAAAATAATTGAACTAATAAAATAAATAATACTCCGAGTTAAACGATATAATTTTAATCAAAACATTGACTTTATTTGTACAATTTATAATATGTTTATATATATACTTCAAAATAATTAATAGTGATAATATATATACTTCAAAGTTACTTAATATGAAGTTAAGAATTATTGTACTTGTTTTATGAAATTAATTTTAAATAAGTATGATATTTATGTTAATTAAACTATCAAATATCGCATTTAATTTTTTGTCTACAATTCCATTAGTCATGCATATAAAGTTATTTATTATATTATATTAATATATTATATTTTAAAATTCTCTAATTATGAAATTCATTATTCCTAATAGAAATGAGAATTGAGGAAAGTAGAAGTGGATTAAGAAAGGATAATAATGAAATAAAAAAAAATTGAACAAATTAATATTGAAAAAAAAATGAAATTATGACATAAAAAAAATATATTTATGTTTTTAAATATATCATAGATAATAGTTGTAGTACTGCTACAAGTCTACTATCTATGAGACATAAATACAAATAAAATAATATTATCTTCAATTTATATATATATATATATATTAAATTTAGTAAGAAGTTAAGACATTTTTTAATTTTAACATTTTATATATATTAAATTGTATTTATCATATTTTTGTTTTCCTACTTTATTAAATATATATATATATATATATATATATATATATATATATATATATATATGCATTAAATTTCAGCTAAATATACGCAAAATTTCGACCATTTTGAATCGGAGAGAGTACGTCATTTCCGATGTAGATGCCATATAGAAACATTGCAAATATAAACCAACGTATATAAGTGGGAGGTGGCAAATGAAGTGAAAGTTTAATGGCTGACATTAATTTTTGGGAAAAAGACATTTTATTATATTTTTTGTGTCAAATAAGTATTTTATGTTTTTACATTAATACTTTTGATAGTAATTTTAGTATTTTTGATAATAAATTTAGTAATTCTGTAGTAATTTTAGTACTAAAATAATTGAAATCAATGAAAATTTTATTTATTAAAATGGTATTTTGTATGTCAATATATACTGAAGTGTCATTTACCCTTAATAATATATTCGTATACGGTAAAGGTAAATAAACTTTTTGATACATAATAATATATTTTTAATATAAATTTACAAATTAATTATTAAATCAATCGCACAACATATTATTTGTTTAATTGTAAATGCAGTATAAATTTTTTGACTACGGCAAAAGCTAATATAAATATGTAAACTATAAGCTCAATATCAATTTTTATCTTAGACCGACTATATTAGCAAACAACGATGTCAATAATATTTAAAATTTTAATTTAAAAACGTTAGTTCAACTGACAAAACCCTGCAAATGTTCTAATTAGGTTGAGAGTTCTGTTAGTACTATTATAAGTTTTCAAAAAAAATTCTTGATGGACAATCTGTTAGTATCACTATAAATATTCATCGTAATTGTCTAATAATTATTCAATGGCCAAATTTTTAATAAATAGAGATAAAATTGAACACCAAAAACTCTATAAATAGGGTTTATTTGATAACATACTTAAGTCTTAAAACTTAATATATTCGGTACTTTTTTTGTAATAAGTTTGTCTAATAAGTAAAAAATTATGTGACTTAAAAATTTAAGCTTAAGCACAATAAAATTAAAAAATTTTGGTCTAATAAATTGACTTAAGTCTTAAAACATATGTCACTTAAACATAAACTTTACGTAGGTACTTTTATTATATATTAATTGTCATGATGCATTTTTCTAAGAAAATAATACGTCTCAATACAAGTAATAGAATTACAAATCATACGCGACAAATTCAACGACTTAGAGAAAAATATAAAATTTTCTCAAAAGAAAATATTAAATTTGTTGTTTCAGATACATATTATATCGTACATATATGAACAATTTTTATAATTTCAGTTCTTAATTATCAAATTTTTTAACAAATAACAGATACTTAAATTTTTACGGCCTTAACTTTTCAGTTCTTATTATTCAACTCTTATAATTTTTAGATCTTAATTTTCAATTTTATTGAACATAATCTTATAATTTTTACTCCTTTAATCTTTTATTATTAATTTTTTAATCGGTAAAAATAAAATTTATTGAGCTCACCATAATTACAAAAGTCCACAAAAATTGGACGACATAAAAACTAGAAAAAGAACAAACCAAAAACCTACTACAATATTACGATAGATATATTTAGCAGATTCTAACCCATGATTTTTCAGCAACACCCCATATACTGCCAAAACAAGAACTATAAATATGGAACATGCCCTTAGTCTTTTGATCTCTTAATCTCGCATAAACTTAGAAATATAGAAGCTAGTCATAAACTTCAACGTTTAAAACAAGCATCTCATTGCAAATCTGAAAGGACATTATCTTATTTCATACATCATATAAAATAGGAGTATCATACACCAGCAGTCGATTACTTCATAGACCGGGAGCTGGGTGGCAGGCCAGCCTACGTACATGACTGCATGTCTCCAGTTCACACACACACACACACATAAGCCAAACGAAGATATATACATACACGTACTCGCGCGCACACATATACATATATGAGTTTAGTACATGCACAGTTCTTCATCTCCCGTTTGTTACTGTTGTGCGTGATTTAACTAGTTAATTATTATCAGGGGGTCCGGATCCTCCGGGGCGAGCTTGACAACTAGGGTCGTGGGCCGGAGATCCGGAATTAATTCCCAGTTGATTTCCAAGCTGATCAACATGTATAATTCTGCAGTTAAGCGTCCGCCTAATTTCTCCATTGCTTCTTTCAACTAAACTACTTCCGGTTATGATCAGCAACACCAATAATATTAACTTCAATACCTTCATCTTCCAATCTCTTCCGTCCATCTGTCCCTGATGATCAATCATCAACAATAATTATTTCGTACGTATATACGTTCTTTTTTGCATTTGAAATACTGAATCAATTAATTGAATGACCAAGATGTGTATATATATATATATGTGCCCGCAAGACCTCTATATATATTTCTTACCATTACTTATATACAATAGTCATCATGCTTGTTTCGGTTTAAAATTTAAAATTTTTTGATTCTGTTAGGATACTATCAAAATCTGGAAACTTTAAAAATTTAAATTGAACAAAACGAGACAAATAAATGAGCTTAAATTGCATACATGTACATACATATTTCAACGAAAATATTTTAATTACCTAGCTCTTTCAAGAAAAATCGATCGCTGGCTGTATGCACTGATCGACTTCTATCTGGTGACCTATTTTTATAGGTAAATATATGTTACTATTTCTGGATTACATATTGAGTGGGAGCCAGGTTAATATATATAAAAATAAAAGATGCGATGAGCACTAATAAAATTGGAATAAGTTTGAGGAGATGAACTTGAAATTGGTGAAATTGTGATTTTTTATAGTAATATCCAGCAAATTGAAGAAGTAATCATGAATAAGATATTTTCCAAAGAAAATGATCGCTTACCTGGTGATATGTGGTAATTAATTTGCTCAATAATTCACGAAATAGAATAGGGGTAGGTTTCCATCTTAGAATTCATTATTAATTCGGTGGACACAACAATTAAATAATTATTTCAAAACCGAAATAATTATGTACGAGTAATTTTGTTTTCACGACAACTGCTACTACATACTGATCCGTATTCTCCAGTCAGTTTTATAAATTCAGTATTATTCATGTGTGAAGACGTGAAAGATGAAATGTATGAAAAAGAAAAAGTAGGGGAGTTATATCCGTAATTAATTACTCCGTAATATTTTTTATATAATCACTAAAAGAATAAAATATAGGCATTAACAGAAATAGTGAAATACATATATGTATGCATGTACGTTTGGTTGCCTAACGATGAAATTTAATTACCATATGATTGCTTCAGATGGATATTTCTTCATTTAAACGAAAAAGAGTATATATGTGTATATCTTCCCAACATGGAGAATCTGAAAAAGAAAATGCCTTTTCTAATTAGGATATATATCCTCTTTGTTTCTTTAACACGATTTTTTTTTTGGTAATAAATTATAATTAAAAGGATTTAATTTTATCGATAATTATGGTTCGATATTCCGAATCTGTTATATCCTTTATGTAACATTTTCTTTTTTGTTGCCGTAGCATGAGTTTCCTCCAATTGAAAAGTTAATTTATTTTATATATGTAAAGATTTCTTCAAACAGTACAGCATATATTGCTTTTCGAAGTTAGGGGGATCGAGGCGCACGAAACATGATTAGAAATTTTCGCAAACCATAAATTACTATTTGCTACATATATACCTTATTAAGGATAACATAATTTACATTTTGAATTTTCACCAATCACATTAATTACGAAATTTAATATATTATCATTTGATTAAAAAGTCAAAATATATTTGTAATATTTAAATAGGAGTATATATTTGTAGTTAACAAATGTTCTTCAATTTATGAGAGAATGCCAACATCGATAAAAACATCACCCGTAAAATATTTCTAACATAATATATACAGAGTACTAAACAAGCATATGTATTATTTCATGCATACTATAAAAATACGTAGTTATTACACACATATTGGTTGACAAGTCAACTCTCCTATTACACTTTATATAACATTAATAACATTGAATCCTAGCATGACATGTACAAAGAACAACAAGTGAGATCAATTTTATTTTGTAGGAGGGTCTATTTATATAGCAATTAAATTGCTATAACGCTCTTACATGTAACAACAGATCTCTGGTACATGAAAGCAATGCGTCCGGTCCAGGTACGTAACCGTGAACAAAGAACCAAGTACCAACATTATATTTACACGCACATACAGGACTAGCGGAGTGTAGAAACTCCTCTTATTTATTCTTTTTACAAGCGCCTATAGCATATACCCATGATCCATTAAAACACAACCGATTGCAGATAGCAACTATTCGCTATACATAAAGTAGTAAAAAATATTTTATAAGAATTTTCACAATGTTTCAGGAGCATAGTGAAAATTAGTCTAAAATATATTCTGCTACGATATGTAGATAAGTTATAGATTTTTATCGGCAATCAATTACACTATATACAATTTTTATGGGATGGATGGGCGATCTTGACATTTTGGTTCATGTACATATGGTTTTCCTAAAACAACTTGAGTCACTTGATCTTCGTAGTTGCCATGTACTATTTTACAATCAGGACCACTACTCCTTTGTGCGTTAGTTTGAACTACCACACTGCTTCCAGATATGAACAACAACACTAACAATATTAACACAAAGCGCTTCATTATCCTCGAGATATGTGCCTGAACAATCATTAACGTTAATTAATTCATACATAAATTTGTTAATTTTGCGTTACAATATTATTGAACTAATATAGTATCAAATTAATTATGATGGGCTGGGCATGCGTGCATGATTTTTACGATATATATATAGATTACAATTATATAGTATATAATTAAAGGCATATGACTAATTTAATGATATAATATGGTTATTAATTTAATAAGAATTAAGGTTAGGGCGCATACCTAATTTAAATTCTTCGATAAGAATCGCCGGAAGTTATTTATGGTTTAATTCCTACCTTTTGGCCTTATTTTATAGGTAAATATATGTTACTATTTTTGGATTAGATTATGAGTGGGATGGGCCAATATAATTAATAATGCGATGAGCACTACTTAATAAGGATAAGTTTACACAGACGAAATTGTTATTATTATTTTTTGCTAAAATTGGGAGACGAAATTATTATTTTGTGACGTGTGTACAGTAGTAATTAACAAATTGAAGAACTAACCATACACAAAATATATTTGCAAAAATCTAAAATTCAAAATTTAAGTGAATCTTTTTTTATTTTTAATAAATTTGAAGTGAAATATTATAAAATATATGAAAAATACTTTTAAATATAAATCTTTATACTATAATATTTTAATAAATTTATATCACAAATAAAACTATAACATTCGCAAATAATATCACATTAAAAATGTACCACTAATTCTTGGACGAAGAAGTATTACGAGTGGTAATTAGGTTCTTCGATTATTCAACAAATAGAGTAGGAGGTAGACTTCCTTGAGCAGCAAAGGCACAACTTGCATGCAGGAACACTTTTGAATCGATATAAAAGACTAATTACCGGGATCAATTTAATCACAATATTAATTTGTAGCTAGATACGTACATGTATCAAGCCAGCCTCATATATCACCATCAGAAAAAATAAATAAATATGAGTTTTGTTTGGTCAGATAAAATATAATAATAAAAATATAAGTTGCGTTTTGTCAGATAAAATAAATAACATGTGAATCTCATGAAATAGATGGATAAGGACAAATTAAGAGATAAAATACAATGATTACAAAATTATGAGAGAAGTATTAGAATGAAGGAAATGTATATTGTGTATAAAATTTTGGTTGAGATGGAATGGACGAACAAGCTCCATCAAAGAGAGTAAATTTAAAAATAAATAAATAAATAAATAAATAAATAAATATATATATATATATATATATATATATATATATATATCTTGTGGGAAGAGATTTAAAATCTTCTAACTCACTTTGTGTCTCATTCCTCTAAATCTTTAGGATTGCCACGTAATATTAGGATTTTAGATTCTTCAATAAAAAAATTAAAAAGATCTATATGTCATTTATAGAAAATGATGAGACATAAGATGTAAATTATGTCCTCCAAATAAGATAGAAGATCTGCACTAGTGGAAAAGAATGAAAGAATAAATGGATTTTACACATAAATAATTTAACAAATAGTATAGAATTAATTTTATTCTCATGTTAAAATGAATTTACACATAAATAATTTAGCAAATAACATAAAATTAAATTTATTATCATATTATTACATTTTATCAAACAAAATGCAATACAATTAATACTTCTGCCGACAGAGAACAACTCTAAACGGATTGAAAGTTGAAACAGCAGCCAGAATAGGTTTTAAACGGTACAAGCCATATTAATTATCAGATGGATATTATTATTTCAAATGATTTACCATGTATATATATACATATATATATATATGGAGTATAATTAAACCCACAAATTAATTTCTCTTCACCTCCTCAACATGTTTTCCTAAACCTACATATATATATGCATGCATATAAAATAACTAGGATTCCATTCCTTGAGTTTGATGATTGCATAGATTGATATATATAGATGTTACGTAACATGAGATAAGTCCTATACACAACAAACTTCTTCAATCTTTACTATAGTTATTCACAATCTGGTACACGAGATAAAACAAAAGAGCTACATCCTTAATTATCTCTTCAACATCTGATCTTGGTGATCTGATAATGCATATTCTTAATCTCTTAGTTTCGTGTGTGCATATATGTACGTGCCGTATCTCTAAAATTAACAAAACGACGGGGTGATTAATTAATTAATTGATGTCATGCACACGCCTCTTGTATTATTCAAGAATTAGCTAGGGTTAGAGAGAGAGAGAGTACATTTGACTTTCTCTTAATTCTTCAAGCTAGAACACCTATTGGTCAATGACTTTATGCATGAGTTGTTCCCATCGGCGATAAATTATGCACATGCTACCATTTTCAGATTTGTAAACATTAGAGCTACAACAAGGAATACAACAGAAAGTACACGTAATTATACTCATATTTGTTTCATTTTAAATTTAAATTTTAGATTTTAATAATATAATTTATACAATTTAAAATATACAAAATTTAAGTTGAAACAAACGAATACTAAAGAACTAAGGATGACGTGAATTAGACTCAGCAAGCAAGTCAGCATACATAATAATAATAGTGGCATATGAATTTGAAAGGAATCTTTCAATTATACTGTTCTTCAGAAATTTGATGAATAAATTACGGGATGTGTTACCATGTTAAGGATCATTAATTAATTGGTGGGTGAAGTTTCAAGTTTAAAATTATGACATAATACAGTCTCACACACTACGTACGTGCCACTAGCCTTGTTTCGAGGGCTAGGGGTATCTAGCTAGGTTAGGTATAGCTAGGTTAGGTATAGTCAATTCATATTGTGCACAGTGTCTTAGTTTGATAGCTCAAAATGTTTATAATGTGCACAAGATTTATTTAGTGCACTGCATCAATGGAGTTCTTTGAAATAGGTTGTTGTAATGAGGAGTACTAGTGATATTTGATTTTGAAACTGCTCCTCGGACTGACTGACAATATCACTTAAGGTAGATATCCGGTGTCGGTATCCACTTTTATTAAAGTTGAGCTTAATACCGGCAAGACACTTCCTGGTAACAATTAAAATGAAATAAGAATAAGCCACTAGTTTAGAAATTCGTCCATGGTACCGATTGTATTATTAAGTGTTTTTAATTTTATTTTAAATAAAAAAATTAAAAATTACTTGTAATGTTTTTTAGTTAATTATATGACGAAAGATTTTACGTTACTATCTATTTTCTCAATTTGAATTTTTGTCAAAATTTTAGATTGAATGATGATAATAAACATATTCGAGTTGGAATAATAATTAAACTGCTGAGTCCATGTTGTGTACGGACACATTAATTTGAATATTTTTAACAAATTAATTTTTTTCTTACCTTTTTTAAATATATAGATAATATATTTTACAATGGAAGATATTGTGTTAATTAAACATATTTTATATTTTTTTAATTAATAAAAATTTAAAATTCAATTATTAAAGTTGAATATAAATATCATAAAAGAATATAATTTAATTATAAATATATGTATCTTATTACATCATACATAAATCATTTGGAGAAATTAGTTCGTTAAAATTATTATAGGATAAAATTAATATATTATTCACTTTATTATGAAATTAGAGTTTTCTTGGAACTCTAGTATGAAACTAGTTTAAAATTTGAGATTTTGTCTTTTTTTATTTTTATTTTTTAGGATTTTACATACGTACGTACCATATATTTCGTCACTTACTTCTTTAATATATAAATATAGATTTTATATATATAATCATATATACTTCGGTAGTCACATATATACGTATAAAATATGGGCAAAATTTCACCTCTGTCTCTCTATTTTGAGGTCAACTTTTAATATGGTCTTCATTTTCTTAATTTTATCACTTCTGTCATCTATCTATTTGTAACCTTTTACTTAGGTCCTCCTGTTTAATATTGTTCAAAAATAAACATGTGCTCTTTATGTGATTTTTTAACGACAAACTTGTCTTTTATGTTAGCTTTATTTGAAAAACAAGAAAAGAAAATGACGTCAATCAAAGACGTGAGGGTAAAAAAAATAACGTCATTTCAGAGTATTTTATTTAGTACAGGTGTTAATTCAATGTCAGTTTGATTTCTTTTTTTTTCTCCCTAAAATAAATATAATATAAAAATACAAGTTTACATTTAAAAAAAGTTACATGAGTAGCACATATTTATTTATTTATATATTTTTTTTGGCAACATTGAACGAAAAGACTTAAATGAAGACTCGTGGATATATCTAAATAAAAGACCTATTTTTTTAGACACGCATATTAAAATTTTTTTACCTATTTTTTTAGACACGCATATTAAAATTTTTTTTACTTTACATACATACTTTTTCAGCTAATATAAAAATAAATAAATCAATATTAAATAATTTCACGAATATGTATGGACGCACAGATTTTTAAGTCTCATTTGCCGGTCAGCTCCCTCCATTGTTTATCAAGTTACACCTATCATCAAAAAATTGGCGCCATTCTCATTCAGGTTGTAAAGCTTAAGATGGATTATTTTAAAATTTGGAGCTAATTCAAATTTACCTCTAAAATTTTTTCCCACCACATGGAAATATTAACTATGACATCCTATATATACAAGTTATTTCTGTGTGTGAGTTTTACCAGAAAAAAAGAATGAAAAATTTAACAAATAGTGAAAGGCAAGCTATATACGAGCTACTGTTAAAAGATAGCAACAATGGGAATATTAGACACAATTCAATCACCATTGTTGCATCAATGTTCAACAAATCAAAGAGAACTATAAGAAGAATTTGGAAGCAAGCCAAGACTCCTTCTCCTACTGGTATGGTGGATGTTTCTTCGCGACGAGCTGGACGGGTTGGCCGAAAGAGAGTGCAGATTGATCTCAAATCAATTCCAAGTATTCCTCTTCTAAGAAGGACGAATATTCGATCAATGGCGGCTGCTATGAATGTAGCCAGATCAACGTTACATCGAATGATTAAAGATGGGGATATAAGGGCTCATTCGAATGCAATCGAACCTTATCTATCAGATGAAAACAAGTTGGCAAGATTGCATTTTTGTTTAACAAAGATAATCGAAGGTAATCCATATCAATCACCTTTTATTGATATGTACAATTATATTCACATAGATGAAAATGATTTTATATGACAAAACTATCAGAGAAGTACTATCTACTTCCTAAGGAGGCCGAGCCGGAAGGAACATGCAAAAGTAAGAAGTTTATACCTAAAATTATGTTTTTAACAGCTGTTGCACGACCACGATTTGATCCAAATGGAAATGAAATCTTTTCTGGAAAAATTGGTATTTTTCCTTTTGTATTTAAGGAAACTGCTAAGAGGAAAAGTAAGAACAGAGCTGCTGGAACTTTAGAAACTAAACCCATTTTATCTATAACCAAGGATGTTTACAGGACTTGTTTGACTGAAAAGGTTCTTCTGGCTATAAAAGAAAAATGGCCAAGTGTTGTATCTCCTGGACCAATTTATGTGCAACAAGACAATGCTAAACCTCATACTGGTGATGATATGGAGTTCAAAGAAGTTGCGATGAAAGATGGATTTGATATTCTATTGGTATGCCAACCGCCGAATAGTCCCGATTTCAATGTCTTGGATCTTGGGTTTTTTTCGAGCCATTCAGTCTTTACAACATCAATAATCTCCGAAAACCGTTGATGAATTGTTATGCGCTGTGAAAAAAGCTTTTGATCAACTTTCAGTTCATAGTTTGAATTGTGTGTTCTTATCATTACAACAGTGCATGATCGAAATTATGAAAATGTTTGGAGGAAACAATTATAAGTTGGCTCATTTGAACAAAAAAGGCTTGGAAAGTGGTGGCAATCTTCTTATCAGCCTTCACTGTGATAACACTGTTGTGAAACAAGCAAAACATCACTTATAAGAAGCGAAGAACAGGGGGCAAGGACCAAAATTCTGAGTCTATTTAATTGGTTTTTGTTTCTATTGTTTCGTCTATTCAATTAGTCTTTTGTTTCCATTGTTTTGGAATTTCATAGTATTGCTGTTTAGTTATATGGAAATTGGAATCTTGGTTGAACTCTAAATTCTTATTAGTGTGAAAATATTCTTGTGCTGGGCATGAAATATTGATGTAAAATGAGTTGATGAATTTGGTACGAGTACTAGTTTTTTTCAAGAAATTATTGAGTTTAATGTATCACGATCATGCATCTGGAAAGCAATTAATCATTTGATCAACAGACCAACAGTTTCTGGAGAATAAAAGATCTGCGTAAATAATGAAAATATACAGTAAAAAAAATCTTAAGCTAGCATAGATATGAAAAAGATAAGTTAATTATGCTGTGAAATAAATAGACCGAAAATGGTTGAATTTGACCTATTTGAATATTTATTCATAATATAATTATACTTATTGTATATTCCAAAACAAAGTTAAGGACAAATTTAGTAAAATATAATCAAAATAGTAGTATTATTATTAGAAAGTGATTATTTATTTTGAGACTTTCAAAAAAGAAATAAAGATCATTTATACAGAGACGGAAGGAGTATAAAATATATAGAATACGTATATAACAAATTTAGCTTATCTATCGTCTTGCATGTGTATTTTCGGTAGCCCAACTCATCGGAACTAAATAAAAGGTTAGGTATTATAGTTTTGGAAAAGATAACAAGACTTAAAAATTGAGATTTTCGGGAAGTTCGGAGAACAGTTTTGTCATTAACCTTAAAAATTTATACTTCTGACAGAATATTTTGAAATTATAATTTATTTATTTCGTTTTACAAAAAGAGTTACATTTTAACTTTTTGTACATATTAAAATTGTACGTTTGACTGAGATTTTCATTTATAAATTATAAGTTTTTTAATGAAATCTATTATGAATACTTAAGTTTTGACATGATCTACGGCTTTGTAGTTATAAGTTTTTAAAGATATTTCACAGAAATAAATATACTTTTCAAATTTAACTCTTTTTTGGAACAAAATATTTTTCTAAATGTAACTATTTTTGTGGAATGGAGAGAATATCTTTTAAAAGCAGTTATTTTTCAGTTCATATATGGATGGACTTAATTTATCTTTTCAAATTAGTTTGGGATAATTATAAAAAAATACCTTCAACTATGTACTAGTTTTCACTTTAGGGATCATTGCTTCAATTTTTGTAATTAAAGAATTCAATTATAATTAGTTTTCATTTTAGTGATCCTTATTTTAATTTTTACAATTAAGTTATTCAATTATAGGTTAATTTATATTTTAGGGACCATTCTTTTATTTTTTTGCAATTAAGTGATTTACATATTATGTATTTTAAATATGACGTAAATCTTGTTGTGCTAAAGGTATTTTTAATGAAAAAACAAAATTATTTATTATTTTCTTTCAATTATTCATTTTTAATAGACATATTCACATATTTTATTATTCGCTAATGTGTAATGATGACATGTTAATTAAAGTCATTTTTAAATAAAAAAATATCATTAAAATTGAGTAATTGAAAGAAAAATAGTAAGAAAAACTAACTCAATTTAAAGAAAATTGAATCAATTTTTTATTATATTCTTTAAATTGAGTCTTTTTTATTATTTTCTTTGAATTACTCAATTTTGACGATACTTTTCATTAAATAAGAATTGTAGTTGATTACAAATTATATTTTAATTGGAAAAAAAGATAAGTCATGTTGAACCCAATTAAAATTAAATTAAAATTCTTTTAAGGATAAGATCTAAATTTGGAGTAACTCGTACACGATTAGTTTTATTGAATGTTGAATCGAGTTGGAACGATAATATAGTTAATTTAGTTATCTATTTAGGAAATTTTTTATAAGATATTTGTTCAGTTTTTTATATATAAAGATATATAATATAATACTACGTGTTACTTTTTGCGGTAGAATTAATTGAATATGAGTGTAGACGTGTAGTTTGCCTTATATAAGTGGAGTTAAAACATACGATTTTTTTTAATGGACGAAAGTCCCTAAATTTAACTCAATTTTCAATAAGGTTAATAATGCCGGCCGATATGCACGCGGACAGGGATTATCAACACATCTATTATAATACTTTGAACTCTATATATAGATGAAAAACTTGACATAAGGTATAGCATTGCTGCTAGTTGATAGAGCCTTGCTGATGCTGCTTTTAGTCGACGCTTTTTGTTAAAGTCGTGTAGCTACTTATATGTCTCTAGTGCATAAACATATCCCCAGTTTGCTAACTTGAAGGCTTTTTGTGCCGTTTGATTAGAATCATGTTGAAACCTAAATTGTCTTGTATTTTAGGCATTAGTTTTGGTTTTCTCTCATGGTATATTTTGAGCATTGTTTTGGTCCAAATCTTTTGGGCGTGTTTTCATTGTAATGTTGGTGAATTTTTAATAAAAATTTCTTTTTGCTGATCAAAACAAAAAAAAAAAAAAAAAAAACCATAATTGACGGTGAGCAAGATATTCATAGACCTCGAATCTAATATCAGCATAAATTGAAAGAGCTTGTTGGTATTTAGACTTTAGTATGTCTCCTGTTGGGTTTAGGGAACAAGAGAAAATAAACAAAACAGAATTTATGCTTAAGAATTAAAGAAACTCGTAAAGGAAGGAACTGATAGTTTTATGATATAATATTTATTTAAAAACCTAGCATGCCTTTATATAGACCTTACATATAACAACTTAACAAATTCAAAGAAGAAAAATCAGACACTAAGCCATGTCTAATCAACAACAAAAAATAGTAGCACATAATCAACAAATTAGCAAAAAATCAAGAACAACTTCAACAACTAAACTATTAACATTTTACTAGGTCAAACTTGAATCGGTCTTCAACACTCCCCCTTGATTCAAAGTTGCACAATCCAAGTTTGCTTTGAAAATAGACATGTTTATCTCTTGGAAGAGACTTTGTAAAAATGTCCGCAATCTGCTCATTAGTGTTGCAATACTCCAGCTGAACTTGACCTGTAGCTACCAACTCATGAATGAAGTGAATTCGAATATTGTGCTTCGTTCTTCCATGAAATGTGAATTTTCACTCAAAGTAATAGCAGACCTGTTGTCACAAAATATCTCGATTGCATCTTCTTGATCTTCACCAAAATCAGCAAATAACCGTCTTAGCCACACAGCTTGACAAGCGGCTGCAGTTGCAACGACATATTCAGCTTCCGAGGATGATAAAACTGTAGTTTCCTGTTTTTTGGAACTCCAAGTAACAGCTCCAGAACCAAGATGAAATAAGTTCCCTGATGTGCTCTTCATATCATTGGAACTTACTCAATCACTGTCAGAATATCCCTGCAAACAAAAGTTACCATCTGCAGCATACCACAATCCATAATCTATTGTATCTGCGATATAATGCAAAATACGTTTTGTTGTTCCAAGATGATGCTTGGTAGGAGTTTGCATAAACTAGGATACAACACCATTTGAAAATGCAATGTTAGGCCTTGTATGAGTTAGATAAATCAAACCTGTTAGAACAAAATAAGTTAAAGTATTTGTAGAAGGGAGGTTGAATACAAACACCACAACTTTTTTGAACTGTTAAAGCTTGAAAAGCACACGCTGGAATAGCTACAATGACTAGAAAAACAGAAATGATATTTGATATGAAAACACACAGATTCAAGTTAAAATAGTTGTATTATAACTTTGGTTTTTCTAGAAATCTATTATAATCACAAAGTGATTAAACAACTACAATTCTGTAAAGATTTATAGCTTCTTTTCTCACACACTAGCTACGTATTTCTCTTTGAATATTTCTTTCAAGAATTATTAGAAAACTTCTCTCTGGTGTGTGAATGTTTAAAGATATATCTTAATTTTTTCTGATTCTGGTGTGTATCTCTCTCAACTTCCTTGGTAGTTTTGTGTAATAACTCTTTCTGTATATGTAGGAGAACAGTTGTAGAATCCATGTGCTAGACGTGCTGCTTTTTCAACGTAGCCGTAGTATGTCCCGTCATTGTCCTTTCGGAGATACACGTGTCTCATTGTTGTTGGCTTGTGTTACTTCGTTTTCATCCCATGATCTTCATGTTATTGCTAGAAAGTTGTTATTGGACCACCATACTTCAAGGAATATCTTCTCAGTTATACCCCTTGTTTCTTATCCAAGTATTAGTGATTTACATGTAAGTCCTGATGACGAGTGGACTAGGTCATAACTCTCCCCTGATGACAAGCACTAATGTTGACTTGATCAGTACTTCTAGATCCCCTAATAACAAGCCTTAACAGAGACTTAATCAGTGTTTCACTATCCACTGATGCTAATCCTTGATATAGAATTAGATAAGTGCTACTTGATCCTCTGATGTTAAGACATTGTTGGAGTGTATGCCCTAGTGGTCAATTATGTAATGATTGTGACACTATATTTATGTTATATTTTGGTTAAATGATAATTTCTTTTATTATATTTTATTTATTGCGTTATATAAATGTTAACATAATAAATGTCCTTAGAAGAATGATATTAATTATATGGATTCAAGTATGTGACTTGAATATGAGATCATATAAGTATGTTGTATATATCATTATTCTTAAATGTCCTTAGTCGAGTATTATTTTTAGTGGGACAAAAATAATACATTGAGACTAGTATGTGGATTGACTGATGGCCACATCTCATTGGTCATAAATATATACGAGACATATTAAGTTGATGCATAGGTACTATGTTAGAGAACAATGTACTGGATAGACCCACCATGAGAATTCTACATGAAGTATTATGCTATGTGTCATAAGTAATTCTCATAGTGACAATGATATAATGATCATTTGACCTGAAGTCATGACATTTCTACATAAGGAATTATGTGTTTTGACATTGCCAAAAGTTACCTTTAACCGGGTGGACGATAAAGGTGATTGTTGGATGCATCATGAGTTATGTGAGAAATGGGAATGATGTAGATGGAATTTAACCCTTCTATAAATTATGGGTGATATTTATAGGCCTCTTGATTGAGTAAGACTATGAAATGCATGGTGTTTTCCTAGTGAGATAGTTGAGAACTTGTAGAAGGGGGTTGGGGGGGGGGGGGGGGGGGGTTGAATATAAGTTCTTTGAATTTTTTTCGATTGCTTGTTCTTTAAGAAATTAAATAATACTTGCGGAAATAAAGAACACAATCAAACTTATAAACAATTACTTTTTATTGCTTTAACAATTGATTACAAATTCTAACAATCACAACAATATGATCGTCAGCTTCTATTCTTTATAGTAAAGATACAAAACTATGAATTCTATACAGATTCGAATATTACAATTCTGTAAACCTAATTAAAGCTTCTAAAATTGAATTACAATTAACTCAGTTACCAAATCTAAATCAATAATGATTCATCTTGTTTTCCCAGTGAGATGGCCTAGAACTTGTAGAAGGGGGGTTGAATACAAGTTCTTACAACTTTTTCGAATTCCTGTTCTTTAAGAAATTGACTTTCTGCGGAATATAAAGAACAAGATCAAAACTTTATAAACAATTGTTTTTATTGATTTAACAATTGATTACAAGTTTTCTGACAATCAAAAACAAGCTTTGATCGTCAGCTTCTATTCTGTATATTTAGAGATAATACAACCCTTTCAATTCTCTATGCTATACAGACACACCCTTTTTCGAATTACAATTCTGTAATTTATAATTACAGCTTCTAAAACTAAGTTTACAAAAAACCTAGCTTCCTAATTCAAATCAAATACAATCTTTCCAATTGAAAGATTTCTAACAAGTTTCCTTGTCAGCTACGTCTTCAATAAAGTCTACGTGTTCATGGAAGACTTTCCTTCTTTGATTTGAACTCTAACTCCATCAGCGATTAAGTCCTCGACTAATCTCCGATAGCTTCTTTAATTAGTCTCTGATTACTTCGAGTAATCTCCGATGCTTTGGCTTTAGTCTCTGGTGACGTCAGCTTTTAATCTCCGAAGTATTGTGTTATTCTCTGATGACGTCAGCTTTAATCTCTGACTCTTTAATTACAATCTCCGATGACGTAAGCTTTAATCTCCGATGACCAATCCTTCAATCTCTGATGAATAAATCTTTAATCTCCGATGAAGGATTTCTTCAATCTCCGATGGACAAAGTCTAATCTCTGATGAGCAAAACTTTAATCTCTGATGGACTTTTCCCTTAATCTCCGACAAGCCAAATTTAATCTCCGAAAGACTAATTAACTTAAACAACTTGTTGAACAGACTCAACAAGTATTCCAGCAGTACATACAAGTAAAATGAATCTATCTCTTTATTAAAATGACTAAATTACAACCAAGAGATACTACTGCTAGCTACAAAACTAAAGTGTTACAAATCAACACTTTTCTATACATTTGTATTCCTAAGTATTCTAAAGACAATCATCATCAAATGTTAATAAAACCTAACAATCTCCCCCTAATTATGAATATCAGAATGATAAGCATAATTTCAAGGTTGATGATGATGTCAAAACTCAACTATTACAAATACTTAGAAAAAGAATAAAGAATAATAAATGATACAAATGTACCTGAACTTTAGATCTTCGATCTATCATTCAGCTTCTCTCCCCCTGGATAATTTACCCAGCTTCTCTGAGTATTACACTCAGCTACTCCAAGAATAAATCCTGGCTACCTGAATAATACATTCAGCTTCTCCAAGTCTATGACTGGCTTCCCAAGACTAAGTCTCGGCTTCAATAAATTTGTACAACAATCAATATTTCTTTCTTCTTCTATTTTCCCTTATTCGTTCTAGCCTTTCCATCAGCAGCTTTTTGAGAACAACTTCAGTTGCTTCTTCTGCATCTTTAAGAAGTTTGATAAAACCTTCTAGATGATTTTCACTTACTTGATTGATGTCTCTGTTGTAGTCAAAGAAAACTTTCTCCCCATGGAAAGTCTCATACCATAATCCGAGAGGTACAGGTTTAGAAAGATCAGTTTGAACTTGGTTCACACTTTTTATCTCCTTTATTACCTTCTTGATCTGGTTTCGAAATTCCATGTTGAGCTTTGTAGTGACAAGTATTGTAGACAGCAGCCATTCCAAATCCTCTTTTGATTGCCCCTTCAAGTCTGGCTTAGCATACTTCACAGAATCTCCATCTTTGAAGAAGATCTGAAGTAAATCTTTGTCATTTGCACCCTTGATCAGATTAATATTCCTTGTATTTCTTTTCAAGGCTTTGATCATTTCACTCGTACTGGCCATATCAACTGTGTAAGGCTTCCTTGATGGAGCTGTTTGTGGCTTTGTTGGTCCACTTACAGACACCAAGGCAGTCTCAGTTGACCTTGGAGGTTCTTCATTTGTAGTCTCTTTCCTTGAAGGCTTTTTCTTGGCTACTACCACTTTCCTTGCACTTGTTTTCTTTGTTGAGTATTTCTTCTTTTTAGATTCCTCCTCCTTCCTCTCTTGTTCTGCAGCCATATCCTCCTCTTGCTGAAGTTTTTGAGCAAGCATAGCATCAGCATCTATCAATTTCTGCTCTTGAGGATAGACCAACTCCACTTTCCCATCCACTATTAGTTCAATTGGAGTGGGAAAATGAGCTGTCTTCATGGCATCCCCCAGTAGCTTGGGTTGTCCTGATTGAGTGGAGATTTGCTTCTTTGGATGTTCAACCATGACTCCCTTACCTTTGTCTTTTGAAGTAGTTGGGGCTGCTGTAGATGGTTTGGAAGAAGTAATTGTTGCTGCTGCTGTTGGTAATGTTTTAACCCTGGTCTCAAGTTTGTCCAAGGTTGCCTTGAGTTCATCAAGACTTGCATATGACTTCATTTCTGGATCACTCTCCCCCTTTTTGACATCAACATCCTTAGAGGGGGCAGAGAGAGGGAGTTGAGTAGCAATTTGTTTCAGAAGGGAATGCATTTGATCAAATTTAACTTCAAGGTTACTCAGTCTGCTGTCAGTTTTAGCTTTGTCTTTGATCATAGCCTGAATATTCATGACAGTCTGCCTTGAAAAATGTCCTTCATAATGCCTTTTAATAGAATCTGTCTGTAAAGACATCTGCTTCCTCATCTCCTCCAGTTCAGTCTTCATGCCAGTTGCCAAGTAGTGAAAAAATTTAGCATTTAGGTGCACTGACTTGGTTACTTCTTCTGCAACATCCTGAAAGGATTTGGCATCTGCAAGAGACCCTATATTGGTCACGTATTCCTGCCTGTACAAGGCAGCTGCTTCCTCCAGTGTGTTGTTAAAATCGGAATCCAGCCAGGCATCCACATTCTCTGGCTCTGGAGTCTCCTCTGCAGCAGTAGATTCAAATGCAAGCCTAGTCTTCATAGCAGAAAGGTGATCTTCTCTTTGTTGAAGATTTAAAAGTTCTTCATAGGCTGCATTTGACATGTCTGATATGACCTGCAAGTTTGCAGCCACTGCACTGGAGCTTCCTCCAACTTCTCTTGTTGGAGCTTCTGTTTGGATTTGGGTGGAGGGAGCCACAGGTTTGAAAAATTCACCTGTTGAGAATTTCTCTCTTTTCTTTTCTTCAAGGACCTCATCCTTGCTCACACCCTCTCCTTTTGCCTGGGGTTGGGCACCCAGCTTCTCTATCTCTCCTTTTTCCAAGCTCGCTAAGGCTTGACTCTCTGTTTGTATTTCCTCTCCTTTTTCCAGGTCAGGAGCCTGACTCTCACTAAATATTCTCTCAACCTCACTCATATGGATATGTGCACTCTGTCCTACAGAAAGAGGGGTTTGAGAAGTAGTGTCGTCATGGAGGGGGGTTACCCTTAAAATGGAAATTGGTTGGGTGTCCTCCATGGAAAGTGTAGGAGAACTAGCTGCACTTGTACTTTGAACAAGTGGTTCTTGTGGGCTAGATCCTGAAGTATGATCTTGGACAGTTTGCAATGTTGTTCTAGTCTCTTGAGATTTACTAGTTTCTGTCCAAGTCAGTAAGAGTGTTGGCTCCTCTTGAGAAAGTTCAAGAGGATCAGAGATTATATTTTCAGAAGAATCAAGTGTAGGGGAAACAGGAGAATAAAGGACAGTAGGGAGTGTTGGCTGTTCCTCAAGGGCAAAAATTTGAGGAACATCAATAGATGACTCTGTGTGTGCACTCCTTGTGTCACTCTTTTCTTGTATTTGATCTCTCTTAGTCTTAATTTGTGCAGACTCTGTAACAGATGTCCCTGGTTGAGGACTTTCTTCAATGTCAATGTCCTTTTGGGAGGACATAAACAGATTACTGTCTTTCCTTATAACCTCCATTGCCTTTTGGGAAGCAATGGATTGCTTTTGGCTTTGGGTTATAACTCTCTTCTTTCTCTGAAGTGGAACTTCAGCTTCTGGTTCTCCCTCATCCTCACTTACTCCCTCAATTATTTTTCTTTTTATTGGGAGCTTTGTGACTTTTCTGGTTTTTACAACCACAGTCTTTTGGGAGACTGTGGAGGGGGCTTTAGATTGTGATTGTGAAGTTGTTGGGGGATTAGATGGTGTTTGTGT
>CM025780.1:31570845-31833999 GCA_014636745.2 Centella asiatica | reverse complement strand
TCAAATTTTCCTCTTGTCTCTGATGAATCTCTCAGTACAAAGCACTTACAACCAAACACATGTAAAAACTTGAGAGTTGGTTTTCTCCCAGTCATCAATTCATAAGGTGTTTTGTTGTATGCTTTGTTTATCAAGGACCTGTTTTGTGTAAAACATGCAGTGCTTATAGCTTCCTCCCAAAAATAGGTGGGAAGCTTAGCCTCTTGCAACATGGTCCTTGCTGCTTCAATGAGGGTTCTATTTTTCCTCTCAACAACTCCATTTTGTTGAGGAGTTCTAGGTGCAGAGAATTGATGAGTAATTCCTTTCTCAGTGCAGAATTCAATTACTTGGGTATTTTTGAATTCTGTTCCTCTGTCACTTCTTATTACCCTCACTGTTTTTCCTGACTCAGTTTCTAGTTTCTTGACATGATCAATAATTAACTGAGCAGCTTCATTCTTTGCAAAGAGGTATTTTACCCAAGTATACCTTGTGTAATCATCAACAATTACCAGTGCATATCTATTCCTTAATATAGACATCACATTCACTTGACCAAATAAATCCATATGGAGAAGTTGTAAAGGATCAGTGATTGATGTTGCTGGTTTGTTTTTGAATGATACACTTCTTTGCTTTCCTTTCTGGCATGCATCACACAATCCATCTTGTGTAAATTCCAATTGTGGAATGCCAGCTACCAATCCTTTCCTCACAAGACTATTGATATTCTTGAAATTCAAGTGGGAAAGCTTCTTATGCCAAAGCCAACTCTCATCAGTTGAAGCTTTGCTATATAGACATGTGATTTGATCAGTTGAAGAAATGAGATTTGCAATGTACAAATTCCCTTTTCTTTTTCCTGTCAAAATCACAGTCCCTGATTCTTTGTCACTCACTAAGCATTGATCTTCTTTAAAAGTGACATTGAATCCTTTATCACATAGTTGACTCACACTTAGTAGATTGTGCTTTAAGCCGTCAACCAGTGCTACTTCTGTGAAGATGACATCTCCATGTTCAACAGATCCATATCCTCTTGTATGGCCTTTGCTGTCATCTCCAAAAGTGACTCTTGGGCCACTTCTCTCTTCATACTGTTTTAGCAGGGACTTATCTCCAGTCATGTGCCTTGAACAACCACTGTCCAAGTACCATGATTTCTTCTTTTTGCCCTGCACAGTAGAGAGAACTAGTTTGAGATTTTTGGGACCCAAATCTTCTTGAGTCCTTTCTCACTAGCTGCAGTTTCAAGACTTGACTCAGAATAAGTCGATTGCCTCTTTCCATGTTTGATTTTAATTGGGCAATGTACAGTCTTGCTACTGGTGTTTGTGAGACTACTTGACTTTAATTTATTATTTTCTATGCAAAGTTTACTTGACCTTTTTACAGGTGATTTATCTTTTATTGTCTTTGAGTTAGCAGTCTCAACCATAGGAATTTTATTTCTGCTCCTACAGTACATAGCTATGTGGTTTGGATTACCACATACATGACATGTTTTTCTAGGAGCATCAGGCATTGAAGCATAGTTGGTATATTTGTTAATGCCTAACTTGCCATTCCTATTTTTCTTACTTCTGTTTGATTCCACAGCTTTTTCAGCCTTTTGTATTGGAACAGTTTCCAATTTCTTTATTAACTGTTTCTTTGTCATAAACCCAATATTTAAATGTTTGCTTTCATTCTTCTCAACAATATTCACTGTCTTTTGATTAAAACTTGTTTTTTCAGTGTTTTGTTGATCTTGAATGTTAATAAATCTGGGTTCATGAACAGGAGATACAAAGTTAATTTTTCTAGCAGCTTTAGGCTTTTCAGTTGTGGACTCAACAGCTTCAACTAGGTCTTCTAATTCTGAATTTTTGTTTATCCAAGCATCATAGCCTAATCCAGATTTATGACCTATTGTTTGACTATCTACCAAGTCTTTTAAATTTTTAGAGGAAGTATTCCACAGTTTAATCTTAGCTTGAGCAATTTCAAGTTGCTCTACTAAGTAATATTCCCTCTTTTTCAAAGCATCAATCATATGATGTGCTTTGTTTAAATCAGACTTGATAGTGTCAAACTGTGATAGTCTTTCTTCAAGGAAATTGTTTCTTTTTGAGAGACTATCACGTGACTCTTTCACACTGGTATGCTCTATAGTTAAAGATCTAAAACTGACATGCAAATCAGATATGTCTTTTTGCATGCTTTCAATGCTAGATGTATCAAGTAAACTAAGCACGTTAAAATTCAGATTTGCATTGCATACCTTTGTAGAATCACTGGACTCGTCACTACGAGCCATTAGGGCAAAGTTGACAACTTCTTCATCAGAATCGCTGTCAATCCAATCTTTTCCCTCAGTAATCAAGGCTTTGCTCTTGGATTTGACCTTCTTGTCAGCAAAGTCCTTCCTTGATTTTTCATCCTTAGATCTATCATTAGATCTAGGCTTCTTGCACTCATTGGCAAAGTGCCCTAACCCATCGCAATTATAGCATCGAATCTTCTTTAAGTCGAAGGTGACTTTTTGACCTTCACGCTTAGGGTTAGGCTTCCTTGATGACTTTCTTCCTTTTCTGCTAGCCCTAAATTTCTTAAACTGTTTAACCATGAATGCCATGAATTCCTCCATGTCATCATCGGTATCCAGTTCATCCTCATTATCAGTCGAGCTAGCATTAGAGGATTCATCATCAAGCTTCTCCTGAGACTTGTTTGTCTCAACCATCAACGCAGCTCCTTTCTCTCTTCCATGCATGCGCTGTCTTTGCTCTACTTCAAGTTCATACGTCTTTAAGTTTCCGTAGAGCCTATCCAATGTGAGGGTTTCCATATCATGAGCCTCCCTAACTGCAGTAGTCTTTGGATCCCAGCTAGGAGGGAGAGCTCTCATGAACTTGGTATTGATATCTTCATTATCATATGTCTTACCAAGTATGGTCAAGTCATTAAGCAAAGAATTGAACCTGTCATAGATTGACGTGATTGGTTCATTAGGCTTTGCTTGAAAGAACTCATATTGTTGAGTCAACAGTGATCGCCTGTTCTTTCTGACTTGATCAGTCCCCTCACATAGGACCTTGATGGTGTCCCAGACTTGTTTAGATGTTGTGCAATTGATGATGCTATTGAACATATGTTTGTCTATTCCATTATAGAGTATGTTCATAACTTTAGCATCTTTCAACACTTGTAACTTGTCCTCGTTGGTATAATCACTTTCTGGTGCAAGTACAAAGTGCTCTGCGACAATAGATCCTTCGACAGTTTTTGCAGGAATAAACTTCCTGGGTAGATAAGGACCCTTCTCAATCCTATCTATGTAATCTGGATCTGTTGCTCTCAAGTGCATATACATCTTTTGTTTCCACATTGGATATTCATCCCTTTTTAGAATAGGGATCCTGGTTCCACCATCACGTCCTCCATTATACGCAATCATGTTAGAGCTGCTTGCTTCTTCGTTGTTGGCCATCTCAGAATCTTGTTAATTGAGTATTTTCAATTAGAGGCTCTGATACCAATTGTTTTCCCAGTGAGATGGCCTAGAACTTGTAGAAGGGGGGTTGAATACAAGTTCTTACAACTTTTTCGAATTCCTGTTCTTTAAGAAATTGACTTTCTGCGGAATATAAAGAACAAGATCAAAACTTTATAAACAATTGTTTTTATTGATTTAACAATTGATTACAAGTTTTCTGACAATCAAAAACAAGCTTTGATCGTCAGCTTCTATTCTGTATATTTAGAGATAATACAACCCTTTCAATTCTCTATGCTATACAGACACACCCTTTTTCGAATTACAATTCTGTAATTTATAATTATAGCTTCTAAAACTAAGTTTACAAAAAACCTAGCTTCCTAATTCAAATCAAATACAATCTTTCCAATTGAAAGATTTCTAACAAGTTTCCTTGTCAGCTACGTCTTCAATAAAGTCTACGTGTTCATGGAAGACTTTCCTTCTTTGATTTGAACTCTAACTCCATCAGCGATTAAGTCCTCGACTAATCTCCGATAGCTTCTTTAATTAGTCTCTGATTACTTCGAGTAATCTCCGATACTTTGGCTTTAGTCTCTGGTGACGTCAGCTTTTAATCTCCGAAGTATTGTGTTATTCTCTGATGACGTCAGCTTTAATCTCTGACTCTTTAATTACAATCTCCGATGACGTAAGCTTTAATCTCCGATGACCAATCCTTCAATCTCTGATGAATAAATCTTTAATCTCCGATGAAGGATTTCTTCAATCTCCGATGGACAAAGTCTAATCTCTGATGAGCAAAACTTTAATCTCTGATGGACTTTTCCCTTAATCTCCGACAAGCCAAATTTAATCTCCGAAAGACTAATTAACTTAAACAACTTGTTGAACAGACTCAACAAGTATTCCAGCAGTACATACAAGTAAAATGAATCTATCTCTTTATTAAAATGACTAAATTACAACCAAGAGATACTACTGCTAGCTACAAAACTAAAGTGTTACAAATCAACACTTTTCTATACATTTGTATTCCTAAGTATTCTAAAGACAATCATCATCAAATGTTAATAAAACCTAACACATCTTCCTTATTCAAATCAAGCACAATCTTTCCTTTTTGATTAGGAATAGATTTCTGGTTAGTTTCCTTACCAGCTACGTCTTCAATAATATCTTAATCTACGTGGAAGACATTCCTTATTCAATTCGAACTCTGTAACTCATCAGGGAATAAGTCACGACTAGTCCCCGATAGCTTCAGCTTTAGTCCCTGATCGAGCCAACGTTTAGTCTCTGGTCTTTTAGTCTCTGATCAGGTTGTGTAGTCTTTGACAGAGTTATTAGTCTCCGATACTTTTAGGCTTAGTCTCTGATACTTTAGACTTAGTCTCCGATGATGTAAGCCGTAGTCTCCGATAGACAAAATCCTTAGTCTCTGACAAGTGTTGCCTTAGTCTCCGATAAGCCTTTTTGTAATCTCTGACGGATCAAATACACACTTTGACTTGTTGAAGTTTTGATACAACTTTCCAGCAGTTACTTACAAATAAAAATGAATCTATGTCTTTATAAAGAATAAATAAATTACAACAAAAAAGATAACTACTGGCTACAAAACTTCAGTGTTACTATTTAACACTTTCTGTACATTTGTATATCTAAGTAATCTAAAGACAATCATCATCAAATGTTATAAAACCTAACACATGGTCATGCTCAAATAGAGATTTGTTTCATATAGTTTACTCATTGATCAAGAAAACTGAGATTAAATTGTGAAGAGGATGACACGTCCATGTCTTGAATTTAATCTTAGATATCAAGGTCAAAATGATTAAATTACACTGAAACATTGGTCATGAAAAGGTTGCGTCGAATCAACGACTTTATTATTACTTGGGTAACAGTGATGTATTACTATTGTCAACGTAATAATAACCTACAGGGTCGCACACTAAGAACATTCATTAAGGAGATATAATTTAAATATTAGTGATTTTAATATATCAATGAGATTGATTTTGTGACGGCCCCAAAAATCATAAAATAGATTTCGGGCACCATCAATAATTGACAAAAGATAATTAATACATCCAAGCATGCATAACATTAAATAAGAGATAAATAATGAATCTCTATTACATTATTCATCAATGAGTAATTAAACAGCGGAAGTCTTAAGTGGGACCCATACGGTCTTACAATAAACTCTTCTGTTATTATTACATATTCTACACTATCCCTGAATGTCATCTATAGGAAGCGTTCAATATGTCATCTTCTCCTTTCCTTTATTGGATGACTCGGCCTTATCGCCGTAACCTGTAAAACATAATATAATAGCAACATGAGCGATTTACGCTTAGCAAGTATATATTCAAGTACTATTGGGTAGGCTTGAACAATAGAGAACTGGCTTAAGTGTTTATGAGATTTGGACGAAAACAATGTCATCACCTCTGAACAATTGGAAAAAAAAATAGTTTCTAGGGTCCCCGAGTGATAACGAGGGATTTGACCCTTTTCTTGAAAGAATCTTGAATAGATCTCCATCAAACGATATACCAGGTGGCCAACCTGATCGTTTGACTGCCATAACCATAATGACATACGTAGTCAGTGCAGAAATATTTGTCTGCAAGGGTTCGTTTACCGATGTCTCGGTTTCCGTTCCCTACCATAATAGTCACGGGATGTCAGGGATGTTAAACATATGCACCCATGTAACTAGAAATCCATAATAGGCACGGGATGTCAGGGATGACAAGCATATGCATCCACGTAACCAGTACCCACACGAATATACTTCACAAGTATGGGGCGAAGAATAAGGCTTCTATATCCGTATAGGGTTTACTTTGACGTATTAGCGAACTTAAACAGCTAATAACCGCCCAAGAAGTACATGGTTCTAGTACAACATTTTTCACGTACATCGGATCGAATGATCATACGTTTCTTAACTTTGAATAAATATCAACATAATATCAATATCATATACGTATATCGAAGAATTGATTATACGCATTAGTTTGAAATATAAATCATTTGAAAACATATTTGTCATGAATATAAAAGAGATATGTACATGCATATCATTTCATAACATATCATACGCATATCGAAACAATTGATCATGCGTTATCTTGAAATAATCATATGAGTGAAGATATACTTGCCTTTGGTCCTTAGAATGCTCACGTTAAATAACTCGTGAAAGCAGAAAATTCTGTAAAACATGTACAGATTATAATATGAGAAATCTCCACTTAAATACACATGATAAATGTTCATGCGAAGTGTTAATAAAATTCTCAAGTCTATACTTAACTACTTATGTCATCACTCCTAATATTGGGATTCGGTTGGAACCGAATCGAAGTCCGAGAGATTAGTGAACTTGGTTAAACGTCACTCGTAGGTCCTCGATAATTTAAGTTAATTATTGGAGGCCTTAGATTAATTAATAAATATTAATTAATCAACTTAGGCTTTAAATGATTATTATTAATCATTTAGAAATTATTCATTAATTATTATTTAATTGTTTTAATTAAATAATAATTGGTCTATAATTAATTAAGAATTATTTCATAATTAAATCTTAACTTAAATGATTTATTTAAATATTTAAAAATCATTTGTTAATTATTATTTAATTACTTTAATTAAATAAAAATTAATATTTAATCATTTAAAATTCATTTAATTAACTAATAATTAATATTTAACCATTTAAAATTCATTTATTAATTATTATTTAATTACTTTAATTAAATAATAATTAATATTTAATCATTTAAAAATTATTTAATAATACTTTAAAAAAAAATATGTAAGTGTTTATTTTATTTTTGAAAACTTTGATTGGGTCAAAAATAATTTTCAAAATGGGTTGAAATTTTAAAATCAAGTGGGTAAAATTTATTGGATCAAAGTCAAAAATTTTATTTTGAAATCTGGGTCAAACCGGGTCAAACTCGGATCGAGTCGGATCATCCGGGTTGGATCAGTGCACCTTCATCGGATTCTGCACTTTCTGCAGATTCCGGCTAAGAACTCCGGCTGTCCCGCCACCTTCCATCGCCGTTTCTCACACACACACACACACGGATCGAAGGAAAAAGCACCACCGTGTTGATATACATAGGCGAATACCCCCCTAGACGGCTTGCCATCGCCGAAAAACGTGGAAAACAGCCGTTGAAGGCCGCCAGAGCAAGCTTCGCCATTATCGCCGGCGAGCTTACGCGTGTGGCCGTTCATGGCCATTTTGAGTCCATTTAGATCGATCTATACATGGAAACGAATCTAGAGATCTCAAGGAACTCATACATGCAATCAATTTCGATTTTCATCAACTATAACGCATTCTAGATCGAATTAAAGTTTCGGGAATTATATAAGATTTTCGTATGAACACGAAATCATATATACTCAACCATATCTTAAATTGTTTATGTCAAATCGAAGATATAATCATAAGGAATCTAATGACATAATCTATTCGAATTAACATGCAATAGATCGGACGAAATAGGGATCCAAAGTTTCGGATTCTATATGAATAATTCGTTGCTAAAGGATGAACAAGCGTCGCTAAAGGTTTTCTCTTCATTTAAATTTTAATTAAACTTCAAAAATTAATATCTCTCAATATATAAATGATATGAAGAGGTGTAATATGTGAAAATCATACTGAAAAATATTATCTATGACATGGTATAATTAGAAAAATTTTTCGACGTAAAAATAAAAGTGCAGAAATTTTTTTTACCTCTTAAAAGCTTTTATGAAATTTCTTGTCAAAGCTTCAATTTGCTCAAGAACACAGCTCCGAATTTGAGAGTGTTTGTGATGATTTCTTAGTGAGTATACTGTGATTATTCTAATAAAAAAAATGCTTAACAATGCTAAGTAGGAAATCAAGGAGTAAATAAATCCCTATTAAATGCACTAATTAAATTTTGAATTTCAAATTTTAAAACCCTAATTAATTACATACTAATTGCATGGTAATTATTATTTGTAACTGATGTAAATTAATTATTTACCATAGAAGTAATTAGTAAAAATTTAATTACTCACTAATTTACATTTTTAATGGTTATGCATTTATTTATTGCATTAACCGAAAAATTAATCCGCCTCGGCGAAATAAAAGTGCGTTTATAAAATTATTATCAAAATTAACATCTAGTAAATTTAAAATAAATATCTTGTCACAATTTATCGTCTCGTAATAATTAAAAATATAACATTCGTTATAAATATTAATGAACGTGTGCGTAATGAATTACGTAACCCTTACGTACACGTAACCGTAAAAAAAAATATTTACTGGACGATAAATTCATAAATAATCCTCAAAATTTTACTTTTGAATTATTGGGTTCTCACAGATTTTATTTAAATCATGACTTTAAATTATATGTATTTAATTTGTATATATATATATATATATATATTAGAGTCCCTTGGAAGAAAATACGAATATATATTTATTTGACATATATATTAATTAAGTAAGACTTGATTAAAATTTATAATAAATATAAAATTTAGATTTTATTCTCCTAATCAGATTAGGGTTTGGAATTACTCTATACACAGCTATATATAGGATATATCAGTTGTTCTCTCATAAATATACATTTTCTAAAACCCTAACTGCTCATCAGAGAGAGACTAGAGTTAAGAGAGAGAGAAACAAATTTATCAGCTAGTACTGCAATCCTCTTTGCTTCTGATTGTGAGACGATTCGTGGGTGTTCGTGTGGATACCGTAGAGGCGACATCTAGTTAGATTGCGTTAAAGATTCTGAGACGTTCAACATCCTCATCAAAACTTCGGATTCTGCAGGTTTAATCGGTAAAATCTTAAACCGTCTGTATTAAATTTTTTCACATGAATCCTCGGATTAGGGTTTCGTTCATTTTTTTTTAATTATGTTGCATTTTATTTGTCAAAACTCAGGAAAGACCTACTTGTATCCACTGATGACATTCACTGATGTAGTGTTTAGCATTCCTCTTGATGGTTCCCCCGACGAATTTTTTCATCTATGTTATCCCTTGATACAGTTTTTGAACTTCCCCTGATGGGTTCCCTTAATGTTGAGTTTAGCTTTCCCTTGACGGGTTCCCCTGACGGGTTGTCCCCTGATGCCGAGTTTAGGCTTCCCCTAACAATGTCACCCCTTGATGAGTTTTTTCATTGATGCCTTTTCAAATACTGATTCTTTTAACCATTGATGTTTTGTTGGTTTTTACTAGAACATCTGATATGCAGAATACTTGAACCTTAAGTAACAACAGACATCCCTTAACACTATCAAGTCCTTTCTAAATATACACTGATGACTTGTCTATTGTAGTTAAGGTCATCTCTTAACGGACTGAGTTGTCCATCAGTGAATGCTTATTTATGCAAGTATACTCTTGTTTATAGAATACTTTGAGTGTTTACAAATACACATTTATTTACTAACATCTAAATCATCATTAACAATATTTATATCTAACAAAACCACCCACAAAACTTCTGAAATACTTAGCATCTGTTAACTTTGTTCCATCAATAGATTGCAATGTTTCATTCAAATTCATAAGTGTACAAACTCCATTGCAGTTTAGCATAGTAAACTTCTTAAGCATGTTAGTAGCATATTTCACTTGAGACACAAAAATACCATCTTCCTTTTGCAATACATCAAGTCCAAGAAAATAATGTAACAAGCCTAAATCAGTCATCTCAAAGTTCTTCTTCATACCAGCTTTAAAGACATCAATTAAAGCACTGAAGAACCCATATAAATTATATCATCAACATAGAGGCGGACAATAAGAAACTCAAAGTTACCTCCCCTCTTCAAGTAAAGTGTATGCTCATTTTCACTCCTTCTAAACCCATTTTGCTAAAAGTAAGCATCAATTTTACTGTACCATGCACGTGGAGCCTACTTTAACCCGTGAAGCATTTTTTTCAGCTTATACACTTTTCGTTCATGTTCTTTTATTACGAAACCTTTAGGTTGAGTGACATAAACTTCCTCTAACAATTCTCCATTCAAAAAAGCAGATTTTACATCAAATTGTTAAACCGACAACCTCATAAAAGTAGCAAAGACTAAGAAAATTCTTACAGTTTTAAACCTTGCAACTGGAGATAATGTTTCTTCATAGTCCACGCCATATGTCTGCGCATATTCCTTCACTACCAGCCTCACCTTATGCCTTTCAATGCTCTTATTGGCATGATATTTAGTCTTAAACACCCATTTTAATCCAATTACATTTTTTCCTTTAGGCAAATCCACCAACTCCTAACTCTCATTCCTGTTGATTGCAGCCAGCTTTTCTTCGATTGCCTTAATCTATTCTTCTTTTGTAGTAGCTTCTCCAAAATTAGTTGGTTCTGCTACAAACAAGGCCTGTGAGTTTGCATATATCTCCACCAAAGATTTGAACTTTCTTGGAGAAGTTTTTGAGCTATTTGAATAAGGCAAGCTACTTGAAATCCTTTGTGGACTATTTGTAGGCATTGACTGCTCAGAAAAATTAGTGGATGAAGTTTCATTAACACCTTAAAAGCCAACTGAAACTTGAGTTTCTGCTATATCTTCACCATCATGCCAATTCCAACTTAATTTTTCATCGAACTTAACACTCCTATTAATAATTATTTTGCCATTTATAGAGTTATATAACCTATATGCTTTGGAGTGTGAACAATAGCCATCAAAGATACATTTCACTGACTTATCATCAAATTTGCTACGATTTTCAGAATTAACCAAAGCATAGGAAATACAACCAAAAACACGTAAATGGCTTATAGAAGGTTTGTCACCACTCCAAGCTTCATAGGGAGTCTAATTTAGGACTGCTTTGTTGGTGAAATATTCATAAGATAGACTGCGGTGGAAACAAATTTTGCCCAAAAAATATTAGGCAACCTTTTAGCTTTCAACATGCTCCTTGCCAACTCCACAACTGTGCGATTGTTACGTTCAGCTACACCATTTTGTTGCGATGTATAGGGTGCTGACAATTCCCTGCGAATACCATTTTCTTCACAAAACAAAGAAAACTTGTCATACAAGAACTCGCCACCTCTGTTCGATCGAGAACCTTTATCGGTGTGCCACTTTGCTTCTCCACATAAGCCTTAAACTTCTTAAAGTTATCAAAAGTTTCAAACTTGAGTTGCTGAAAATAAAACCAACTCATGCGGCTGTAATCGTTAGTAAAAAGTAAGAAACACAAACTACCACCAAATGTTTCCATCTTCATAGGACCACACAAATCAACATGAACTAATTCAAGGGTTTTAGACGCTCTCCAAGCCTTCCCTACTGGAAATGGAAGCTTACTTTGCTTTTCCAAATATACACCCTTCACATAACTCAAATGACTCAATTCTAGGTAACCCGCGTACCATTTCATTTTCATGCAACAATTTCAAATCATTCCCATTTAAATGGCCATACCTCAGATACCATAGTTCAAACTCTCCTTAATTCTCCTTGTTAGCTCTCCATTACGACCATGGTTTTCGAAGAAGTAAAGAGCTACGACCTTATCAACCAGAGAGCTAATTTTTACCTGCAAATGGAAATTTTTAACTCTTTCACAAAAAGAGCATGATTTTCTACATTAGAAATTTTTAAGTGGAAAAAGTCTATTTGCTACCATTTTAACATCAACAACAACTTGATTTGATTTTTTTATCTCTAATCACACATGAGACATTATCAAAGCAAACAATCCACTAGACATGGGTTGCCTAACACTCAATAAATTCTACGACAGACTTGGAATAAAGTAAACATTATATAGAAGCTTTACGTTACTGTGGCCACCTTTTAATGCTACCATGCCTTTTCCCTCTACCTGCATTTGTTTACTATCTCTAAGTGTCACTTTCTGTTTGAAAGTCTCATCAAGATCTCTAAATAAAGACCTTACTCCAGACATGTGATTAGAGCACTCACTGTCCAACTAACAAATGTCTTTGTCACCTGCTACATCTTTCTGGAAAGCCATAAAAAGCTTGGCTTCTTCTTCTTCTTCCTTGACATAGTTCGATTGCTGTAATTTCCAACATTTTGCCTTTATATGCCCATATTTCTTGCATTAGTAACATTGACTATTACTCCAGTTGCCTTTTAGCTTTTCACTTTCTTGCTCATTACCTCATCCCCCTCGATCGTTGCCTTTGCCAGCTCCTCTACTTCATTTGCCATGAAAGCCACCTCTCCCACGACTTTGTCCAACAAATGTTTCCCCTTTCACTTGGAAGGCCTTTTCTTCACTCTTTTCATCTTGTTAGTTCAATCTCGCCTCATGGGATTGCAACGATCTTATTAGTTCATCAAATGAGTACACAGCCAAGTCTTTCGACTCTTCAATTGCTGCTACAACATGATCAAACTTATGAGTCAAACTTTGCAGTACCTTTGTGACAATAGTTTGATCAGAGACATCTTCACCATAGGACCTCATTTGATTAACAATTGCAACTACCGTTGACAGAAAATCCTAGACTGATTCTCCATTCTTCATATGTAAGGTTTCAAAATCACTACAAAGAGATTGTAATTTCATTGTAATTACCTTCGAAAAGCCCTGAAATACTGTCTACAAGGTCATCCATGCTTCTTTGGCAGTATTTGCAGCTACAATTTTGGAGAAGATCGACTCATGAATTGCTTACTAGATGAAAAATAATGCCTTTGAGTCTTTCTTCTTGTTGTCCTTTAACCTGCCCTCTTCACCCAATTCAGCATACTCACTCTTAACCAAGTCCCACAACTCCTGAGACTTGAACAAGGTCTTCGTTTTGATGCTCCAGAATTCATAGTTCTCACCCTTGAGGACTAGAAGTGAAGATTGTGAAATACTCACAACATTACCATTAGTTGCCATGGCTTAAAGCTCAGTTACAAAAGAATCTGACTCTGATACCACAATGTTGGGTTTAGGGAACAAGAGAAAATAAACAAAACAGAATTTATGCTTAAGAATTAAAGAAACTTTGTAAAGGAATGAACCGATAGTTTTATGATATATTTATTCAAACAGCTAGCATGCCTTTATATAGACCTTACATATAACAACTTAACAAATTCAAAGGAGAAAAACCAGGCAGTAAACCACGTTTGAGCAACAACAAAAAAGAGTAGCACATGATCAACAAATTAGCAAAAAATCAGAACAACTTCAACAACTAAACCATTAATATTTTACTAGATACGACTTTAAATCAGTTTTCAACATCTCCTCTTCAACTCTTAATTTTTTTCCGTCTCAAAGAATAATTTCTCCTCGGTTGAGCATATGTAAAGTTCAAATGAAATTAAAAAAAAGTCTTCCAAAAAATAGATAAGTAGGTTTATGATAGTAGTAATAATATAGTCAATGCTACAGAAGGACATATAAGTAATTGATGTAATAGATTGTTATATATTGTGTACTTAACCAACATAAGAAATAGTATTCATTCTTTCTCTCGAAGTTTCAGTTTACATATTCCTAAAACATATGTCATGTGTCTTAGCATACGTGTATCCGAATTACTAATATATACGAGTACGATGGATGATCCTCACGGAAAAGTTCAAAGTTTTAACGTTTTATTTGTGATGTTGAAACACGTACCCTTGCCATGGTCATGGGATGAGTTGCGTACGTGGAATATTAAAACCAGTGAATTACCAAACTTATCTTACACAAATAGCTAGTAGCTAGCTAGGGCCTAGGATCGAGTACTTGATCGATCAATATATACTTATGAGTGGCGACGCCTAGCTAGCTAATCCAAGTAACTATATATATAACTAGTGTCCATATTTATCTTCAAAAGGACAGTGGCCACTTTCATCTCCATCACCATTGGAGTCTCCATTTTGATCATCACCATCGTCATCAGATGAATCTCCACTAGAGTCATCTCGATTTCGACCTTCGTCGTCGCCATTTTGATCTTCATCAGGACAGTCGGAATCGCCATTTTGATCTTCATCAGGACAGTCGGAGTCGCCATTTTGATCTTCATCAGGACAGTTGCCACTACTTTCTTCTTCATCACCACTTTGATCTTCGTCGTCGTCAGGGCAATCGCCAGTACTTTGATCTGAATCGCCATTTTGATCTTCGTCGTCGTCGTCACGACAATTGCCACTTTGATCTTCATGAGCAGGAGAATCGTAAATCTGATCTGGGTCGGGGGCAGGGGGAACACCGCGCGGCACGCGTCTCGAGGGCGTAACAGCGTGTGCAGATTTGTGGTATACTCCCGAACCACGCGGCGATTTCTCGCCATCCCGTTCAGTAGCAGCACTAACAGTAACAGCTGCACTACTCTCCATGTCGACCACTCCACCCACCTTCAACTCACCACCACTTGCAACGTCATCACCACCTCGAAGTTCGCGCCTGATTTTAGCCTTGAACTCATGAGCAGATCCAGAGATGATCAACATCGCCATCACTATTAACATCAACTCCTTCATCCTTAATTATATTCAATTCTCTGCTGCCTGTATATATGAAAATTACATTCATTAATAACATATATTCATCATCACTATATAAATCATATCATATTTACAAGATGCACGCGTACTAATTAATTAATGCCGTTAATAATAGTATATATAGTTAGAGAATTGAACCTACCTATTTAGTTTCTCTGATAATAGATGTATGTGTTGGAAGTTGTGGGATATGTTTTAGCTAGATACTGACTATTTTATATAGGTAATAACGCGGATACATTGTAGTGTTTCTGAAATTTTATATATATATATACACACACTCCATTATTGATCAGTGGGAGAACCACAAAATGTGATCAAATGTAACTATATATAAAAATAATTCACTACAACGGGTTTCAATCATAACATTTAATAGTTAATGCATTACATTAAGCTTCAAACGAATATATAAATATAAGTAATTTGAAACGTACCTGATGAATTTGTATACTTCTATTTAGGAAAGTTGGTTCTAATGTACACTAAAATTCAACAAATATTTTGATTAAACTGAAACTTCGATAATATCATCATTGTTAATAAATAATATGTAAATACTGTCATAAGATAAAGACTCAAAATGATCATTACAATCACCGTTATTTCTTTTTCCTTTTCATTTTTTAGTTACAAAAAGTTAAGAAGGAGAAACTTATCGGTTTTGAGTTAAAATATATCATAAACCTTTTTAAGGTTTATAATAATACACTTTCAATCAGCAGTTGGTTACTCTTTCCATTTTAAAAAAAGAATTCCACTTATTCCACAAACTGAGTTAATATTACATCATTTTTTAAATATAAACTTTTTTGAAAAAAATTGTCATTATAGTCTTCTTATATTATCTTTTATTAAAAATTGTAAAATTTTTTATAAAAAAAATATATTTTTCAAACATATAATTCTCAATTAAACATACTTACCATGGTATATAGCTCATCAATTACTTCCAACAAATGCAATCAATTATTATTAATTTGTTCCAAAATTTTTAAAATGATGGCTTTTAAAGATTATTCTTATGTTTAAAATATATTTGAAGTAATATATAGTAGAGGCAGTTATGGTAAAAACAACTAAGTAGTGAAAATTGTTGAACTAATTAGAATAGTGAAATGTCACTTAAGAAATTTTATGATTTTTTATACTCTAAAAAAAATATCTGTACTTTTAAAATAATATATATATATATATATATATATATATAATTTTAAATCGAGTGAAATATTTGTCTACATGTTTAATTTTAGCGCGTCCGTAGCACTCAATCTAATGATAAATATCATAATAACGTTGCATTACATTACATGAAGTGTTGTTAAATTATAGCATTATATGAAGTTAATTGGTTACTGTCTTGAAATATAATATACTTTTAATTACTCTGTGCTTAAAGAATTTTTTTTAATACAATAAATCTATACTTACAAATAAATTTATGAAGAAAAAAACCTCACAAAGCAATGTAAAAGTATTATTAAAAAAACCATAGCTAGAACCCACTAAAATAATGGAGATACATATCAACTTTTAATTAATTTATAAAATTTTCTCATGAATTTATTTATAAACATAAATTTACTCAAGTGATACATCAGGATGATTACCGAGGACTCACAATGTGTATGTGCTATTGGAAGGTTCCGGCCACTATAAAAGTGATCATAATGTTTTTAGCACTGACTTTAATTATAATATTTAAGATAATTATAATATTTAAGATTTACTTTTGTTTCAGATTAGGCTACTGTCTCTCTCTCTTACACAGAGTACATTTAAATTTTTATATGTATTTTAGTATTAATATATATGATTGAGAGTTATATGTCTATATTATAATTTTTTTAACTAATATTTGTTATAAATTATTAATTAATAATAAGATTAAAAATTATAATGGCAATATTTTAAATATATAATATTATAATAAAGAAAAAAGTATGTAAATGTAATTTTTTTCTAAGAATAAATTTTATTTTTGAATGCAACTCTTCTGTGAAAGTGACCCATTAATTACCGGAGTACACATGTCTACTAAGTACACATACAGTCATACCCTGCAATAAGAATAATATAATATAAGAACTTGTGTAAATAAGTTTTCAGCGGAATATTTTTTATTTTTATCTTTTTTGGCACCTGCATTCTCATACCTCGAAACTCTCGTGGTTCGGAGAATGAGCGAAAGCGAGAATAGTATCCTTTCTTAAGATTTTTTATTTATTTATTTTTATTTTTTATTTTTTGGTAAAGATATCCTTTCTTGGGATCGAGTCAATATAATTTGCACAATATCAGTAGTAGTAGTGGTATTTGTTTTATTAGAAACTGCCGCACACATTTTACGGGAGAAAACACACAACTTCGTCAACTCTTATAGATAGGACGAGCACCGTGGCCAGAGTCTGAAATATTCTATTAAAATATTTATATTCGTATTCGAAAAAAGTAAATATTATTTATATTTAATTAAAATTATTTTTATATTCATATTTGTTAATATATGTATCTGTTTTAGCAATTATTTATACTAAATTTTAGTTAATAATTATATTATATTTTAAGATATATGTAATTTTTTAAAATTATATAACAAGATTACCGTTCATAAGTTATATATAATTCATTATAAAATAAATATTAAGCTTATAGTAGATTTTTTTAATCAAACAAATAAAATTTTATATTTTATGTGTTACATATTTTACTAAAATATTAAAATTACTCCTACTTAAAATATATTCAAAATATCTGACATCCGTATTCGTATTCAATTTTATCCGACAGATATTATTCGTGTTCATATATGCTTTGAAATAAAACGAATAGAGATATAGGTATATCCGTATTCTTTTACACCCCTAGCGAACACAGTGCAGTTTGATACGATTTTGTCCCAAATCGTCACATAAAATTGTTTAGGTGCAATTTTTTAAACTCAAACCTACATACGAAACCAATAGTATCGATGTGGTACGGTTCAAATAATGAGTGCACTAGTGAAAAAATCTCCCGTAATGAATTATGTATATGACTATGGTTAATTAAATTCATAAATAATAAAGATAGATATAATTGTAAATATTAAATTACTATTTTTTTAAATTCAAATAATAAAATTATATATATATATATATATATATATATATATATATATATTATGTGCGGTTTAATTTTAGTAAGTGGTTTTTCTTTAAAATCGCACTTTTTCAACCATAAATCGTCACATACATCAAAACTAATATATGATGCGATTTAAACAAGTACGATTTAATCGATTTTAACGCGAATTCGATTCAAATTCCATGCTTTTGTTCTCCCGTACTTACTCAAATCCATAACTTTCTCTATAGGTTGGTACAAAATAATTACATTCCTTCTTCAAAACAAGAAACTTGATAAATTTAATCAGTTTTGATAAATCAGCATTATATGGAGTACTGCATGTATACACTACCGCTACTATTATAAATAATTTGCATTTTTTATTTTTATTGACGAAATTACCTTAGAACTAATTTGCATTAATTGTTACAATGTATTTGTTGTCGATCTATCATTTGATTAAAATGGGAAAAAGCATGTGATTTTATGATAAATTAAGGATATATATATATAAGAAAGAAATATATGTGCATGATTAATCAGAAGTCACAATGTATATGCTAGTGCGATTCAGGAATTGAAGGTTGGAGTCAGTATAGAAGTGATCGATCCATCATATAGTTTTACCTAAAACTTTCATTGAGATTCAGATATATAAAATTTTGATTATGTTTCCACATTAGGGTTCAAATTGTCCCTAATGGATCATAATGCTCCAGATATAGTGCTCTATATATTGTGAATAAGTGCATTATTATCACGCCACTCCACTTATTTATGCACCTGATTTATATATTAACTGTTACTGACCACACAATAATTATATATGAAAAATTCTCAAAAATGAGAATTAAAAATTACGGGACCGTAGTTCATCCAAAAATTCTACTATCACAAATAATTGGATAATACACCAAATCTTCCCTAGTTATACTAGAGGCAAACTCATAATATATCGTCACACTTTTTTGGAATAAACGTCAAGAAGTATGGAATAAAAGCAGAGACAAAATTAGAGAATATCAATATGAAATAAAAATATAGACAAAATTAGAGAATATTACCTAAAACAAACAACATATCTGTACCCCAAAAACGCACACTTCTGGACCTCCAAAAATGATCTCTACCGTTCAAAATCAAGAACCAAATGTTGCGAAACGTATCCAAAAATCAGAACCATCCGACCGTCTAAACTCTAGAAAATACAAAATTAAGACCACTGTGTCGTGCTGATAGAAAGTTACTAATTTCACTCTTTTTTCTGTTTTATGGTGATTGTTCTCTCTTAAAATCTCTTTTAAAAATATCTTGTATATATACAAAACTACAAATTAACTTTATTTATAAGCAAAACTATCCATCCTAAGACAGATCTAATTTAGAATTCTTATTTTTTATTTACTTATAGAATCTAAAAATAAGAGTTAACAATTAAGTATTTTTAATTTTAAATTAAAAAAAATACCCAATAAAATATAAGGTTTTGATATAAAAATATAGAGACATCAGCCGTAAGGACCGGCCAGTGGTTACGATTCTTCCATTTATGTTGCAATGCCATATGTTTTAATGATATACTACATTATCTATTGCTCTACTACGTATTTCAGAAGAGGCTATCTCACCCCTCGATAACCCGACATCGACTCAACAAAACTCGACTTCTTCCTATAAAATCTTACGCAATCTCAAAAAACATACACTTTTTTTTTTTTTACATAAAAAATGCACTATTCCCATTTAATCTCTAAATATTATAATATATAATATACTATTTAATATGAATTAGTTCTGTTCGGTTTCTTTAATCGAGGCTATTGTAATATAATTTTATATTATTATTGGCATAAACTAAATAATTGGTAGAGGCTATCGTAACTCAAGATATACTAGTTGTTAAGTTCATACATAGAACGAGAGTCGTTTTGATTTTTTGTTTGAGTAATATTTAAAAAATTATGTATCCTTTGTTTTATGTATGTTATATGTATTATTTTTTTAAAATTAATGTAATATAAAATATATTATTTTAATATATTTTATTTGTAATTGCTTTAGTAAATGTACATTTTTTTTCTTGTACTTATATAACTTTTTTTTTAGTTGTATTTTTTATTTTTGGTGTATTTTTTTTAATATTTTTGAATTCTTAACATATTTTGATTGTATTAATTCCTTTTCTTATTCTAGTTTTAAGTTGAAGTAAGGATCACTTAAATTAAAAATTAAACAGTGTCCGACTAAAGTTTTTTTTAGCAAGGGGAGGGTAAAAAGATCAAGTTCACTAATTTAATAAACTGACTCTATAGAATTAATTAGTCCTCCAAACATGTTTTATAAGTTAATAGATGATAATAAAATAATAGATACTCCCTCTGTTTCAAAAAAAAATTATTCTAAAAAAGAGTTACATTTAAATTATTATTTTTTTATTATTTTGCTATAAATTAAAAAACTTTCAATTACAAATTTATAAATCTCCTCATAACTTAAAGATTCATAACAAATTTTATGAAAAAAACTTTTGATTTGTATATTTAATTTTTGACCAAAGTTACAAAATAATAGTTTTCAAAAGTTTAAATGTTTTTTTTTTAAACGAACGAAGTAATGAATGTCTTAGTTGTTTTGATTGTTTGCCTCATATTCATTTTTTTTATCAAATATTATTCTATTCATTTTCAAATTAAAGATAACTTTGAAAGCTAAAATTTTTAAAATAATTTCTTATTTGAAATACATTTTAAACATTATATTTCTTTGATAGTTTTATTTAAAATATTAAATATGTTGGTGATAGAATCAAGATCTTCGCCCCATGAGATAACAAGTAAACATCGGTAGAAAAAGTATTAGACCCGTAGTAATTTTAAAGACACTTAGTTATGTTATGGTCCTAAATAAGATGTTCGTAGCTTTAAAATAAAAAAAATAAAAATATCATTTACCTTGCAACAACGATATATTATTTTTAATTAATTTTTAGATAAAACTGATTATTTCAATAGATTTGTACTCCTATTAAGTATTTGTTTAAATTTCTTATGTCAACAATGTTGTGGATTTTTATAATTTTGCATATACTTTGTATGCTACATTTATAAGTTAAGAGTTTTCTTAGATATTTCAATAATCATATTTATGATTGAATTTTGTATTTCGTATTGTCTACTCTAATTATATGGTAAAACTGTCATTTTCATATTGCAATCTTTTGCAATGCATCATAATATTTTTTTAGATTTTTATATTTATTTAATTTTTTATGGGTATGACTTTATAAGCGGAGACGTGGAGTTTATGAGTGCCTGGGTAGTATTATCTTAATTTTTCTTTATCGTTTTTCGTGTATTCATCATACTTTTCATTACATCCTCTTTATTGCTCCTATTTCATTTCTCCTTATCTTTTATATTCTCTCTCCGGGACTGCCATTCGTCTCCTCAATCTTTGAACATGTTAAATTATTTTTGAAACAATTTCATAATTTATCTAGTTTGAAACTAAGATTTGTTGTCTTATTTCTACTACTTTATGGTTTATGGTTGGTTCTCGGAGTGAATTTATTTTGTGATTTTTGTAATACAATTATACAAATTTATAATATTTTATTTGAAATTAAAATTATAAAATTTTATTTCAATTTTAAGTCATATGACTTTAAAATTTTATTTCAATTTAAAAATTATAACTCATAAAATTTTATCATTTAATAAGATGTTTAATTGATGTAATTTTATTATGATTAATTAGGACAGATATAAAAAACTGTCACTTGAATCACTTTTATCGAAAAGACAAACCACGGTAAAAGAATATTGAACAAAAAAATTATCAAAAATCGAACAAATGAGCCGAAAAAAACATTGACCGCCCGCTCTCTCCTGCAAGCTAATCCCACACAGACTCCAACTCTCGTTCACCGGTATCCCCACGTTTAACTTTTCCCTTCTTTACTTTTCTCCTTCCAACCTTCATTTCTAATTTATTGGTTTTCAACTTTTCATCTATCTCTTAAATTCTTCTATGTTTTTTTCAATCAAAAGTTTTATATTAGTTAGGCTCTTTCTCTTATTCTTCTTCTTCTTTTTTAATTTCATCTTCTCATCGGTTATTATTATTTTTTCAAATCATATTCTTTTGGTGAAATGATTGAACGAGATGTTCAATTTTGTTCGATTTGTGATATACTTTAAGGTTTAATAAATTGTTTTGTTTCGTTGATTATCTGATCTAACACCTTCAACATGCGGTAACCTCTTTTTTGAAGCTCAATAGCGTATGCAACTGTTTAGAGTCAAAAGTTAATGGAAGTTATATATACAACAATAATAAATTTGATATTATAAAAAGAAATACATAAAAAGTACTTAAAATTCAAAATCAACTTACTTGCATTTACTCGTCCAAATATATGATTTGTTGTAAGATCTTCAATTAATAAGTCAACTTTCATCTTGAAGACTCTTGCAATAATATCGGGTCTTGTAGAACGATCGGCGTTGACACTATTTTCCAAAAAATAATCTATTTCTGGCCATTTTGCATTGCAAGTAAATGTTATGAAAAGATCTGGATTTCCATATCTTTTACAAACAGTCATGCAATCTTGGTAATTTTGAAACATATATCGTGGCCCACTGGTAAAGGTCGCTGGTAAGATTGCCGAGCATACATCGGTTTAGCGGTATCTTGTGGTATTAACGACCCCATTCGATGATAAAAACATATGGGGCACCACCAATATTTATATCTTGATCAATGCGGCCACCCAAAGAGCTGAAAGCAAAAATGTTGTTGTACACCCGAATATTTTTTAGAAACATCTTACATTCTTTATCATTTCTAGAGAAAAGTTCCTCTAATGCTGGTGGTGTAGACCTTAATGTTGGTAGCACTCTTAATGTTGGCATTCTTCGGCTTTCACTTCTATTTTCTACATAAAGGACATGACAATATGAAGAGTAAAGGAAGCAACTATAACATGACATATACTTTTATTATAAATAAATTGCATGAAACTTACTAATTTTGGGTTGTTCATTGGTGATGCTCCCTTGTTTGGAAGATAATATATGATCTACATTTGTTACAATTTGGAAAAAGTTAGTACACATATATAAGTATTAAAAAATTCAGCCATATAAATTGGTTTAACACTGACCTTATAATTTTTCATTACTGTTTGCTATTTCCAAGTGTAAATCAACATTGGCAGGAACATTAGCACGAACATCTGTAAGTATATCAAAATTCAGATATAATGAAGAATTTCAATGATTAATAGATTACTATATTATCGTCAATTAAAAGACTACAAACATTTCATACCATTGTCTATGGAAGTTTCTTCTGATATAATAATACCGTTAAATGCTGCGGCACGCTGTCGATATCTAGCACGTTTCTGTGCATTCTTTTTGGCTGCAACGTCACTGGTTTCAGTTCCTCTCAGTCGCTTCCCAAGATTCTTCTCCATAATTGATTACTGCAAAATTATACTTAGGCCACTATATCATGTTTTATTTGAAAACATGTTATAAAAATGTAAGTAGCTTTGTTACATCTTTTTTTTTTAATTCACAATCAATTATCTAACATTTGAATAGCTATATTCTTATGGCAGCAACCAAAAAAGAGTTAGAAATTGTTATAATCTCCGTAGTTGTAGTTGTTCATTGACTTTAAATTAACATCCCGGTGTCCTTTTTTTAGGGCTCATGTCACCTCTCATATTAATTAATCTTTTTGCTCACCCTCTTTGGATAGTTCACCTTTAACATCTGCAACTAGATTAGTTGAGTCCTTTGTACAGGTGGAACTCGTTTCCTTTGGTATTAAAATATTCTATTTTAGTCATTTGTATTTCGGACGGATTCTTTATTCTTATTTCTAAAAGTTTCATATTTGATTATATTCTTTTTGCTTTTGCACAGTCTGTTGTTAAGGTTGGTGTAATAATATAGCTCATGGTATTGATTGTATTGTTCAATTCGTGCAGGTTTATAGCAATTCCAGGTTTTGACAACACCAAATTTTCTATAGAAACATAACATTAATAACTTCTTCAACTTACCAGCAATGTGCAAGTCAGCAAACACAGGATGTTTGTGGACTTACCTGCCAATCGACAATAACTACGGAATTTCATAATACTGTAGTGTTCCAGAATACGAGCCCTCTGAGATGACCAACAATTGCAATTCACCAACAAATCAAAACCTTTGATATTAATAATAAGTAGTTGATTGCGTGGGAAATTTTCGAGAACCAAAGTCGTAATCTGTTGAAGGTGTTTAGATGTTGAAACACAATCGAATTTGATATATAGATGTTGAAACAAAATAGAATTTAGTATATGAGAATTCAGATTGAGTGTTTATCTAACACACTGGAGTCGACTTCGTACTTTGGATCGGCTCGTGTAAATTACTTAATAGTAATAGATTATTTCAAAATAACAAATACAATTTTCTTTTAATGTGTTATCATCTAAAAATTCAATAATTAAATATCTCATATAAAAATAAAAGAATATTAAAGTAAAAAAATATATTTTATTTGTTTTAAATTTGAATTTTTGACAAAAATAAAAATTATATGTTTGACTGAGAATTGTATGAATAAATAATAAAATTGTCACATTAAATAAATTACGAATGTTCAATTAAAAATAAAAAATAAGATTAAAAAATTATAATGACCAATGTTACAAAATATGAAATTATAATGAAAAAATTATACATATATAGCTCTTTTTTTAAACAAATCTTATTCAAAAATGTTGCACTTTCTTTTTGGAACGGAAACATGATATTTAAAAATATTATTTACATATTTTATATATTTCACTTCAAAAAAAAAATAGTTAAAAAGTATTTCATTTTATGTTTCATTTTTCTTCCACAAAATAAAGTCGATTCCTTAACCCATTCAATTAGATATACATTCAGATTTTTTGCACAAAATTATTACACGCAAATTGACTAATTAAAACTTCTAATGTGACAATTGAACTCTAAATTACACCCAAATGCTACACAAATAAATTACAATGAATAATTCATTCTTAATGTGATATTACAATGAATAATTTCAAAAAAATAATAGTATAAGAAATAAATTACATAAATGTAAATGTACTATAGTACCTTATATATACTATTTAATATTTATAATCCTACGGATATAAACTTTATTCCATAAAAAAGACAAATGTCAAAATACAAAGGTTACAAATAAAAAATATCTACTATAAAAACACATACAACAAAAAAAACAATTTAAAAATTGTAATATTTTGAAGAAGCATGTGCTTTGTATGGGCCGGCATCCTAGTATCTCCTATTTATATAATAAAAGTAATTCATAGAAAAACACATTCTTTTTATTAAAATTAGATTTCAAAAGAAACAATCGAGAACTATTTCGCACGTTTAATTTCAAATGCTTCAATTTGAAATCAAAGTTGGAATTTTTTGTTTATGGACTATTTAAACTACTCCAACTTGTGCCACATGTGATGCATCATTATCTTTAGGATTATTACATGCTCTTTAAGATTTTATTTTCTTCTAATAATAACAATAATTACAAAGCGTATGACATAAATGATAAAGCATATATCGGAATCACTTGTCAATTACGTAAAATTGACAATTAACAAGAATAAGTAGCAGGATATTGTTCCGTTTGGTTATTCGTTAAAATGAAAATGTGAATTGAATGAAATTAAAAATAAAAAAGTAACAGTTAAAAAAAAGGATAACAAAAAATAGAGAAAATTTGGAATGAAAATTATAGTGGAATATTAGAATAAGCAATATCACATAAAAGATAAAAAATGATCTAGTCAACACTCAGGTTGCGTTTAGACCGAGTGAATGACATGAGGAGGGGAATAAATTTGATACATGTGTAATTATTATAAGAGATAATAAAATTTTATAGTTACTATAGGAGATGGTGGTAGAATTAATCATTTCTCCCATATGTAATTTCATTCTAGAAATAAAAAAAATGAATAATTTATTCTTCGTTATTGTGATTCTCTATTCATTCCTTCTCATCACGTATTTTATCATTATTTTTCATTAAATTTTTTATTTATTCTCCCTCTTATTCCATTCACTCAATCCAAATATAACCTCATCACATTTTTTATTCGAAATTCTTTCTATTTTTTTTTCATCATTTTCTCCCACTGTTACTTTTTCTTTTTTAAATTTATTATATTCTCATTTTCATTGTAGCAATTAACCAAGCGCAGCAATGTTTCAGTACATGCTTTACTTTAGGTTGCAGTTGAATTTGGGCCTAATAACGGTTTAAGATAATCACCGGCCGGTTTACTATAAAATCTAGAATTTCTTAAATCTTTAATCTTTACGAGTGTATTACTTATAAGTGTATTTTTATAAATATAGTAAGTTACAAATAGTAACTTACGAACTATATTGAAAATATACTAAAAAATAGTAACTTGGAAATAATTGCTTACAAATAGTAATTTATGGAAAAAAAATACACTTATGTAAAATTATTTTAAAACACAATAATTTTAAGAAATTTTGAATTTTTTAGTGTTCTGGCCCAAAATTTGCCCTAACGGTTTTCAATTAATTGGGCTTTAGCGAGGCCCAGCTTAGAAGGACCCGTTGTGACTCGAATTGATCGGACGGTAATTAATTTGAAGGTAAATTATTCTTGGATTGATCAATTATATCCCAACAGGGAAACTTTTCCCAACAGTATATCGCTGTTGCTACTAACACGATGCGTTCAAGTTTTCCCGCCATACAAACAAGAGAGAGATGAGAGATCATCATCTTCTTCACACTCCACGGAAAGAGCATCATCAAATCACAAATCGTAGAACTACACCGAGCTCCGAGCAATCTAAAAGGCCTCCAAAAGTATGATCAATTCATTTCGATATACAGACTTGTATGTACTGTTATGCGCCTGTATATTTGAACAATTCTTCGATCTTAAATCTCTAGCTTCGATCTTCTTTGCAGGTCGCTAATAATTGTTTGGATTCTGTTTCTTCGCCTGGATCCGAAGATGCGATGATCGAATCACCAAAAGACGCGATCGATGTGTCTCCGATCTTCGAGGTTTCCGACGAAAATCAGTTTTGTAAATCATTGGAGGTAAATTTCAGCTTCTGTTAAAAAATCTCTGTAACTTGCAAGTTATTCTGACTTCTGCGGAAAGCACCATGAGAGTGATTGTAATTTTTGTTCACTGCTGTTGCCAATAAGAAGAATTTAGAAACACATCGTGAGTAATTTTCTTATATTTTCCATTCACAACGATATTAAAGCATATTATGAATAGATGAATTCGTTGTTATATATTGATTGATCTATAATAAGTGTGATGCGCTTAAAGCCAGTACGCTTATTATGTAATATTTTGAAATTTTTAACGAAAACTTTAATTCTATTTGTTGTTTCAGCAGCATTTTCTTGCAACTAGTACTTTTTATGTTGTAAAGCAAGTTAAGATAAATGTATGTGGTTTCACAGTTTCCTAGAACATTATAGAGATTTGCAATTAGTCCTTAGTTTTTTGCTTATAGAGATTTATTCATTTTATTGTTCCAAAGAAATATAAAATCAATGTATTTAATGACAACTTGCATTTGCCAATTTTGATTATCATGTCTCTCCAGATAAGATGTACTTCTATCATTTTTCATGTTTGTGGTAGCGCATTGTGTGTTAATGCACAATTCAATGCCGACTGTAGGTGACAATTAGTAATCAAATCTTATGAATCATGCAATTGTTTCTTTTCTTGTTCTTCTTTTCTTTTTCTTTTTTTATTTTTAAGATATAGGTATATTTTCCTTCTAATGTAGTGGTTTTGAGAAATTTTTGTTGCAGAAATATGTTCCCTCATCAAGTCCAGATGTGTCATCATCAGTAGCACCTGCAGTTTCTGATCTCTTTTTGTTGTCCTCAATCACATCTAATCTCTCTCCATGTTCATCCATGATTCATTCCACTATGTCTCCATCATCCTCCACGATCACTTCTTGCAAAATGCAAGCTGGTGATGTCTCAGTGAACGGCGGGACCTCAGAATTGAGTACTGCTGTGAAAAGAGGATCCCTTAAGGCAGAGGCTGTGGTGAAGAATTTCAGACAAGCTGGAACTGAGGTCTCAAATTCAAATGATACTATTCTTCTATCTAAAAGTATTTTGAATACTCTACTGAAGATTGTGATCGAGGAATTAACTGACTTTCCTGAAGAGATAAATTGGTTGACTGACATTGTTGAAAAGAAGGTGTTACATGTTCTGAGGAAGGTTTTCAGAATCATTCTGGCTTCTATGCTGATAATCCTTGTTATGGCAGGAGTTATCTTTTACAATCCAGATGTTCAACGCTCTGGAAATTTACAATTTCCAACATGATATTTTGATCGAAGACTTGTTGTTGATCTCTAATGGTATATCTTTGATGGTAAGATCTTCCATTTTGTGCTTGGTTCGTAGAACTTGGTCCTTTCATAAAAAAGTGGTAACACTAGATACAGAAGTTTTTGTCTGTTTGACTACATAGTAGTTGTATGGCATTAGAATGATACATAGGAGTGCTGGTTGGCTAATTGAATTGGACTGAAACCACCAGATTGCTGGTTACTCGGTATGTTTAGAATTTTTTGTTTTACCTTGAAGCCTTTTACTCCCTCTCTTTTGTATGTGCTTTTCTATCCAATATATAACCCCAGAGTTATCAGGTTAATTTGTCATTTGACCAGACAAAAAAATAACGATCATGAAATAAATGAAGAGTAGACAAGAAATTTGAAAGTTTAATCTAATTTTCTAGTAACTTTTTCAATACAACCTTTTGTTTGTCTTTGTTTTTTACTGCAATTATAAACATGCTTAATTTTGTGCAGGGGATAAAACATAAATTCTATTCTGGCACATTAGAGCACTTCTTAAATCTTTTTATCATTCTTCTAATACCTGACAAGGTGCTAGAAATAGACTTGTTACAAAGCTAAATTGGCACAGTACTGCTTGTTGTTTCCTGACTTCAACATTGGCCTAAGTTGACTGCTGTTATATCACAATTGACCTTGGGCAATTAGACAAATACATTAAAAAGTTTCAAACAAAGTAGAGCAAATTGCACGGAATGGCTGGGTAGCTGCTTAAGCAATTATCTTTTTTTGTAACTTAAATGGTCCTTTGTTAACCTGTATATCTGAAAATTGTTGGATTATTTTAGTAATTTTGGGTTTAAAAGTAAGTTTCTTCTATAATTGATGTTTATGGAGGAGTTTAGCGATTTAATAGAGTCTGGGATGTGGTTGTCTTCCATTGGCATGAATTATAGTACTAGAAGAAAAGAACGGTCAAGTTAAATAAGTCAAAAACCAGTTTACCATCAGATAAGAGAGATCCAACTTTCAAAGCAGGGAAGCATGTTAGAAAGCAATGCAGCAAGACATTTACAAGGTAGTCTCTTTCACTTGTCAAATCTTGAAAGTATAGTAGGTATCTTATATACCTATATATATATAATCCTAATAATTTATTAATCGTTCCTCTATCAGAAAAAGTACTTTAACAAAGAAGTTTGATAATCTGTTCTAGTAGAGTTGTTGATAACTTCCGAGGGATGGAAGAGAGGTATGAAATTCTGAATGGATGATTGAGGTCAAATGAAGTCTGATAAGCTCGCACTTTAAGGTGGGGTATAAAGAAGAGGCAGGTATAAATAAAATTTTTAAAGTTTTTTATAAAATTAAATTAGCATCTTATTGGTGCTTAATGTGATAGCTAGCCAGGAGACAACTCATTAAGCCTAATTTTTCTTTTAAGTGTTATGAGTAGGATCGTAAAGGAATTGAACTGTTTACAAATAAACTCGTGTTCAACTCGTGTAAAACTTGTTTGACTTGGGTCGTGAAAATAAACGATCCGATCTTAAACAAGATTTTTCGTTCGTTAAGAAATTCAAGTTCGGCTCAGATCGAATTCGAAATCTCGAGTAAACTTGATTAATTTATATTGTGCTGTTCGTGTTTGGCTCGGATCTATTCGTTCAAATAATTAAACAAGTTGATCTTGAACACAATTTTTTGTTACATTATTCTACTCGTGTTCAGCTCGGATCGATTTATTCGAATAGTTAAACAAGCCGACCTTGAAAATTATTTTTCGTTCACTAAGAATTTTAAGTTTGGTTCAACTTGCTCGTTTATAAAAATGTTTGATTAAACTCGACTCGAATTTGGCTTGAATCAACTTGATTACTGCCTAGTTATGAGTAATCGATGTTACTGTTTAGCTGATAGTTTTATGTACAGGAATTTCTGTCGAAGCTCCCATAATTTACGTAGTTGTTTAATGTAGTCCCCAAACGTCAGCTGTAATTTGAAGGTATGATTAGTTGGTGTAAGCCACTAAAGTATATAGGTGAAGCTAATCCTTGATATAATATTACTCCATACTTCCCGTCTTCTAAGTAATTTATAAATGAATATAATTTGTATATTTTTAAAATTTTAGCCAGTTCCAATGTTCCTGTTTTGGGATTTACTTGAAAACAAATCCTGTGCTTATTGTTGGATCATCTCAAGATTTGATGGATCACCACACACTTGTTGATTGCTGATGGTTAGAACATGCTGTGTGCTCGAAACTGACTTGTTTGTCCTTAAAAGTCTAATTTCGTGCATAGCCTAGCTTTGACATTGACTAAAGGTGATTAGATTGAAGAAGTAACTATCAAGAAAATAACAAACAGGTTCTCTCTTATCTACGGATTATCCACGTTTAGTTAGGCGTAACAAAGAGGTTAGCTCCCAAAACTTTCACTCAAAAGACACAGATACTTCTTGCTGTTGACGTAAGTCAGTTTTGGTAGGTTAAGGATTTTCGGTCCTACTTCTGTCTAATTAATCTTATCCCAGACAACCTTTACTTTAGCACATGACTAGTGAAGAAATTCTCCTAATCAAAAACAATTAACAGGGTTAAAAGTATGAAACCGACAGCCCTTTGACCTTCTTGGATCATGTTGTCCGATCAAAATAAAACAAAATATATGAATTATTTTCTCACTCTTTGCTAACTATTTTACATGGTTTTAATTTTTGTGTACTGCAACTAAGACAGTTAAACAATAGCACAAATAGGTTTTAAAAAAAATTATATTATTATATATCTAATAATTGTGTATATTGATATTTATGAACTGAAACCAGATCTAGCCAGGCTCATTTTATAATATCACCAAAGATTTGCTATTCAATGACCAATCTCTTCTCCCTTTGTTAAATAGGAGCTCATCAATGTTAGATAGTGTCTCATGGCAGGGGAGCAATCACTGTAGATATGGTGTTATAAAGAGGTACACATGAAACCATGATTTTTGTAGGAATGTGGATTATTTTGGTGATTACTTGATACATAACAGGAATTAAACAAATGACAAATCATTTTACCCATTCTTTTACCCAAAGTATGTTAGTCAAGTTGTAAGTTCCCACTTTATTTCATTATCTTGTTGCTTTGAACCAGTCAAATTTGGACCTACATGACTACACCGTAATCGCCATAGACTTAAAAGTTAATCCTTATTTATCACATGTACTACATGATTTCATTTTGCTAAACAGTTTGCACCAGGAAAACCCCATCTTGGATAGACCGGTTTGTTTCGGTTTAAATTTGAAAATTTTAGATTTTAATAATATAATTTACTCTATCAAAATTTAAAATTTCTAAAATTGAAACTCAAACAAACATGGTCATAGTCGGAGTTATCCTGTGATCACTTCGTTGAGATGTCTTAAGAAATTCCCTGGTACAATTATTTTATGGCAAGACATGCAAACTGCTTGAAGAAATTTCTACATATCTGGGAAATAGGTTTAGAATAATTGACGTTTCTGAGATATTTATGATATAAGCAACGACATTGATGAAGAGATGTACTGTACCACCACAGTTGATAAAAGGGGGACAATTATAAATTGTGGAGCATAATTGTCCACACCTCACCATAGCAGAAAAGTATTGAATCCCTTACAAAGAGAAAAACAAAGCAGAAGATAGATAGAGGAGACAGAGAAACGAGCACATGCATCTCTTTTGTTTATTGTTTTTCCATGATCAACCCTCAGGCCTCAATGATCATTGCACGGAATGTAAAATCAGAAATTTCTGGGGTCCCACAAATCTGTCTATTAGTGGAAGACGACACCCCATATCTATTACATATTTTTGCAGATTATCAAACCCTCCAGAGCCCTTTTTCCCAAATATATAAAATAAATAAATAAATTGACGTACATGTTGATTTTATTGGTCATCGACTACCTTACTAGTCGGTGTGGTTTCCCGCAAGATTTGTGGTTTCCCATAAGATAATTGATGAGCATGTGAGTAAATAGTTGACAACTCTACAAGATAATTGACAGGTATGTGAGCATGCGTGAGTTTTGGAATACTATGTAACAACAAAATAGTAATTAATTAATTAAAAACTGATTGTTATTTCACATTTTCACAACCGTTTTATTATCTCCGAAATCGTTTACAAACTCTTATTCCTGAATGTGTGATGCATAGGACCAGAAGTAACAAAATTATTTGCGGAAATAGATAACAATTGCTAAAGTAAGTTATATAAAATCTTTTTCTTTTCTGGGTAAATTTTTCGTTCTGTTTTCTCATCATTCTTATCCAGGTAAATAGGTAAATTTCTGCAGCTGTAGGAATGTATTATTGAGTGGTGTTTGCCTGTTCGGCCACCAGATGATTTTTACAGTCAGCTTTACTGAGCGACGTTTGATTTCATCTAGCTGGTAACATTCCGAACTTTGATATAGCTTCGAACATTTACTGCAGCGTCAAAAAAAGCACAGTACTGAATATATATGCTTTTTCCCCTGAAGTCTGCGCAAGTATTCAGGTAAAGTTTGCTCGTTTCATGTTTGCAAGTTTTTTAATTATCCACGGGAAGGATTATTAGTCTACGATCCTTTCGTCCAGTTTTATACATCATATTTGATATTTTTATTTTTTTAAAAATAATTGTCGCACACAATATTAAAAAAGAATTTAGAAGAGTAATTTTTTCTCACATTTATTGCACTAGTTTTGTTTTCAATATCTATTACATTTATTATAGAAAAGAGTAAATACATAATTTTACATTAATATTTTCTGTAAAATGATATCATTAGTATTATTTTTTAATAAATGTGTAGATTCCAAAAATTACATAAATGTCGACCGAGGGCCGGAGCATGGTTTTTTCCTTTTCTGTGTTTTGTTTTCTTAATATACATATAGCTGTAAATCTATTTTGTGAATTAGGATTTGTTTGTGGAATATGTTTGGAAGTCTAAATGCACTGCATCAGTTTTGGTGCATTATTTTTGCATTTTAATTGTTTTATTCAGAGTACTTTTGAGTTTTTTTTGTTTTTTTTTTTTGGGAAAAAGTAACAATATTCAAATGCACCGAGCCAAAACATCGTGAACCCTTTCTTTCCCTTGTTTTTTTTTGGGTGGTCATAACTTATAAAGCCATATTTACAAAAGCCATATTCAATATTTATTGCAATTAAATGAAGCACCGGAAAGGAGATGGATCTCAAGAATCCCGTGATCTTAGAGACCAACCTGAATAACTATTTTGGTTGAATATTGAATGGTAATAAAAGAGAAGATTATCAACTTTTATCCCAGTGTAGTATAGAGACAAAGTCAGTCCCACATCAATAAACATTTACATTTGTTCCCATAAATTCCTACCAATTAATTATCAGATTTCCTACTATATATCCTCTGATAATAAGGGTACACTTTGGTCCACTGTTCATGATTCAGCATTCTTATAATAATTTGGAATCTTTAGATAAAATTCTCACCTATTTTAACCAAGGCATCTTCTTAAAACTTTTCCAATGATTTCAAGTGCTCCCATTAGAAAATTAGGGAGATTGCTACGTATCCCAATCCAAATATAGAGGATTTTTTTTATACAAATTATGTGCACATCATGCAATTTTAATACTACAAAAGTAGGCACGGCATTTGACATTTCTTTAAAGCCAAGCATACTTGGTCATCAATTAGTAGGTTGATCTCCATGTGCAAGTGTTTACTTTATTTTTTTTATTTTTAGTTGCAAGAGACAGCATCTGTAGCTTTTTCGCAAGGAAATAAGGGTATTGTGTTTTCTAGTTTTCCCCCCCTTTATGGCTGGGGTTAGATAGGCTCTTAGATGTTCAGTTGATACATGAGGACCATTATGTGCATTTTGTGTTTAATGTCTTACACGGTGTTACGATGTGAGTGATGTAATTTTGTAGTCATGTGTTTAATATGATCTTTAGGTGGTGATGAGTTAGTTTTTCTATCTTTGAGAAAAACAAGATACGATAATGTAGGAAATTGATACATAAATATGGAAATTTGATGTAGGTTTCACATGTATATAGCTAGTTAATACATAATGACTTCTAGATGTAGACATATTCTTAAATATAGATAGTAAATGATGATACTTTTATCTCATATCGACTATGAGTTAGGTATTTCAAATGTTTATAAATAATATTGTCTCTTCCCTCTTTTTCGAGAGAAAATGACAAAATCATAAAAATTCAAAGTTTCGGAGTTATTGACAATACATCAAGTAGACATAGTTACAAACAATTAAATAGATAACGTTATCAATAAAGGAACCAAACTATTTATTATCTCAACTCAACTCAAAAACTTTCATACATCCAACACTCAATTTGATTTCAACTCACTTCATTTAATAATTAAATCAAATTGAACTATGGAACTATATCCCTTAATTATATTAGGCATAGGCATAGGCATAGGCATAATTATACTCATCATTTTATTTAACAAATTTTACTAGAATTAATTAACTCGATTCATTTACAATTTTACCTTAAATGGTCTAGGTCCTAGATCCACGAAGTTGACATATTTGATAGGTTGGGTTTTAGACGTTATAAGGGTGTGAAGCCACGTCTCTAGAGTTCTTGTCAGTTATGACTAATTAAGTTGATTTATAACTAGTTTTATAGAATAAGCTGAATTTGAAGTTTCGAAGATCCCAAACACTGGTGGTTGAATACGAAGATGGTTTAAATACTTTATCTCATTGTTTGAGCTTGTATTTTCACTTTCTTGTGGGGGACGTTTGTAATGATAGTACGATGGTAGGTTTACCATTTGCATTAGGTCGAGTTAGTCACATAAATGAAGAAGTAGAGAAAGTGCACGAAAAAATGGAACTAGTCTAATATCTAAATCATCAATTATGTAGTGGTTTAAGAATTTAGTTAATATAAGAGATATTTGTACTCGGGCACCGTAGAGTATAGCTACATTGAACATGAAAATTTGACAATTGCCATATACAGCGCGCATTAAATAAGTATAATCGTAGTACATGATTCTCTTCTCCAATTCTAAACGTCATTTTAAGTTACAAACGTTAAATTAATGAGCCAGCTATGGAGTTCAAATTAATATTTAGGACAAATTGTAAACATGTTCCTAGCTCCAGTGAAGGGCTGGATCAGGTGATCAATTATCCGGTATTGTTTTTATACGTTTTCTATTTCGAAACTAAAAATAAACCTTCTAAAAAGTTTTTTCCTAACTCGAAGATGTAACATATTAAAATTACAAATTTTGAATAATGAAATTGTTATGCTTGATAGATAATTTACATAAGTTTTGACTATATCAATAATATTTAATTTTAACCTTATATGAAGACAAAAAGTGCAATTAAATATTAAAGGGTTAAAATCTATCTATAATTTAAGAGGGAGTAGCTTACGAGCTTATGAGTAGGACCGTTTAATGAACCGAGTAGTTTGATACTCGATTCAGCTCGACTTAATAATTATTCGGTTTAGTTCAACTTGAATTGTTAATTGAGTTGAGTAGCCTTAATACTTAACTCGATTTAATAACTTAATGAGTAATAAAAAACTCGATTAACAATTCGAGTCGAGCCAAGTATTAAAGTTACTTGACTCGATATTCAATAAAAACAGTATTTAGTTCGAACAACTCGATACTTGATATAATTTTTAATATTTGATAATTTTGTTTGTCAAAACTCGTTACGTACTCGACTCGATTTTGATATAAAAACTCATTAATTATTCTATACTCAATAATGTTCAATAAAAATTTGAAAATTGATTGTTTTTGAATATTTTTAAGTTATACAAGTAACTCGATAATGAAATGAGTCGAGTTCGATCATAATATTTCATGATCGATAAATATTCGGTTAGACTCATACTCAATTTATTCACTAACTAGTCGAGTTCGAACAAGTAATACTCGACTCGATTCCATCGCTGCTCTACTGATGAGTATGTTTTATATATATGTGTGTGTATGTGTGTGCGCGCGCTCCCTATTCAAAATATCATTCATTAATTATTTACTCTTGAAAGCCAAATTAGTCTATTTTAATTATAAAATTTATATTGATTAATTTTATTTTAATCAATTCAATTATAAATTAAAAAAAATTATTACTCCATCTAGACATATGTTACGTTTAACTTAAAATTCATGATTCAATTTTAACATAACTGATTTTTACTTTTTACATATTTTTAAAATTGATTACTGTATGATTCACAATCAATTAAATGTATATAAATCTTGAATTTTAACATTTGACAAATATACAAAGAAAACAATAAGGTATACGGAGTAGCTTTTTGTAAAGAATAGAAAATAATAAAAAACTACTTACCACGTATAAATAATCTACTATCATTATATTTCACAAAATTTTCGTAAAAATTGAATATACTTCTGTATATATAAAGGACTACATAAATGATGTAACGCAAGCGTGCTGTTTTGCCATTCCTCTCTCTCTCTCTCTCTCTCTCTCTCTCTCTCTCTCTCTCTCAAAGGGCTAAATCCCGACTCTTAACCACCGCTGTCTCTCTCTCCTCCATTTCCACCACCTCATCGCCACCATCTCCACCGTTCACAATTTCTATACCCATCGCAAATCAGTTAATCAAAATTCAATTCCATTTCATTCGATATTAAAAGGTAATATATATCTTCAACTTTATTAGCATCCTCGTTACTTGAATTAATCTGATTAATTAATTGATATTGAATTAACTTTTTTTTGTTTTTCTTCCAATTGAATCTATCTTCTCGTGATTCGTATTAATCTATTTCACGACTTTGAATCTACAGATATTGTTCGCATCACATATCTTACTCAGATTCATATATAACAATCAAAATCACCGAATAATCGTTGTTGATATATATATATATATATATGGCGTCGACTCTGATCTCGAATTCCTCAACCAACTCCGGCAGAGCACGCGAATCGATGACGAGAAAAAAGAAAAGGAAATTCCAAATTTCGAGAGACGATAATCAATCTCAAAATCCTAACAACAGCGATCAAATCTCATGGAAATCTGAGATTCAACACCAAGTCTACTCCTCCAAACTCCTCCAGGCTCTCCGCCACGTTCGACTCAACAACTCCACTACTAATTCAGCTCCGCGCCGCGGACGCGCCGTCCGCGAAGCCGCCGATAGAATCCTCGCTGCCACGGCCAAAGGGAAGACCAGGTGGAGCCGAGCGATCCTCACCAACCGGCTTAAACTCAAATTCATGAAAAAAGTTTCGAGGAGACAGAGAGTTGCGGTGATCGGAGCTAGTCGGACGGTGTCAAAGAAGCCGAAGGTCAGTATATTAAATTTGAAATCGAAGAATTTGCCGGCGGTGCAGAGGAAAGCTCGCGTTCTCGGCCGGTTAGTTCCCGGTTGCCGGAAAGAACCGCTTCCGGTGGTTCTAGAAGAAGCGACTGATTATATAGCTGCTTTAGAGATGCAAGTCCGAGTACTAGCTTCTCTAGCCAATCTATTCACCGGTTCCGGCGCCGGCAATGTGATCGGCTCGAGTTCAGCGTCTGAGGTTGGCCAAAGCCAGCCTTCACCAAATTGTTAATATATTTGTTTTTTTATATTCTTTTTTTTTTCTCACTTTTTTACGACGGTTTTATTTTTCACTTTTCTATTCCTCGATCTCGCTGATCCAATGTTTCACTCTTAAGTAGATTCCTTCGTTGCCTTTTTTTATTTTTTCATATTTTATCTCGTACTCAGAAACTAGCAACATAACTCCGATGTCAATGCAATCAACTCATGTTATACATTATATTTCGTTGGTATAAAATTATGAAATCATATGATTTAAACTATGATGTGATTTTATTAATATCTTAAACTACAAAAATTTTATTTTGTTAGACTTCCTTTGTAAGTTTTAGAATAATAATTACTACGGAAATCATAATAAATTTCATTTATATCAAATATGAATTAGATGATTTCGTTTACTTTGCGTGGAACTGGGGTTGATTATATAGTTTGATCCATTGAATATTTGAAGTAACTGAATCGACCAGTTGTTGAGGTTCTTTTTTCCTGTGAAGAAGGTGCGGTTTAGTCTTTGAGGCATGGCTCTCAAAGTCTCAATACTGAGCATTACTTATTAGGAGTCATAATATGTTTAAAAGAAAATGGTGATTTGTAAGCTCGTCAATAAATAAGAAAATAATGAGTTTCATAATGCAACTCAATTGAGAAGATGGAATTTAAGGGTCAGATACAATTTATAATTTTATATGGTGGTGTCAACAATTTCATTGAAGTGAAAATGAATGGCTAATGTGGAGTTGGTTTAAACTTCAAACCAACCAATTTCTCATCTGATGTGTTTTCTAGTAAGAAAATAAGAAAATAAACTATTCCCATTGTTGAGAAGGTGAAACAATGAAGCATCATGTTTCTACCCGAACAAAAAGCTAGAGGTTTTGATTTTTATTATTATTATTATTTTTTAAAAGTTTTGAATTATAAAATCTAACACATTCTTGCAATCAATTTTGGTTTAGAATTTATTAGTATTCAGACTTCATCTCTTTATTAACATGCATTTATTCCTTATTCCCCACCCAGCTAGCTAATATGGAGAACAAATGTAAAAGTTTGATTTAATTTTTTTCACTGTGATAGTTGTGCACTTAAAAAGCCATAAACTGACATAAAGAAAATGACATGACCTTTGGAGGAAAGAGGTTATGAATTGTAAGACAAACTAGGTTGATTATATATTTGTCCGAAGTGGTAGGAATCTCATAAATAGCAAGCAAGAAAGCTTAATACCATATATACAATGGTAAATATACTGGTTGTTGCTCTCTAAAGTGAACATGTCCACAAGTATTAGATTGGCACATTGCTATATACTTTATTTTTCTTTGGTGTCCCTATGCATATACTGTAGTATAGAACAAAACAGAAGAAGATGTGTAGTTATTCATCTTATGTATTGTAAAAACATAACAAAATTAGAAGATATAAGAAAATATGATTATATAGAGGAGGGAGTGAGTGGATAACAAGACAAGTAGGGAAACCTAGTGAAATGTGCATGAAAGCGTACCTCCCTTTTACACTAATTGGATCATTCATAACAATTTATTGTTTGCTGAACTTAACATTTAATTACATAAATATAGGAAACATACTTTTAACTAACCGTATTTTCACTAAATATTATGGTAAATTTAGCAAATACTCTCGTTAGGTTTAGAGTTGAAATCTTAACGGTTGAGTTCAAATCTTAATAGTTTTCTTTATTAGTAGATAATCTGTAAATATTATTATAAACTTTGGAAAAAATTTATGACATATCCTAATTCTAAACTATGGAATCTCCGTTGACGCTAAACTTTGTGTAACAAAAAATTACTGTAAATTATCTTTTTCTCTTTAAATAATAAATTTAGAAAAAAAATCAATAGATGATGAGTACTAAATAGCAGATAGTGCAGTATATTCAAACTCAATAATAATAAGAATGTGGGTGGCATGTGGAATACCTGAAAGAAGAAGGAATGGTAAATAATGGTGTGCTTAGGTTGGTTTCCCTAAATTAGGGAATGTTAGGACACCCCCCCTCGCCCAAAATAAACACACTCACATTCTCACTGACAAGTGCGACCTGTCTTTGATTGTTTTGAATCCAGGACCAAGAAAGAGCTACTAACAACCTTACATGTCACTATTTTTATTTTCTTTTGTTTTCTGGTGGCAGAAAATTATGGTAGTTATTTGGGATTATTGATATTCTCTCAAGGCATATATATACACTATCACATTAAATATAGAGATATTTGCCCAATAACATCAGATATTAGTATAGTATTACCTTGCTTTTCAAATGTTGTGTTTCATTTAATTGTCATTGAATCATTAGTATTTTGTTTTGTGTAATTAGTATGGCCATGGAAATTCTTAAAATTTTATTTGTTTGAAGAATAAATCTTTGCTGTTGGGTCAGTGACAGTTAATGATTGAGCAAGGACCACAAATTGCAATATTGCACGTATGTATTTATGAGGATGGCTATAGCTAGCTTGAAAGTAAGCAAAGTGATGGAACTGTTTCGATTGATACTTTCATGTGCACAACGACCAATCCATGTGGCTTTCTTTTTTATCTTATCTTTCAGTTTTCAGACTCCTTAAAGATAATTTCAAATTATTCGATAATAATAGTACCACATGGTTACAAGTATTGGATCAACAATGAACAACGGAAATAGGATTCTTTTTGAGTTAATGAATTCCAATTTCTTGGATCGATATTGACCAAAAACTATGTATAATCCACTTATGATTGTAATCGAAAGCATTAAATGAAATTTAAAAACTTGTGTAACCAAAACAAAAATTAAAAGCTTAAAATTATCCCTTTAAAAAAAGTAAGATAAAACAAAATAAATATCATATATCAGACCAAAAACTATACGGATACGGGATATGTGGATATATTTACTCTTGACAACTAAAGTTATATTGATACTTTTTCTAACCAAAAAATGTATATTGATATTTTTTTTTCTACCCATGTCATTGTATGCAAGTAATAAGAATAAATTTATCTACATAAAGGTTATTGTCATATTTTTATTTTCTCATAATGTAATCATAATAGTATCTTCCTTTAAAATTGGAATTGATTTGTTACCACGTTATATTAAACTCAAGAAATGGTGGCAATGTTAGTGGCTCGTGAAGAAACTTTATGTAGCTTAAATGCGAATCCAAAAGTAGAAGAGAGATGATTTTCATTTGTGTGATAAATTAGACAGCTTAACATCTTAATAGTGATGTATTAGTTTAATAGAATTGAAATGCTTAACGCCTTTATCATATTCTAAAGCGCAAGTGGCTAATTGATCAATCAAATCAAAGGAAATGGAAGGGGCAACCAAAAAGCTTAAAATTAATTATTCTAAGCTTATAAGTCATTTAATCGATTAGACCGAATCAAATTAATATATTGAAATATAAAACCTAATAAAGTGGTCATCTCATGTTTTATCCGCTTTCTTAGAAGCTACATGATATGAATTTGGAAAGGGGTTTGGTTCCACGCGCAAGAGAGAGAAATTAGCATCAAATCGTTGGCAGAGCAAAAGCATTTCTTATTATTATTTATGTGAAAGGAGTTAGTCATCGATTGAATATATTAATTTAATTATAAATTTATATATCTCAGTAGTTAAGTCATTTCATTTATTTTTATCTACTTAGAAATCGGGAATTCAATTCGTAGCAATAATATAGACAAATTAATAAAAGCAGTTAAGTCATTTCATTTATTTTTATCTACATAGAAATCGAGAATTCAATTCGTAGCAATAATATATACAAATTAATAAAAGCAAAAGTATGTGTTTTTGATTATTTAGTCTTTCTCCCGCATTTCGTTTGCCCCAAAAGAAAGAGAAAGTTCAGTTACTCCCTATATTAGTACACATATATATATTCCCGTTCCTAACATTGTATATATATTTTTTAAATAGTTTTTGTTCCTTTTTTTAGTATATATAATATATAATTTTATGCTACAAAATAATATTACCTCCATGCTCAAAAGATTTGAGTCCATACTCACATCGTAAACGATGAGTGTTCATCCTTGGTTTATATGAATTTAAAAACGTGTTTTCAATAAACTTTAAAAAAAATTTTTAAAAGTACACATTATTTTTTTTTTTAATATATTTTTTTGTCACTTTCTTTCATCTCGTCTATATGTGTGGTTAAGTATATTTCAAACATCCTTTTAAGATGGATAGATAAGGTGTCACTTCCTCCATTATATAAAAAGACTAAAAGAATTACATTTATTTATTTTTAAAATATTAAAGCTTCATGTTTGATTGATATATCTATAATAAGTTTTCCATAAGCCAATTTGCTTCCAATATCAATAAGAATACATGTTATGGTAAATTTTAAAAATAATAATATTATAATAAAAAAGATATATAGATGTAACTTGTTTATGAAATAAATCCCGTTCTAATAGACATACCACATCACAGGCTTCTTTGAACTGAACAAAGTATTATCATGATCTTTGAAAGGAACAAATATCATGTGAAGAACAATGAAAAAGATTTAGCTAGTTAGCTCGTACTTTGTGATCATATTTAGAAGCTCTTTTTCTGTTTTAATACTGTTCGACACATAATTCAGTTCCAAACTTAAGTTAAAAAGATAATATTGTTAAAATGAAATTTATATTGTTATAATAATTATATTATACTTGGTGATATTTTTTGACAATTCGTCTTTTCAATGATAACTATTTACTTAAGTGGAATAAATTTCATACAAGATCATTTATCTTATTAAAATAGGAAATAAAAACTCTAAGAATAATTATTGAATCATAAACTACGTCGTTTTAATTAGTGACTTTAACCAATTAAATTTTGCTAGGACATGTCTTATATTCTTTTTTTATATTTATCTATACATATATATTTGGAAATAAACAATTAGTAGTAACTTTCTATTAGTTTACAAATAACGTTAAAACTTAATTGATAAAGAATAAGCTTGAAGTTATACAATGTGACTGAGCGACAGGTGACAAGCGTCAATCTAATAATGTAGTTGTTTGTCCTGAATTAACATTGCTAGTTAGCTTTGATTAAATCTGAATTTTTCTTCAGTCGAATTATTTCTACTTTTATTCTTCTTCTATTTTACTTTCTCGAAAAAAAAGAAATTTAGTTTGAGAACATAAATGAAAATATCATATAAAAGACGCGTTGTACTTACATAATTACATGTTTTGTGGCAGTATACAGTCTCAATGTTTTGTGTTGATTATATAATAAATGAAATAAATTGTAAAATCATATTATTTACTAACGTTTCCACAACAAAAAGAAAAAAAAGAGAGAGCGAATAGACATATTCATATAATAAAAATAAACGCCTACATTTAGCTAGGACTCGTTAACAAAAATTAGGCAGCATTACACAATAATCGATCAAATTTAGACAAAAACAATAAACAACTGTAAAATATTTAAATGGAGGATAAAATAGATTAAATAATGATTTTTAAATCGTGATATTTAGTGTTTATAAAAATTTCTGTGGTCAGTTAAAGTTTTTGAACGAATTGAAATCAAATTATTTTATTTGAAAATATTTAAATTTAATTACCGTGATTATTTTCTTTAGACGTGGGTATTCACTCCTCTCCTCTCTTTTATTTTCTTGTAACAAAGGAAAGGTTAAAAATAATTACTTCGGAAATGATATTTATTTTATATAACCATGTGGCGTGTCGCTGCAGGATCCGACAACTCAGCTGTTTGCACACGCCTTTTGGCCACGCAGGCAATCAACTGTCTCCATCGCATTGCCTTTTTCTTGTATTTTCTACTCCTCTGTATACATAATTCGATACAGTAAACTGTTTTTAATTTAATACCACGTATAAAGTTTAAGGTAGACCATGGGGGAAAGTTATGGACGTCCATTTTTTATTTTATTTTTGTAATGCATAGGTGTCTTTTAATTAAGGGAGAGTACGATATGATTTGATACAATTTTAAATACAAACCGCATTCACAATTAATTTTGTGCAGATAAATTTAAAATTGTTATTATCACTGTTATTGTAATTAATTGGTGCAGTTTAATTTTAAATGTTGCGATTTAGTTTTGAATTTGTGCAGTTTTAATTTTTAAAACCGTTTATAATGTATTAAGTGACAAATGATCAAAACTAAAAAACTCAATCTTAACAATTCGTTAATAAGTAGTGTAATTCATTAGAATGATTATTAAGATTATTTCTAATTAAACTAAGATTCATGTAACATGAATTATAGACAAATAACATATTCATCGCACATATATACATGTCTATAAATATATATATATATATATATATATATATATATATTATTATTATTATTTTTTGCATATATGTAAAATAATGATAAATTATCATATTTTAAAAGTATATGTTTAGGTATTGGTACAGTTTTGGTTCAGGAAAAGTATAAAACTGAAACTAATATACTTACAGTTTTAAAAATTAAAACCGTCACTAACACTGCAATCATTAGTGTGATTTTATCAATTTTTGATGCGATTTTGATTTTAAAATCAATTTTATACTCTCTCCTAGCATTAATATACTCCGAGAAGAAGAAAAGCTAAAAACAAAACAAAAAAAAACATAAAAGATTAAATTTTAAAAAAAAATGTAAAAGGACAAAAGATAATGGTTATAATTAAGAAATGATTGCACTTGAATTTTTCTTTTCTTTTAAATCTGAATAAATTTGAGCGACCCGATCGTCCAATCAATGGATAAATCAACCGATCATGCGACTAAGTGGTCGTTTGGTTCACATGATTTTATACAGGAAGTTAAACTTCTTGGGAAATAGTGAGTTGAACTTTTATTTGGTTGACAATGAATAATTAAAATAGAGGAAATGAGACTTCCTTGGGAAGTAGAACTTCCCACAAAATGTGGGAAGTTGCTCATCGACCCCCCCCCCCCCTCCCCTCGGTAAGTCACACTTCCCACATCAGTTGTATGATAAAAGTACCAAGTTGTCCTTATTAATTACATATCAGATGCCTTTTTTTTTCTTTCCCCCCCTTTTTTCCCGCTTTTTTCTATTCCTTATAAACCCTCTTTGCAACCCTAATTACATATATGACGACCCTCCACTTCCTCCATCCATATGCTCTCAAATAATCTCTTTCGCCTCCTCTCCCAAAATACAATCAAAAGTATCTCTAGCAACTGAACAAGTATTTTTCATCGGTAAGTACATATCTTTGTCCTCTTTTACTTTTTTTTTGGTTTATTTGGTTGTACAATTTTCCTCTCTTTGTTTCTTCGAGTAATTTGTCTTTTGATATCTCTTCCATGAATCTATATACGTTCCTCAATTTTTATTTTTGCCTTCTCTCGGTTATTCAAATTTTCCTCATCTTTTCCTCCAGCCATGAAAAGTTCGTGATGTGGATGTTATGCATTTTTAAGTTTGTTTGTAACTGAAATTTAGGATCAGTCATATTTAACAAATTATAAACTTTTATGGAGTTTGACAGGGAGGAAAATTATAGAACAAAAAGAAATTGAAATTCATGGAATAAAATTAAAGACACTAGAGTACTAAATACATAAATTTTTTCTTTAATTTAAAAAAAGTTCACAGGAAACAAAGGGAGATAGTATGTTAATATTGCATCTTTTCTTAGTAGGGTTTGCATGTTGTTTAAATTGGGTCTGTGATAATGTATACAATGAATTTTGCTTGAATTTTTGTTCAATGTTTTCTTTCTATTTTGGCTTCTAGATTAGGAACATGAAAAATCATCTCTGATCCATTTATTTTTATTATTAAAAAATGGTTTTGTTGTGGATTCTATGACTCAAACAGGTTAACTAGTCACTAGAATTTCATGACTAGACTCTTTTACGATTAAAGTTTTCGGGGTTGAAATTGTTTAGGATTTGAAAATGATTATGTGCACTATATGGTGGATCTAGTGATAATGTATTTGATTGATATTTTGTAGCACAATAGAATCCCTTGTAAAGAGATGTGGTTGGTAAAATGGTTAACGCTTCTCATTCTTTGCTACCACCTTATACGTGGTCTCAATTACACTATTTTTAACTTTTTATTTTTTTTATTGGTAATTGTGTCAATTTATTCTCAAGGTTTTCTTCAGTTTGTTTTCAAGTTGGGAAAGTCCAATATAAATAAGTTCTCCTTGTATGTAATATGTACATGTTATACAGTTATGGCTCGCATACCATTGAGTAAACAGAAGAAGATTGCGGCTACATGTATTGTCATATATAAGCAGATGACTATCATGATTTTGGAGACTATAGCCGAGCTCATTAATCTTCTTGCCATTCTAAATATTACAATTCCAAAACCTATAGCCTTTGTTTTTGATACTTCTGCGGAGGAAAGATCCTATGCTAGGCTTTTAAATCTTAGGCCAATGATCCACGAGAGCGATGTAGCATGCTTGGATAATCTTAGAATGGATAGAGCTTGCTTTTATAAGTTATGTGAAATGCTTAAGGGTGTTGGTGGGTTGAATGGGAATAGGAATACAAGTTTGGAGGAAATGGTTGCATTGTTTTTATTTACCCTTGCTCATGATACAAAAAATCGGCGAACCCAATTGCATTTCAGAAGAAGTGGTGAGACAATATCTAGACACTTCAATACAGTTCTTCGTGCTATTCTTAGATGCCACCATATTCTATTGAAGAAACCTGAACCAGTGATGGAAAATTGCCAAGATGAAAGGTGGAAATGGTTTAAGGTAAGTTGATAATTTGGGATGAATAGCTATTATAAATACTTGCATAGTTGGACAATAAACATTAATAAGTGACAAATCCGTTTGTGTAGAATTGTTTAGGGGCTTTGGATGGAACACATATTAAGGTTCGTGTTGGAGATAAGGACAAAGTTAGATTCAGAAATAGGAAAGGAGAGCTCACTACCAATGTCTTAGCTGTGTGCACGTGAGACATGCAATTTATCTATATATTACCCGGTTGGGAGGGTTCAGCACATGACAATAGAGTACTTCGCGATGCACTTTCTAGGAGAAATCCTTTTAAAGTCCCCCAAGGTAATATGAATAGTGCTTTTTTTATTTTATTTTTATATCTTATAAATCTTATTGAAATAAAACGATTGAGATCTTGCTTGGTTGCTTTCTAGGGAACTATTATTTATGTGATGCTGGATATATGAACTATGAGGGATTTTTAACGCCATTTAGAGGACAAAGATATCATCTTAGTGTATGGAAGACTGGTACTCAACCAACTTTAGCCGAGGAATATTTTAATATGAAGCATTCTCAAGCAAGAAATGTCATTGAGAGATGTTTTGGCTTGTTTAAAATGAGATGGGGTATCCTAAGAAACACTACTTAGTACTCTAGAAGGACTGTGGGTAAAATTATCGTGGCATGTGCATTGATGCATAATTTTATTCGAACATACATGAGTGTAGACCCTATGTAGTCTCTCATTGCAGATGGCATGGATGAAGAAATTGGTGACAACAATATTGAAATAATGGAGCCTAGCACCGCATGGAATGCATTTAGGAATGATGTAGCTAATGAGATGTATAATACATGGTTGCAGACACAACTTTCTTCATCATGATTATGATATGATATATTTTCTAGTATTGTCTTTTCTTTTTTTTTAGTGTGCAATTTTGTATGACCAAAGTCACATTCTGCTTGGGTATTGGATTACAATTTTATAAGACGATTATAACAATCAATTATCTTTTTGGCTGGTCTTTTGTTTTCATTGATTGGTTTATTCTATTGTCTATTATGTTTTTATCATAATATTTTGGGTTTTGTAGAGATGAGGGGTAGCCAAGTTGCTAATGGCAGCAACTCTGCAAGAGTCTGCATAAGATGGTCATTTGTTGAGGACCGTGCTCTTATCAGTGCAATGAGTGATCTTGTTGATCTAGGTGTGTGTAAAACAGACAATGGTCAGTTCAAAAATGGTGGCTATGCCAAGTTAGAAGCTCTTATGGAGCAAAAACTGCCAGGGTGTGAAAAGAAAGCTAAACCTCATATCGAGTCTAGAGTAAAGCTCCTTCGGAAACAATATGATGCTATAGCGGAAATGTTAAGCCCAATTGCTAGGGTTTTGGATGGAATGATGAACAAAAGTTTGTTACATGTCCACAATTAGTTTGGGAAGAGTGGGTAAAGGTAATACTATTGGATCTTCTTTTTTTTTTTTTTTTGTGACTTGATTCACTTGTGGAATATCTTACACTTTCATATCACATCTTACCTTCTATTTTTATTTCATGATTATTTTATGTTTTTTCATCACAGAGCCACAAAAATGCTATAAGAATGAGAAACAAGCCTTTCCCATTTTTTGATGAGTTAGGTAAAATATTTGGCAAAGATAGGGCTGTCGGAAATGAGTCAGGAAATGCACAAGATATACTCGAGGAAATGGAAGTAGAAGAGAGAGATGTACTAAAAGAACAAGTCCTTGTTTTTGTTACAGATGATATAAGACCAACTACCCAACATAGTCCAATGGGAGTTCCACCATTAACTACACCTTCAAGTAGGAGGACAATTAAGAGGGCAAAAACTGAAACTATTGAGGCTTTTAAAGATCTATCTACCAAGTTTGACAAAATGAGTAACGTGATGGAAGCTGTTGGTGAACACATAGGGCGTCTTGCTAATTGTTTCCAGCACGAGTCTGATTCTGCTGAGAGAAGGATGCAAGTGACATCAGAGGTATTGAAAATTGAAGGATTAACTCCTACTCAAGTCTTGTTGGTGTCCAAAAAGATTGCTCTCAATCCCCTAGAAGTTGATTTCTTTTTCAGCCTTCCTGAAGATTTTAGATATGCATATGTACAAGGTTTACTGCTTCCAGATCAGTGATAATTTATTATCCCTGCTACTTATTTGCGTTTAGAAACTGAAAATTTATGTTTTTGGAGTTGCATTTATATATGCTCCATCCTTTTGGACTATTATCTACGTTAGAGTCTGAATTATGTTAGTTATTTGGTTAAAGTATTGAACACTTTGCATTTTCTACTGCCATCTCATTTCAGACCTTGGGTTTTGGCTTGGAGTTTGATATATTAGATTATTGCAATCATCTAACATTTGCTTCTTTTTCTTCTTCTTATATATAATTTTTTGTTATAAAATAGTTACTTCAAGTTTACTTTCTATTTTTCTGGTCATGTCAAATTAATAGACATAAATTTATGGATACTTGAGTATGTTGAGTTCGTAGGTATGAAGTATACCTTGTTAAATAGGTATGACCTGTGAGGCAAATATAAATTACGTAAGTACAAAAAGAAAAAAAATATGATAAAAGGAAAGGTAAACTATGTCAATACCAATTATTAATGATTAAAATAGTTAAAAATTGTAAAGGGTATATTAGTCAAAACATATATAATGCGTGAAAAATAGATCTGCTGAACCAAAGAAAACATAGGGAGTTAATTCATGTGAAGTCCAAATTCTCTAATGTCAATCAAACATGTTAATATCATTTCCTGTAAAGTGTATATGGGAATTAAATTCCTGAGAAGTGCAACTTCCCACATGAAGTTACTTCCCATGTGAACCAAACGACCACTAATTATCTCTGTTCCTACCATTGCACAAGTTCAAGTTGGTTGCTTCTTACTCTCTCTATCCCGTTTGATGGATCGACCGGTGAATAGCCACCATTATATCTGAACTTGATATTTTTAAATATTTTTCAGACTTATTGTTGATACATCTATATTGTCGATACACCTATTGCCAATACCACAATGTAATCAAATCGAGAAATTTAAAATTAAAAAAAAACTTTTAACTTTGGATTATCTCTGCCTTTGGGTTTTCTCGTTTATTTCCCCAGTTTTTGTGTTCTTACTCTAAGCCTACGTGGTCATTCTTAATAGCCGCTTAATTCATTCTTAATTTTACTCTCTATAAATACTGCTCAATTCATCCCATAATTTAAACCGAGGGTTATACATATAATATATTTTTGGAAACCTGAATTGAGTCTTATAACTAATTGTATGAACTTTCATTTGATATAAATATTATCATCTATATCTTTATAAAATATTAGTAATTGTGATTTTAAAATTAGTTAATTTGACCTTCAAAATCAAACTATGACGTTTATTTTGAGACGGAGGGAGTATAATTGAACCCACAATTAATTACGTACGTAACAAATGATGGACCCTGGAGTTATTTAACAAACAGGGCCATCCAAATAAAATTGGACAAGTCTTTTGGGTTGGGTTGGGTTGCTTACTTGGCTTGTGTGGGTATGGATAGTGTTACAATCAAGTCCGACCGATTTTACAGGTAATACTGGATACTACATTCTCCTAGGATTTTATGACTCATTCAATTATTCATATATATATATGTGTGTGTGTGTGTGTGTATGTATGTTTGATGTGTCAAAGTTTCATTCAAGAGGCTTATTTGGCTCTTCAGGCTATCTTAAAACAAAACGAATTAGCAACTAGTGGAGTGAATAGCTATTAAAAATTACCAAAGTTATACATTAGGTGTTTAGGTTTTAGTTGTTTTGATCGGGACATTAGGAATATTTTGAATTAAATACTTGACCAATTTACGGGGGATAGATTATTATCACGTTTTTTTTCTTCTTCATCATATTGATGAATTATCCATTGTTTTGTTATCCATGCTTTTATTTTTTATAGTTGTAAATTTATATAAACTAATTATAAAAGTTGTTAAACTAATTTGTATATTTTTAATTATTGTAAATAATTATAATGTTTGATTTGTTGATTTAAATTTTTTTTTCAATCTTTTATAAGTAATTTTTAGATTATCTGAATATATGTTTAACAACCTTTTTTTACATAATTTCTCATAATTATATATTTTAGTAAATATTTAAATTTTTTTTATTACAATAAAATAAAAAGTTAAGAATTTAGACTCTATATAAATTGGTTGATTTATTACATAAAAATTATAGTTGATTACAAATCAACTTTTAATTAAATAAATGATAAGTGATCAGTGATATAGTTAATTTAGGTACGAAAGGTTTTGGATAAAATTTTTTTTTAAGTTTTTATATACAAATAAAGACAAGAATATTCAAACAAATATAGCCTATTTTTTTGTTGTTGTTGTTGTTCACAACAAATGTTCAACATTATATCGAAACACGCTGTTTATAAATTATTTATGTTAGATTCAGTTACTTAAAATGAGAGAAAACAGTTTTTACCCATACAAGTATGTTACATACGCGCGTGCATAATCTTAAAAGAAAAATCAAAATCTGGAATTAAATTTGAATTATATCCTACACAAACAAATTTCGTAAGATATAATAAAAAAACTAAACTAACCCCAAAAAAAAAAAAAAACTAAACTAAATAGAGATGAAAAAAAAGCGCTTTTAAGTTGTCATACTTAGATCCTCTTAAACGGCATCGTGTCGGTTATGCACCTATTTCGTCTTCTAGTCGTCTCTTCCAGCGGCTCGGTGGCTGCAGTCCAAGAGGGTTGGATTTGAACTGAAGCAAGCTAACAAACTCAAAAAAATGGCAGCATCGTCGTCGACGGTGGCGGCGGCGGAAAGCGTAGGTGTGACTGAAAGGAGGGGAATTCCAGCGGCATCATTTGTAGAAGATGTACAAACATATCTCAATCAGCTAGGTCTCGATGTCAACTCTACCCTTTCCTTCCTTCAAGAAAGGTATCATCTCCTTACTTCTAAACACCCTTTTTATATTTAATGGTGGGCTTCATTGAAATAAGAGCATTGAGAATCTCAAATCAGCATTATTCTAGGGTTTATATGAAGTTTGAGCCTTAATTTGTTCCAAATGTTGTGTTGTTATTAGTTAGCAGAACTTTGCTTTCTCAACAAAACATCAACGCCACTTTGAGATTCATATGTTTTGAATTTCGAGATTTTAACGATGATGTTTGTTTTGATACCGTTACAATAAATTTGTTGTAGGTGTCTAGAAATTTTGCAGTTAGTATAGAACGATAATTACTGTAGTCTATTTGAAGATTAAAACTCTCACTATCTATGGCTGCTCAAGTCATCAGGTTGAATAATAGTTTTTGGAGTACACGTAGCAGAAAAGAAAAAAAAAATAGCCTCTTTTCCACAAAATAAGTCCAATATCAATTTCTTAAGTGATGCATTTTCAAATTGCAAAAATCCAAACTCGATGATAAGTTTTATTAAGATTTAATTATAAAAAAGTCAACATTGTTAATATAGTACACATTTTGTTATTTTGAAATTTAACAAGTTCACTTTAACATTTTAATTGTAGAATCTCACAAGCATGGTATAAGCAAACTAAAAATGTGACTCCTTTTGTGAAGCCCACGGCCTCACTAAAAGAAAGCATCTATCAAATATCAATAACATGCATGTTTGTCCTTTGATGCTCTTAATTTTCCCAAGATTTTAACAAATTATCTGCTCATACCCTTGTTTAGTAGTAATTTGTTACTTGTTTTTGTTTTAGTTAGTTTTTTCTGTTAATCTATAACAAGTAGAGGATGATAGTTTTTTTTTTTGGGGGTAGTGTATCAAGTCTCAAATGAAACATTATATATAACAACCAATGTTGTTACTTGACAAGGTTTAGGAAACTACGCATCACCAAAAGCTCTATCGCTTTCCTTCTAACTAATTTGTAACATTCAGGTCTTGGTGGTAAACTTGTACTATAATGGCTATAGTGTTTAGTGCCGTTGTTGAAATATTCATTTTTTAGAACATACAAAGTATTTTGTGATTCTTTGAGTGCTTTTGATTCTTTCTAACTGCAATTTCTTATGTGATAACAGAAACATACATTTCTTTGATGTTTGGTTATTGCTTTTATTCAAATTTATGTGGCGTCCTGGCAATCCTTTGACGCTTACAGAAGTTATTGGTGTTCATGTTGTTTGGCTGTTTGCAGACTTCAGCAATACAAATTAGTTGAAATGAAACTTCTTGCTCAGCAAAGGGATCTTGAGGTACATTCTATGTTCTTATATCTTAGATATACTACATTGTTTTGCAATTTGACTGTGCATGGTATTTCATTGCCAGAAAACTAACATGTTACTTGACCCATATATGATTATTTTTATTTTTAATAATAGAATACAAACTAAATAAGCAACTATAGGGATTTATATAATGTCTAACTCCAGCAGTTATGATTTAACAGCCTCTTTTGTATGTTAGCTACTTTGGACCTTAGCTATTCAAACTTTTCTGTTTGTTACTCCACCTCCTCTGTTCCACAACACGAGTTTTGTTTGATAAAATTTTGTTCCATCTGGCAGTCCTATTACTATTGATTGCAGTATAAAATTAGACGAAGTCTTCAAACTTACTGTCAAAGATCCATTATCATGACATCTCTAATATACTCGCCATTCATTAAATATAGAGACTACAGAGTAATATGGACTGTAAAGATAACTTTTGATGTTTAAGCCTTGACTATTGTTTTCTTGATTTCATGTAACCAGGCAAAGATCCCCGACATTGAGAAGTGTTTGGACGTGGTCTCCACTTTACAAGCCAAGAAGGGTACCGGTGAGGTTCGTTGTGGTGATGTGTTAAATGTCTTACATGTATAATGTGTGCTATCTGTTTGTATCTGTTTATAATTCACTGAAGTATGGAAAATATTGTGAATATTTCCTGTTCTATGTTTGTAGGGTTCCATAAGCCATATGCTAATATATGTTGTAGGCTGTTGATGGGCTTAATTATACCTATACCACTGCTGATAATTGCGTATCTCCTCTGTCCCAAAACATCAGCAAGATTTAACTTTTCATGAATGTTAGATAAGTGTTGGCTTTGAGTTTATTGTTCATAATGACCTTTCTATCAAATATAAATAATTCCAAACGAGTGTATTAGTGTAAAGTCGGGGCATTTTTTATATATTCAAGTTTTAGTGATAATAAACTTGAAATTTGTCATGACAGTTGAGGGACCATTAGTGCTTAAAAGTATTAATCATGCGGCATCACTACGGATAACTTGGTCATTTAATCTAGTGAAAATTTAAAAAATGGAAATGTTGGAAATGATGTGGGATGTCCTAAAAGGAAGAAGTTGTGAATATATTGGGATAGAGGGAAAATCTACTGTATTACTTGTGGTAAGTTTGAATCAAACGCCTTGACTTGTATTTTTAGATAAAGGCATGCATGTTAGGCTATTATAATGAAGTGTAGTGATATATATAACGCTGTTCATTTATTTAATTGCATTACACAATACTCTATCCCATCAATCCATGAATAGCTTAACCGTCGGTGAATGTTGAGAAGAAGGATCGTGCCTTCTACCAATATCTGAAGCTGAAAATTGAAGGTGAATGTTCTAATATTTTCTGGTTCCTCCAATCAAATCAAGGCAGCTGCGAATTAACTGATAGCGTATTGGTGCTGTGAATGTGCATGATCAATTTTATCTTCATTGCATAGTCAATATGACAAGTTCTTTTCCCACTATATGAAATTGATCGGCTGCTTTAATTTTTCTTTGAAATTCTTCGTTATTTAACAATGCACATTTTTGTGTCAAATCTACACGCTATGGCTTTCCCTGTCTGATTCATTTGAATATTGTTCTTCTCTATCCTCCTGGGACAATATTCAGTGTGGTAGATGCTCCTTTACATTTTCCCTTGCTAAACTAAATCATTGTATGTTATTTTGGAAAAGTGGCAATACAAATCTAGCTCTCTCAGTTTTCTTCATATACAACATATGCTAGTTTTGCTGTCTAGCAAGTAGTATATGCCTACTAATGGTATTAACTTTATGGATACCTTGCATGCAGTCTAATATTTTATGCTAATGCACATTTTGTTCTAATACCTAAATATGGTTTCTGAATTATTGTATTTTATGCTAATGCACATAAGTTCGAGTACCTGAGGATGGGACCTGAGTTATTTTGTAGGGTGTTGTGTCACCGTGTCTTAAAGAGGAGGAAGGAAGCAAGAAATAGTTTTATGATTTGCTTGTATCAAATGTTATATCAAAAAATTTTGGGTCATGTTCATCGGCTTTACAATTTATTGGTCTTCGCCTCTTTCCTTTCTTGGCTGACACATGATTCAATTTTTAGGATACTCTAGCTAGAATTTTAAATTTTCATGCAACTTAATTTTTTTAAAAATATAAATCTCCAGTTGCTGTAAGATTCACATATGTTGTTAATTATTATTATTTTTCTTTTCAGACTTGTATTTATTCACCTAAGCATTATCAATCTTCATCTTCTTGTTTGGTTCAAGATCTTGGCCCTGTAATCTCAACCTCTGCATATGTTTAATTTTTCTTCATTTACTTAAAATCATGACAACCTTCATACTGGGTGGGGGCTTTGAGTGTGCGTAGATATAGACAGTGAGGATATCTGGTGCTTCCTAAAATATAAAAATGCAGTCAAACCCATAAGCCCATGCTTCGACTTTATACTTTCATATTGATAACTCAGATTTGAGGAGTTTATAAAGATTTTATTTACTGCAAAATGAAACCCAGTCTCTGTTCTATTTCCATAATTCCTTAAATATAGTTATATTGAGCATCTCTGTATTTTGGATTTGTAAAAAGAGATATTTGGATGGAGGCATTTGCTGAAGATGGCATCCTGTGAGCACTATTGAAGTTGGCAAATTTAAATTGTTCCAAAGTTTATAGTGAGCTTTAAGATTCAAAAGATACTGGCTGTACTCATTATCTGAAAATTATACATGTAGCAATTAGTTTACAGTTTGTGATGTTGATAACATCTTCATACAAGAGAGACTAATACATGAGTCCTAAACACCTGTCACGAAGATTGAGATCAAGTTGAAACTTCAATTTGCTCAAAAAGTATTTTATTAACCTTGGTGGCATTATGAATTTTACGGCAAAGTTGCTCCCTATATGATATGTAATAGACTGAAAAGTTTATGGCCCTTTGCCGATTTCAAGTCTTGCAAAAATTTGTTCATGTTAATATTTTCCTCAAGCATAACAAGCGTATAATATCTGCTTTTTGATTGCAGGCCTTGGTTGCTGATTTTGAAGTTTCAGAAGGAATCTATTCCCGGGCTCGAATTGAGGATGCTGATTCCGTATGTTTATGGCTGGGAGCAAATGTGATGCTGGAGTATTCATGTGAAGAGGTACTGTAATTTTTACATTAGATGCTTCCAGGTTTTCTTCCCCCATTAATCTATTTTGTGAAATGAGATGGGAACTTTTTGTGCAACAGGCCACTGCTCTTCTGCAAAATAACTTGGAAAACGCTAAAGCCAGTTTAGAAGTTCTAATCACTGATTTACAATTTCTAAGGGATCAAGTCACAATTACCCAGGTATAGTTACGATACTCTCTTGGATATGAGTTTACCATCCGCTCCAAATAGGCTTTTTGCTTATTTCATAATTTAGCTTTGCAACCTGTGACAATCCTGTGCGTGGGATTATTCCTACCTCTTATTCTGTATTTTAACTTTTCTTCTGCAAGAAAGATAACATGATACTACTTGTATGGATCAGGTCACAATTGCTCGAGTATACAACTGGGATGTTCATCAACGTAGAATTCGGCAAGCAGCTGCTGTTCAAGATTAACGAGATACTTACTTTGAACAAAAGGTAAAAGTCCTTGCGTTTCTAGAAGACGTGGCTTGGTACTCCGGTACCGTTGTTGTTTTACCATCTATTTCTTGTCATTTATCAGTATTTTCCAAAATTTTTGAGTTGTCTTTTATATATTATTTTATGGGTTCCTGATTGTAGTTTCTGATTCCAATATTTGGTTTACCTAAGATAGAACGACTGTTTGAGAAAAAAATCGTGTTACTTGGATCAATTTTTAAAGTTATTGCAACATTAGGGTTGCCGAACAGTTAATTGTTTTCATCTTTATGAGGTTCCTTGCTCTCCGGATCATTGTTTTCTTCCTGTTCTAAGCTAACATGCTCTCTGTGTGAATTCGTTAAGAACAAAAGGAGAGAGAAATATGAGTGGCTACAAGCTCAAAAGAAAATGATTACCAGGGCTTATATCTAACTAATACGGTAGCAAAATTCCTGATTTTACACTATTACAGCTAACTGCTTCGACCCCACTATGCTAAAAGCCAAACCTACTTAAAGCCTTGTTTGGCCACTGCTAAAGTCTCTAGTGCAGATTGTATCCTCTTCTTTAGAGTATGTATGCCAGATTTCCACGCTTGTGTTGTGATACAAGCACACCACTAGGCAGGCACTAGCTGCTGTATACTCGACACTTCTCCGCATTGAAAATACTTCTAGTATGCTTATCACTCCCACCGTCCTTATTACTCCACTAACCTTCAAAGCTGAAAATTTGAATAATGGTCATTGCTAACATGACACCTTCATCTTGTTCACCACAGTTGCCCTTTCTTCGCCTCTGGCTAGAAAGAAAAGGCGGTCGACCGTTATTGTTTTTTTTGTTGTTTTAGTTTGATGAAATGAAATGAAGTATGTGATAGTTTCTAGATAATTTTTTTGATAATTTGTGTGTAAAATTCATTATTTTTCACAAAATTATGTATAGTTTTAGTTATAGCCTCCTGTATAAGGTTAGCTTGTTCCATTATTATAAAAAATTTATATACAATCCACCATGTATTTATTCTCATACTTTTTTCATTATTTTTTTTTGTTATTGTCTCCCACATTTATTTGTTTTTTTGTTCATCCATCTCATTCTCACGTAATTTTATTCTGTCAAATCAAATGCAACCTTAATATATACTCCCTCTTCATACTTTTACTTAATGTGAAGTAAAATGTTATGAAAAGATATTCTTAAATGCAAACCTATATAACATATGAGATTATAAGATTTTAAAATAATACTGCGTTCGGAGATAAATATACGAGGAAATATTATAATTAGTCGATGTGTTTAGCACCGGCATGCATTATATAAGTTGGGGGAATTTTTTCTATAGCGCTATATATAGGAAATATCCCACGCCTCCATCTGAAATTATTGGTGATGTAATTTACCGGGTACTTGAACAGGCTTTTGTCCTGGTTGCGTATTTTTCACTTTTTTTTATTGAATGGTTTGGGAGCCTGTCGTGTCAACAGATTTGTGTTCGCGGTGTATTTCCTCCGTCGGTGGGTGGGGGGGGGGGGGGGGGGGGGGGGGGGGGCGGGGGGGGGAACTGGTGGTGAAAGGAGAACATGAAAATTATTATATATATATATATATATATATATATATTTTATTATACGACTTTTTTTTTGAATATTTATTTTCTTCTCTCTCGTTTATTTTCTCAACTATTTTAATCACAAACTATATACTTTACTAATATCTTGTTGAAAGTACAAATGCGCATATACAGTAAGCATCCAATATAATATAACTCTCAGTTTCAAATTATAAGATAAATATTATGTAATAAAGATGAGCTTTTTCTTTTCTTTTATTTTGTTTCAAAGTAGGTGATCACTTGAACTTTATTACTGAAAATTTATTACTTATCTATAAATACTGTTTTAGATCTAAGATATAAATTATAAATCATGATTTAATTCTTTCTGAATAGATAAATATTTATTTATTTATTTATTGAGTGAATCTCAAGATATAAAGAAATATATAAGCTTATTAATATAATTTGCATTTTGAGATACCAATATACATAAATAAAAATTAATGTAGGTAATCAATATTTAGTGGAGTGTGATGATTTTAAATTTGAAATGGTAACGGGAAATTAAAATATTTATCAATTTGTCGATTTCGTCTGATATTGTGAATGGAAAGGGAAAGGGAGATTACTTGTTCCTATTGGGGTGCCTTTCATTGCAGCTTTTTGATCTTGACATGATGGTGGGGCCAAAGTGATGAGTTTTTGTCTCTGGAGACTGGAGACTGGAGAGGTGGATGGTCGACTGGTCGTCGACTCGCAGTTGACTTATGATAATATACAAATATAATATTACAAATAACGTAGGTAGATTTATTCGCGTAAATGTAGTTAAATTTTTATATGTTAAATATTTTATTTATATAAAAAAGTAAAATTATTTTAAATGAGAAGTAATATAAATAACAATTTTAACTAAAATAAAACATATAACTTATAAAAAATTCACCTAAAATTATGTGTAAAAAAATCAAGTGACAGTTATTATAAACCGAGCGTAGTAGTGCCGAGTAATTATTGAACATTTAATAATTTTGTCAACGAAAAAAATCTTGTACTTTGTTTGTCAAGATTTATATATTATCCTAAGAATATATGCACTTATTAAGAAATAATATTAATATTATTATTTTACAATAAATATTAATGTAAAACTAGTTATTTACTTTTTTCTATAATAAATGTTATAAAGTTTAAAAATTAAATTAATACATTAAATATAAGAAAAATATAGAAAAATTATTATTCTAAATTTTCTTAGGATATTGTGCGCGACAAATTATATCTGAATAAATAAAAATAATACATAAGATATTTAAAACTGTAGAGAGGAAGTAGTATTATACGGATATTATGGAGATTGACATCTATGAGATTGGCGAAATTAATTTGGCAGAAGTTGTCTTCGTTTGTAAATATTTTGACGAATACACTTGCTTGGTTTTCACTTTTCACAGTGAATAGATTTCCTTTGTGTGATTTTGTAAATTAACCTAAAAAAGTTAGAACGTGTTATCAATTTGAAAACAGAGAATGCAATGAGCTAAATCTTTTTCCTCACTTTAATTTAAATTTTTAGTAATTCTAGCTCAGCCATTCATAAGGGGTTTTATACCTTATAATTTATAAACCTTCTTAGTTGGTACTTCAAAATGCCTATTATTGCCAAGTTTCTTAATCTCTCAGTGGCTCATACACATTGCTATCAATGTGAACGTGTAATTCCATGGCAGGCATCTTGAGAAAGACGTTCGTTAATGTGAAATAGAGAGACAAAAAACAAAAAACAAAACAAAACAAACGAAAACAGGTGTGTAGAAAATACTCTTGTAGTTCAGGGGCGAAGCCACATCCGAGGCAAGGGTGGGCTTCCTTTTTTTCTTTAACTTTGTGTATCATCTTATTCTCTGAACTATATATATTGAATGAACGCTTTATGCTTTTACGTGAGAATGTTAATTTTATCCGAATCCGTTAATATCTGTACAATTTCAATTTTAATAGGATCCGATTATTTGAATTTTATAAGGTTAAGGAAGGATATGAAATTCACCCTCTCACCCTATCTAACTCTAACTTCATCTAGTTTATATATAAAACATAATTTATAATGGTTTTAGAAGACTTTATATAAGACAAATATAAACAAACAAAAGAAAAAAGAAAAATATTAAATTTAAAAATATTATTCGAGGTAACTGGGTGGGAGCGAGGCAGTGATGGTATAGACATTAACGGGGTGAATTTAAGAGACTATGAATTTTTAATGAGTAAGATTTGAGAACAACTACTTTTATCACTTTTTTCCATTACTCCATATAATTTCTCTCTTATACTTTTAACATATCAAATTAAATGTCGGATCAATTTTACATTAATTAATATTAAAAGTCTTAACAAAAAATATGATTATAATCAATACATTGGATATTTGGAATAGTAAAATTATCATGAAGTAGTGGAAGACATTTGTATGAATTATTTGTTCAAAGTAATTTTACTTTTGAAAAAATGAGGGAGAGGGAGATATATGAGGATAATTTAGAAAATAACTAACCTATTTATATAATTTGCTAAATAGTATGTAACTAAAAAATTTCCTGAAAAAAATATTTATTATGTGATGGAGTGAGTAGTACAAATTTATGAGTTATTAAGACTATTAATTTCTTGACTTTAATTTAACCTATTACTTTTTCCTTTAATTTTAGCCTAATGATCCTTTAATCCTCGGTTCGCCACGGTTGAAGTTGCGTGACAACCATTCGTAATTACTTTTAAGGCGCAGGTTTAGAAATGTGCTCAAATTTTGGTGACCCGAAGCATATACTGATATTTAGCACTAAATTTCAATTTAATAATTTCACAGTATTGTAACCACTATAATTATATCCAGAAATGGCAAATGATAATGATTATTAGCACTCTTTTCTTTCCAAGAAAATCACGTCTTGCATTTTTATGAGCCCAACAGCAAAAACATTGATGTTGATATCAAGTTCCAACGTCGTCTTCATCTTCAAATCATCAATCAACTGAAATTTGACAGATAATAATAGTAGGATATAGAAGCAAATTATTTTTATATATTTTTTGAAAAAGAATAACACTATGTTTTTGAGTTTTGGATAGAAAAAAAATGGTTAGAAAACTTTTTAATAAATAAAAAAGAATAGAATAATAAGTTTATAAGTTTTCCTTTGGGTTGTTAATGTTAAATTTATGTTGTCATTAATATAATAATATTACACTTTATAGTATTTAAAGGACAAGAATATTGTTCGCTTTGTAACATAATATTTAGTGTTAACTTAGTTTCCATTCTTTATTCCAAATCTTGTCAATTTTGACAAGAAAATATATAAAATAAAATAAAAACAAAACATCAATTTTCTTTTTTATCTAATTTTCTTTTTTTATATCCTTCTTAAAAATTTATAACGCAAGAAATGAGTAAATTTTTTAAATTTTCATTCATTTTTGTTTCTGATAAAAAATAAACTCACAAACAAACATAGTATAAAAAGTTCTTGCATAAAAACACTTTTTCTTTAGCTTGTTTTATCTTTTAGATTTATTGGCGAAGACAGAAAGGAAATTAAGACTGATGCACAGGCAAGGACTACCAGTGGAGAAGAAGGGGGACCTCAGCTGAGAATGAGTAATTTTTAGAGAAATCGAGCACGCAAGACGAGGACGATTTTATTCCCTTTAATTTTAATTTTTTTAATTCTTACTATTGAAAATTTTATTCTCTAAAAGGAATATCAGCTTAATAAGTCTACAATACTACACTAGGATATCAAGGAAATTTTGATTTGTTCCAAACTTTTACTTTTTATTTCGACGAAAACAATTAAACAGTTCAACAAAATGAAAATTTGCTACAAGGCTGTAAATCAAACATACAGTTTTAATATAAAAACGAGTTAAAATTGACTCCCAATTTAAAATTTGACAAGTTAAATGAAAAGAATTTAAGTATATCAATACTTACTCCACAAATAGTTAGATATGCCGCTAATTTATATTAAAATATCATAATATATATTAAAAATATATTTTCAATTGTGTATTAATAATATATTTTAATATTATACATATTATATAAGTTAATCTAAAAATAGTGTTTGTAAAATAAATTGAATTATTCCGTATAATTTTTATCCTAAAAAAAATAAAAAAGTTACATTACTATGAAAATTTTCACCAAATTTATGTACTTATAAGTAATTCATATTAGATTTGGATTCGATTAAAGTAAAGTATGAACACTAGAATTTATTAGATTAAATGTTCGAATTCGAACTCAAATATTAAAAAAAAAAATTAAGCAAAACCCGAACACATTAATATTTATTCAAATTTGACTTGTTATGCCCTACCAAATGAAACATTGTTTATGCATTATAAGTTATTTCAACCCAGGATTATTCAAACTAAAACAAGTTGTACAAATTAAAATAGCAAAACTAATATACAACTGTATATATATTGATCTCGTCTTCTTTAAAATATAAAATTTTTAGAAACATCACGGCTATTTTAAATTGTTGACTTTGACTTATTGCTATGTGCATTCGTACGTTCGTTGTCTAATGAGATTACTCCCATGGTCAATGGTCAATGGTCGATCTAAGTTCGTCCCAAGTCCCAATTTCATTTCAAAATTATCTACAGGACTCTAGGGTATGTATGTACACACATACGTACAGATATATGACTTCCCCATCCCTTCCAATTTGTAACTTTTGACATTTTCTAAATTTAAAAAAAGTATATTTATTTTGATAAATGTGTCATAGTGCCCTTTGAAATGAGCGGTCAATAATGAATTAATTTGAAATGTAAAAAAAAATAGAAGAAAAATAAATTAATTAAAATAAAGTGATATGACATAAAATAGATGTTAGAAGGGTAATTTATATAAATTAAAATAAAAAAAAAACTGTTCATATATAATTTTATCGCAAATAAATAAGACATAAAAATAACTATTACAAATGGATGGGAATTGAGGGAATATATGGCTACTAATACTTGAAAACGAAATGTGATCTACTGTAATACTCCTATGCATATTGAAAATGACTTCTATATTTTTCCCTTTAGCTAAATTATCCATCTTTTGCTCTATTGAAAGGATAATTTTTTCCATAATGTACTAGAACATAATATTAATTAACTAATTGTTGGTAAATCATCATACAAAATTAGTGCAAAATATACTTCACTTTATAATAACTTGATTGAAATGTTTATATTGGTGTTACTTTTTCACTCGTATTTTAACTGCATAATATTCATGTAATTTTGTAACCACCAATATATATATATATATTTCTTTCTTGACGAAATTCCTCCTACTATTAATTTATTTATCACCTAATTCTTTCAACTCGCATCCAACCTCACAAAATATGTATATATGTGTGTGTTTGTTTGTAGTCATTTGGTGGGAATATATATATAGCCGCAATCATCGGCGTGGTGTTCAGACGTCTAGAGACTAAAATAGTGAAGGGGAGTTTAGTCCGAATGGGGTACGCATTACTCGCAATTTAGAAGTATCTGCAGGAGCATGGCTAGTAAACTACGACTAGCTTGCTGGTATGGGAAAATTCCAAATCTAATATTCAAACGGTCTATTTGTTTCTCAGAGATACACATCACCTTCAACTTTAGGCTTGGAAGCTTGGCGTTGGTTTTTAAATTAGAGATATATTTTGATTTTTTTAAATTAAACGACGACATATTAAATTTCAAAATTAATGTAATTTATGAAATTTTATAATATAAATTATGTTTTAATTGAAGATTTTTGTCGTAAACTACAAGAGTATAATAATTATATTAACTAATATCAATTAAATTAGTATTAATTTAAAGTTTAATTTGTTATTATTTGAGTTTAAAAATTCAAAACGCATCTAAAATTTTGAAACCGATGATAATAATTAATTATGAAATAGATTGACATACATAGTTACTACTTTAATTGCAGAAAAATAACCTGAATTTTACTTAAATACATAGTGCTAATATTATATAGTGTTATCACGCCGTTGACATTTATATTACTTAGCAATGGGCCGTTTGGTTTGAAATTATTTATGATAAAATGGTAATGGTAATGAAAATGGTAATGAATTTTTTATTGATGCATTTGGTATTCTATCTAAAAATTAAATCGGAATGGACTGACATTATAAAATTAACTAAAATGTCATTGAAACTAGTATATATATGAATTTATGTAATAATAATAATATGGATATACATATCTTTATATGTTTTGTTAATTCCAACATTTATAGTGATGTTTGATTACCAAACTTATCCTTGATAATGCTGATTTTTAATACATAAATAAATGACGGATTTCGTTAAAATCGATTTCGATCATTATATTTAACCAAATAAAGGAATGAAATGGATTTTAACCCACTTCCCTGTACCAAACACCCCATATATAAGTGTTATTATGGGAGTGTATTATGATTGGATTGGTGAGATCATCTTCTTATTTTCTGAATACAGATTTAGATAATTTATACTCATGAGTATTTATACTCATGTATAAATTGAATATTTATATAAAATATTATATTACATTAGTATAATATAATACAATATGATATGATATAATATAGTATAATATATATATATATATATATATATATATATATTACAATAATATAAAATTCTTTATCGGTTTAGAATATAAAAAGCATATAAAATAGATAATCTACTATGTATAATATAACTCATACATATGAATTAAAATATATATACTTAAAGATTATAGTATATGTAATGTTGCATCAAAATTATAAGTAAATGCAAATTTATAGTTATTTTTAAAAAAAATTAATTATATTAAAATTATTATATTATTAAAGTATATTTTAATAAATAATTAAAATATATTTACTATATTACAATAAATATATAAAAATTTATATATAATATATTAGATATTAATATAATATTTTATATCATTATTTATACTATAATATTAATATTTTGTGTTAATATTGAACTATAATTTAAACAATATATGTATAAATAATATTATATAGAGTATAAAATATCATTTAATATATTATTTGTATTAAAATAAGTTATTTTACGTAAAATAATTAATAATAATATAATATATTATGTATTACATAATTATAATATATTAAAATAATGTACATTTATATATAATTTAAAATTTAATAACTATTTTATTTAATACCAAATTTGTTTTAAAACGGAAAAGGTTCATCAAAACGTATTTTTATTTTCATTTTAAGTGAAAATAAAAATGCTTATTCGTTTTCGTTTTAAATGAAAACGAAAAAACAAAAATGAACAATAAATCAAAAAGTGCCTAAGTATAAAAATTCGAAAAGAGCATTAGATTCAATTAGACACACACAAATGTTTTCATTAGATTAGATGGTATTAAGCAATGTTTTTAGATTCGGATTGGTCCTTGAATCGAAAAAATTAATGGGTAGATGGATCATTGGTCGAATCAGTTGTTGAACAATTATTAACTCAGTGATATCATAATTATATTTTTCATAAATATGTATGTATTTTTTTATAAATATGTATGTATAACTTTTATCAAAAATTATTTTTTAATTTATATTTATTATTCTTATAATTATACTCATTTGAATGACTACCACACGACATAAATATCTCATTTTTCTAAATACAATGTATAAAATTTAATTTTAAGAGAGTTAAAATATTTAAAACTTAAAATAATAAAATATAATTTAAGTGGTTGAACTAGTGAATCAGTGATTGAATCAATAGATCGAACGGTTCCAACCGATAATTTTCTGGTCCAAAATAATTTTTGAACAAAAATTACTTTGATGAGTTAAACGAACCGGTGACCTAATCGATCTACGGTCTAACAAGTCAGAACGTAACATAGGTGAGGCAATTACAATTTAGTGAAGAGTTAATGTTGTTCTGAATTAGGCAAGTCCCTTCGAATTATGATGGTAATGGATGTGCTCGAGGCATATATATAGTTAGCTATAAAGTGAATAAAATGTGGCACATCACACACACACACACACACAAAATAATTAAGTTATAACTCATTTTTATAATCATATTTACTTATATTATGTTTTAATTTCTAAAATATATGAGAAAAATGTTACAGTACAAATTAAAAAAGTATACAAAAATAAATTATATGTAATTTTTTGAGTTATTTTACATAATTGTTATAATCATATAAAAATTAATAAATACCCATTAATAATATATAAAATTTACATATTATAAGAATCATACTATGCATCATAAAATGATTTGAAAATTTATATATTACTCTATCTTTTAATATCCTTCAATTTGTATAATTAAAATTTTTAGATAAATTATGAATTTATAGATACAAAACTCAATTTGTATAATTAAATTTTTTAGATAAATTATGAATTTATAGATACAAAACTAATGAGTAAAATTTAAAATGTAACTTATAACTCAATTAACATACATCTGTATATATATCATTTCATTGGTTACCAAATTGCCATCATCATAACATGAAGTAATGAACTTTCCATATCATGGCGTAGACCATGCAACAACAATATTCATGTCCTAAAAAGCTGAGGGGCCTAGTTCGAGTTCCACCCCGGCCGTTTACATAGATCGAAATATCAAGTCCGACTCAATTTCATATTAATTAACTAAGCAATACAACTAAATAATTAAATGCATTTATAGCTAGCTCGGAAGAGGCTATGTTAATTTATCAAATTAGTTATATATCCTTAGAGTTTATTAAGTGCAGATTTATTAATTGTTTTAAAACTCTACATACTTATTAAGAAACGACAATAATACTATTATTTTGTAATTATAAATATTGATATAAAACTCCTATATATTTTTTTTATATAACATTTGTTATAGAGATTGAACACTATATTAATGCATTAAAATAATAAGATAATATCAAAAATTACTTTTTCGAATCTCTTAAGTGGATATTGTGCGGGAAAATTATATTTGAACAAACTGAAATGCTAAATATAACATATAAACTAGATGGAGAGAGTAGTATTCATAATCGATATTATAAGAATAAAAATATTATAAATATCAAGAAAAAGTCTCTCACATGAACGGAGGAAGTGCCTAATCTTTTTTTATATATAAAAAACAAAACAAAATTTTTATCCAAAATCTACTAAATACGTGCTTAAATTAACTCTATTGTTGTTTCAAGTTGGTTCAACATTCAAAAGTTAGGAAAAACCAAACTAAAATCACTTATCACTTATCCATTAAAATTTAATTTGTAATCAACTACAATTTTTATGTAATAAACTAATTTATGTAGAGTTTTAAAATTTTAACCTATTATTGTAATAAAAATTTATTTATAATATGTTCTAAAATATATAATTATGAGAAATTATGTAAAAAACTTATTAAACATACATTCAAATAATTTAAAAAATACTTATAAAAAATTAAAAAAAGTAAACTAATTAAATCAAAAAGTCAAATATTATTACTATTTACAGTAATTAAAAATATATAAATTAATTTAATATTTATAATTAATTTATACAAATATATAACTATAAAAGTGGAATCCGTATTTATTACGGGTAACAAAACTAGTTGAAGGAAAACAAAAAAAAGAAGAGCATTTTGTATGTGATGCGAAGATACTCTAAACATAAAATTGAAAAACAGAAGAGCGTGAGTGACATTCTTGCAATCCAAGAAACAATTTTTTTTTTTAATAATCCGTCAAAAGTTGAAAACCGTGCAAGCCAACAAAATAAGAACTCGAAAAAGTTAAGAGGATTACACTTTTGTAATTTTGCATGCACACGAGCCAAACTCTTTCCCACCTGTGTAACCGGAAGGAATCCGGTTCACACATAAGCCGGTCCCCGGTCAACCATCCCGTGTATGAATTCAAAAACTGGTTTTGCGAGCCCACTTGTGACATTGAGTCTTCCCAAGAGATATTCTTTCTGTTCATAATAGTCGTTTTAATTAATTTTTTTTGTTTGTAGTTTGTTTTTTTGTATGTCATTTTAGATAAATTTTATATATGTTAAAATTTTCATTTTATTTAAGATTTTTTATTCATATTAATTTTTATTTAAAATATTTTTATTTATTAATTTTATAAAAATTAAAAGAAATATTTAACAAGTATAACAATTTATTTAAAATGACTTATAAGAAAGTCTAAAAAGAAAAAAAGGGACGGAAGGAGTAATACGACCCACCCCTTCAATCCTCCCATTTCAATATTTTATTGGTTTAGACGTTTACTCTCCACTGAGAAATCTTTTCATCTTCTCACATTTTCAAAATTATATTCAAAATTGACTAAAACTATTATAAAAAAAAGGTAAGCAAGTAGTGACATGTTTTTGATACATTGTCAACCGGGATTCTCCGGTCAAACAAACAATCCCTTTTGGTAGAAAACCCCCTTTAGCCAACCTGTTTTCCAAATACCCATCAAAAATAAATAAAAAAAATAAAAATGTGGTACTTCATTTTCTTCTATTCACACTTTATAATGCAAAGCAAACATGCCTTAACTAGTTGTCCATTTTTTCTTACACTTTTTCCTTTTGTGATAAAGCTACAGTTTAAAAGGCTTGTAATGAAGAATCTATGCTTTTGATCAACAATCGGCCATGGAGACGAAAGAAGAGCACGATATTCTCAAGAGTTCCGATGCTCATCATAATTCCACTACCAATTCACCATTTTCCGATCAATTTCCGGTGATGGGCAGCTTTTCTTTTTCAACTAGCATCTTTGACATGTTGGAGACTCAAAATCATAATAATTATGGAGGCCACATCAACTCTTTGTTCGATTTGTTTCAGCCTCCACCCTCCACGGAGGCGCCGCCGAGACAACAACCTCTTCTTTATCCGGCATCCACCGTGCCGGAGTCATCTGAGGTGGTAAATGCTCCGGCGACGCCAAATTCTTCTTCCATCTCTTCATCGTCCACCGAAGAAGCTACTGATTGCAAATTAACTGGTGATGTAGTAGATGATCAACATCAAGAAAAAACCAAAAAACTGTAAGTTCTTTTTTTCTTTTTCTTTTTCTAACGAATAATTCTGTTTTTTTTTTATTAATTTTTTTTTTTTTTTGTTGTCACGGGCTTGATATAAAGTTTTGAAATCTAATAGTCGATTTCATGTATGTACATATTCTAATTAAAATTAGAATAAGTTAATGCGACTACTGTTAAGCATGATCCGGTCACAGCTGATGTACAGTGTATCGATCTTGTTTGTTTCAAATTAAAATAATTAGATTTTAGATTATGACAAGATAAATTAATTTTTTAAAAATTATAATTTTAAACCGAAACAAACATATAAATAATAAAATCAAAGATTTGAAGAAATGATAAATGTTGGATTATTTTTTTTTCAATTAATCCAAGATGCTTATTGCGAATCTTCAATTAATAAATTATCATTATTATTTTGCGCTGGTGGGCAAATTTAATTATTTATATATATCTAATATATTATATTTGTAGGCTGAAAGTGAAAAAGAAGAAGACAAAGAAAGAAAGGGAGGCAAGATTTGCGTTCATGACAAAGAGTGAGATTGATCACTTGGATGATGGATTTAGATGGAGGAAATACGGCCAAAAAGCTGTCAAAAATAGCCCTTTTCCAAGGTACTTACATCATCTATATATATATATATATATATATATATATATATCTAATTATGTATATATATATATCTAATTATGTATTGATACAACTTGATCCATCCACATAAAACAAATTCATGCCATATATTTTGCCCTTATCTCGTACTTAAAAACAGAAGTATATATAGAAACCTTGTTTTCAGTACTCGATCCACTAAAGCTAATACAAAAAAATTGTTAGGAATTACTCTTCGTTACAAAATTAGAGATACGTTTATCTTTTAATATATGTAATGTTATTTGCAAATGTTATAGTACGTTTCACTTTAATTTTAAATTATAAGATTTGGTAAATATATTTTTTATGAGAACTGAAATATATTTCTAATAACAAACTGCTGTTGATTATCTATTAACTGCTTTAATTGGTTAAGCACGTATTTAAGTCACTATCTGTATGATCTCTTTCACATTAATATGAAGGGTTTGTAGCTGAATTGTTTATTTTATGGGGAATTGAATGCAAATTAAATAAACAGTTGTTGATTTGAACAGGAGCTACTATCGTTGCACTAGTGCAGCATGTGGTGTGAAGAAGAGAGTAGAAAGATCATCTGATGATCCATCAATTGTTATTACAACATATGAAGGCACACACAAGCATCCATGCCCCATGACAGCCCGTGGAAGCATTGGATTTTTGCCGCCGGCAACTTCCACCTTTGGTGGCCTTGGCGGTGGCGGTGGTGGTGGTGCTACTTCCCCTTTTGTTTTTTCACAACCTCACAACAACGAACAACTAGTACAAGAGATGAACCAACCCAATGTGTATTATAACCAAGCAGTTTCAACATCTTGTTTGAACTTTAGAGCTACTAATTATAACGACAATCCTCATCATCATCTTCTTCGAGAAAGGCAATTTTCGGCTTCTGTGTCTTCAGCTTCATCTTTGTTACTTAGGGATCAGGGGCTTCTCCAGGACATGGTACCATCCCAAATGAGATTAGAGAATAAAGGGGATTGATTAATGAGCATGCATATTTTGATGACAAGAAAAACTACAAGTTTTCTAATGGTATGTACTTAATTCTCTTAATTAATACTGACTTTTAATTATTTTGAGGTTAGTTTATATATTATATGTTGGGTTAACTCAATTAATTCTGGTTTGGGAAATTAAAAAGGTTTATGTTATATAAAGATCAGACCCTTGTGGTTTACAATGTAAATTTGGTTACTTGACTCCTAGCTTGCTAGCTAGCTTTCTTAGTTAGTATAAAGAGCTGGATTACTAATTGATTACGTACCTTTTGGTTTATTAATTAATTTATATAATTATTATTCTGTTTGTACTTATATTTTTATTTTTTTGGCCTGCATATATGACATGTTTGATTATGATACATATCTATAATGATTGTGGGAATTCAGTAGTAGTATAAGTACTTTGTTGTCAAATTCCCATTCTTATTCTTCATCACGTTTTCTCTTCATTTGAATATATGGAAACATGTGGTCGATTGTTTTTTAAAAATTTTTATAATTAAATATGAATGGCTTATCATATAGGAAGAATATTTAGGGTTAGGGTTTCAAATTGTGGAAAAGCTTTTTGGTGTTTCTCTGATCTATCCATATTTGTATATATATGGGATGGAGGCTCCAATGAATTAGTGGAGGTGGAGAGAAGAATTAATTTGGGAACTTGATGCTGTGCCTGCCTTTCACAGAATTAAGCTTTTGTGTGTGTGTGTGTGTTTTGATGAGTTAAATGTATGTTTGACTAGTACGTTTGAAGTCGTAATTAAGGTCGCTAGCTCGTTTTGTGTTAAGTTCGATATATTTGTGTTTCCTATGTGGAGTATATATGAAGTAATCTTGACCTTTGCCCTATTCATATTTAGTCAACAAACAGCCTACTACCTTCACCCAGATTTTACGTACCCAGCCTATTGTTATTGTTATATATTCACCACATAAATGCATAGCCTCCTTCGCACTATTTATTGTTCAAGTTTCTTTTGCAAACAATTCCTCCCTCAGTCCATATTCACGTGTCAATTTATTTATTTATTTATTTTTTATCAAATTGACCATATTTAATCTTAAAATATTTTTTTTTATATTTGTTAGATAAAAATACAAGACTACTTTCATAAGAAAATATATTGAATCTACTATTATATTTAATTTTCATAATTTTTAAATATAAAATATATTTGGCAAATTATGAATTTGAAAATTATTTAATTTGACTAGTCAAAATCAAATTGCGACATTTAAATCTGGACGACAGATATAATACTATAATTTTAGTATCAATATAACTAAAATATTTTTGAGATATTTATAATATACATAAAAGTTTAATATTTTAATGCGTGTCATGCAAAATTTGTAAAATTAATAAAAAAAATATTCAATCTAATAATATTTTTATATTGTTCTAAAATACGTGCTACACATTAAAAAAAATATTATAAATAGACCGAAACAGAGAGAGTATAACATTTAAAATTTCTTATTGTAATCTCAATCTTATGCCTTATTTACTTTTGGAGTTATCATGTAGTGTTTAAAATTTTCGATCAACTCAATAAAAAGATTAAAAATGAATACACCTTAGATCATAGAGGAGAATCAAAGATAACATGCAACATTAAATGAGCCAAAAGATTTAAATTGTTTTATATTTTCTTGAAGACACACGCACACACGCATATATAAATGAGATTAAGGTATTAGATCGAATTATAACTCATTTTTTAAATTTTACCTACTATTTTTATATGTATGAATTCACAACTTATTTAAAAATCAAAACATACATATTGAAAGTATATATATCAAATAAATAAATGAGAATATAAATTTGTTCATCTTTTGTTATGTATAGCATGGTTTTTATAGTTATGTAAAATTTATAAATTTTAAGAACTAAGATTTATTGAGTTTTACATGATTATAAAAATATGTAAATAAATTTTGCAAGCCATTTAATACGTGTTGTTAGACGTTTTTTATATATATTTTAGAAAGTAAAGCATAACATAAATGAATAGAATTATAAAAATAAATTATATATATAATACTTATTTAGGCCAATTAAATTATTAGTACTCTTTAGATCTTATCGACACCCTTAACTATCATCCAAGTCTATATTAACTTTATACTATAATAAATAATTAACTTGTGAGTACCATAAACATAAAAATAGTTCTCCACCGATAAAATTAATGCATGTTTATGGGAATTCATTATTAATTTATTCTTATAGTCCAAATATTATATTCTCTTTATTTTAAAATGCACAATGTTTAATTTTTTATAAATATTTTTAGATGAAGTTTACTATTTTATTTTTAAAAAATAAAAATTAAAAATATTTTAAATAAATATTATTATAATATAAAAATTACAATTATATAAAATATTTAATATATACTAAATTTTATCTAAAATTAGGTAAAAAAAAGCGTCCAATGTCACGAACAGAGGTACCGTACTCTGTCTTTCAGTAGATTTGTCGAAGAAAGATATGTTTGCCTTGGGAATATATATATAATAATAACAATGATATATATGCATGCAGGAATTAACTCCAAATTTTTTTTAAATTAACTCCTAATTTAAATTGAAAGGACGTCACTCAAAATGATTATAGCGCTTCCATTAGAACATTCATGGCTAGAATGCACTTCGAGTCATGATTTCTTGCCGTACGTAGCTTCGCGGAGAGAGAGGACTAGTATTTTACAGCAAAAAACTCGCGCACACATACATATATATATATATATGCAGAGAGGGTGGTGGTGGGGGTTGTGTTGCGTGTATCTGTGTTTCTAATTTTCTATATATGTTTCTGTTCGAGTGTGTGCTCATGTATACGTACATACGTTGTATATAGAGACGGAGATGAGACGGAGCTAGGTGGGTGGTGGGGGTGGGGGGTGGGGGGTGGGGAGTAATCACCAGCAATGAGGACAGCAAATAATGATTACGATGATATGGGGTGTGGCAGTAGTACTGTACGTGTGAAGAGATATATACCAAATCTTTAATTATGATTTTCTTCTATTGGAGTACTGGAACATATATCCAATTATTACCCAAACAGCTAGGTTAGAGTACTGGAAAAAACACATGGTGATAAAAGAAAAGAAAAAATTATTATTTCAAACAGAATATCTATCAGGATTTGCTTAGAGCTTGTTTGATTACAATTTGTTCAAACAAGAAGTATAGAAGTAAAACATAATTTGTTCAGACATGGTTATTTCTCAAATTGCTTATAAGGTGAAAAGTCATAAGCAAGTAAAACTTACTTCTTCTTTATATGCTTACTTATAAGTCTACTTATTAGCATTACTCAAACACTAAAGCTTAACAAAACATTTATAAGTAAATTTGATTTAACTTATACGTGTTTTCCAAACAAACTCTTACTCACTCCAGAACACTTATTCTTAATTCTGGTCTAAAATCAGTTGATCAGAAATGATTTGTTGGGATATAATTATTTTTGTTTAAATAATGTAGACAAAACTTGCATTCTGAAAATTTTATTTCCGATGAAATATAATATCGATTTCTTTCTTCCTTCCTTTATTTTATTAAATGATTGTGAAGAACACCTTTTCATCATTAATTTCATGAAAGAGTTGGAAGAGCAATCCAACTTACATATACAATATATCACAATTCACAAGTGAGAGGACTATTAACTGATGAGATATATAGCCCTTCCTCAATATTTTTGCTTCATTAGGATTAGGCAATTATTATCAATATGGTAATTGGTAGTCAGTGAAATTTAAGTAGAAGGGAAAAGAAATCTTTTGAGCCTTACGATCAACAAAATATAATGTTTATGAGTTAAACTTTAATTTTTAACTTTACATAAATTTATATAACTAATGCCAATATGTCATATGGATACTAATCATATCGATAAAAAAAAAATGCTGCCAATTTGTTGTTCCAAAACATAAAACATCGAAATTGAAATTTAAAAGCCAAAATACATCTTAGGTTAATTATTAGAATATTGAATTTTCTATTTTCTTTATAAGTCTCGAGTTAGTGCAATGCTTGATATGCATGATCCACACTCAATAATTATGAATCATCGGTGACATTACAGACACAATCAATCATTTACACATGTTAATTTATATCACATTGTCTTTATTCGTGATTAAGACTAAATTTTATAATTGTACAAATGCATTTGCGTGTAATTGTCAAGTAAAAAAAAAGAAAAAAGAAAGAGAAGTCAATTTCACTATAACTAATTTCGACGCGTCAGTTTTTTTAGAACAAAGTTTATATCTTATAATTTCTGTCCTCCACCAAATGTCACAAATGTTCTCTTATTGTTTAGCTAAGTGATTGCAAAAGAACTTTTCATTAATCAAACTTATTATTCGATATGTTGAACGAGAAAAAGTTATGATTGAATTTTTGGCGGATATTAATATTGTATATTTAATTGAAAATTATATGTTCAAATAGTACGTAAAAAAATTATGAAATTTGTTATAAATATTCAATTAATAGTACGATAAGAAAATTATAATGATAAATTTACAAACATATAGCATTATAAACTCTCATTTTCATATACAAATTTTTTTGTACTAGTATCTGCTAGGAAAAAAAGAAGATACATCATGACGACGAAATTAAACATTAAGCATAATAATAACTTTAATCACAGTTTAGTTAAGTTATTTTTAAGATATCAATTATATATATAGTTGATAAACGGGGACTGAACAATTGTCACATACAAATATTCCTCTTCTGAGACTAAATATGGCATAGCAGCAGTAGACAAATTCGTTTTAATCTATTCCCTGGTGATATGATTGTATCTTTCCAAAGAATGTTATGCTAACAAAATAAATTTTGATTGAACAAATTATAAATTTGTGAAACTCTTTTATATATTTTAATTATTTAAATAATTTTGGATTTTTCAATAATGAAAATTGTTTGGTTAAAAGGTCGGTCTATTGTAAAGTCCAAAATTTCTTAAAATTTTATTTCCTACAAATGTATTTTTATATATATAATAACTTATAAATAGTAATTTACAAACAACAACTTATAAATTACATTGAAAACATGATAAAAAATAGTAACTTGGAAATAGTAACTCATAAATAGTAACTTACAAATAGTAATTTATGAAAAAAAAATTCACTTATACGAAATTATTTTAAAACACGTAAGTTTTAGAGAATTTTGGATTTTTAAATGTATGGGCACAAGATTTGCCCAAGAGAATATGTGCCGGATCGTCTGCAGACTATCAGCCCAATTTCTATATAAAATTACCCGTTCAAAACTTTCGGGTATCCATAGAGATCCATCATTTATTGGCCAATATACTTCGTCTGTTTCATATCAAACGTTTGAATATTTACTTTTTATTTGTTAACTTAATCAATTTTATATTTAATTTTTGCACTATTTTGAAATAATAAATTGTAAAGAAACGACGTTAATATGATTTTTTAAGCCAAGACAGTTAATGCATGTTTATGCACCTTTATTTGGAATTTGCAAAACATTCCTAGTTTTTTATTTGAGTTTTAATTCTTTTATATTTTCTTCCTTTTTTCCTTTCTTCCATAAAAAATTTAAATTAAAAAAAAAAACACTGTTTCGTTTGGTTTTTAAACAAACGAACATTAGCAATTTTTCCTTTTGTGGGCTTCATTTTATATACAGAGATTTGAACATGTCCATACCATGACATAATCAAATATTGACTAATTCTAACGTATCCCTCAGTACTGAAAATAACTTTTGATCCGATGATACACACTCCATTCCTAAATATAAGTCGCTATGTATTTTTAGGTGAATTTTTCAATATGTTCAATATTTTATTTAATTTTAAAAAAATAAAATGAGATTAATATTTAACATATAAAAAAGTTCATCTAAAATTATGTGTAACAAAATCAAACTTTGTTTTTTGTTATAAAAAGATTTAGATGAGAGAAAACTACCCAAATTCAGGCTCGAACATGCCACCTATCTCCCCCGAACATGACTTGTAGTGAAGAAAAAAATAAATCAGTGCCTTCTGCGAGTACTTTTCAAGTGGGACCAATTTGTCTGTACCAATGCATGATTCATCTACCGTTACATATATTAAAAAATTGACAAATATCTATTTTTTAATTTTTTAATAAGTAAAATTTAAAAGAAAGGAATTTTTAGTGAGTTGAAACATACAAAAATACATGATAAGTTACAGAAAAACCTAATCCTTTTCAAGTACCGCAAGTAGTCCCTTCTGAACAATTTGAATGAGTCCATATTCGATATGTTCAAATATACTCAAAATTATATTACTACATTACGATTAATTGATGGATGTTGGAAGCCAAATTAAGTCACATTTTAAAGAAAAATCATTGCAGATTTATTCAATTTTACTCGATCTAATTTTTAAAAGGAAAATGCTATTGTATTTGATATTTTGGCTTGTAGGTTTCACATTTTGTGCACAAACGATTGTATATGTAGAAATATCAACATCTTTTTTTGAACAATTATTCATTCTTTCACTATCATATAATTTCAAATGAGTTCCAGCAACTTTGAGTGTGAATATTGGTCAATTAATCAACTCTCAAAAATTAAAAATAAATCTTATAATAAGGAGAGAATCTTTCCTTTTAATCAAATTTATAGAACTAATGTCCAGAAAATATATATCCAAGCCAAACAAATTAATAAATGCACATGGCATTAGGTGAACTGTTAGAGAAGATTGCATATATGTCATTTTAATTGCTTGCAGAAAATATTACCTCATCACCTTTTTTATCAACTTTTTAAAGCCTTGACTGTGTCTTCAATTAACCACCCCGGCCCAGCTTCTTGTACATTCACAGCCCCTTTCTGTTTGAACTAGTAAACAACTTGCTACTATATATAAACTCAACACCAACATTTACACTATTGTCCAAACATATCACAACTTGTTTCTTCTTTTACAAGAAATATTACACTAGAACTTGCAGTTTAACTTGTTACACAAACTAAAATATTAAGCTAGCTATAGCCCATAGACTATAGCCTATAGCCATGCACTTGTCTTTTTTCTTAGTGATCACAGTACTCCACTTCTCAGTTGCATTAGCAGCTAGTAATCTCACTAACATATCGAATGAAGAATGTGTTAGTGATGACATAACTTTCATGTTAAGCTTTGGGATGTACCAAGAGAGTTGCCCTGAGGTTGAACCTATCGTCTTCTCGTGGATCGAGAAGGCCATCTATGATGATCCTCGAATGGCAGCTTCATTGCTTCGACTCCATTTCCATGACTGTTTTGTCAATGCACGTCACAAACCTTGGAAATTTGATTATGTTGTTTTGGTACTTTGAAATTGTAAACTGTTTGTGTTTAATTTTGCAGGGATGTGATGCATCAGTTCTGTTAGATGATACTCCCAACTTTGTCGGAGAAAAAACAGCAGCACCGAACTTAAACTCACTGAGAGGATTTGAAGTAATAGATGCAATCAAATCCGAAATCGAGTCATTTTGTCCTGGAATTGTCTCGTGTGCTGACATTCTTGCATTTGCCGCTAGAGACTCGGTTCTTCTGGTATATATATATATATGTGTGTGTGTGTGTGTTCTTATACTATTAAAATACAGAACGTGCATACGTACGTACGTACATAAGCACAAAAAGAATTCTCTTGCAAACTATCAGCACAAAGAGAATATTACCAAAGTTTAATTTTTTATGGTTGAGAGAGAGCACTGTTAGCAGTTACTAACAATCTTCTCTTCCACTCTCATACATGAAGTTAAATTCTGCAACCCATTTCATCCTTTTCTTTAAATAATTAAATTGTTTCATTGTATTTGTAGTCTGGTGGGCCGTACTGGGAAGTCCAGAATGGTAGGAGGGACAGCTTAACTGCAAGCAAAACTGCAGCCAACAACAACATTCCTGGCCCAAACTCAGACGTCCCTACGTTGATTTCTAAATTCCAAAACGCTGGGCTCAATCTCAATGACATGGTCACCCTTTCTGGTACATTTGAAAACTAACTTTCATTTTTCTTGTAGTACTCGTTTAGGCGTTCGACATTTTTTTTACCGTATAATTTTTAAATCCGATAATCTCTAATTGTTAATATCTATATAATTCTCAATCAGACCCTAGGAGTTATTTTTACCGTCTTTTTAAAAACACGTACTAATTTTTATAATTGATTTTCTTGAGCTAATTATTCAATTCTTAAGTGTTACACTGTTCATTTATTGCTTGGAGTAGGTGCACACACAATGGGAAAAGCTAGATGCACAACATTTAGCTCTAGGCTAAATGGGAACAATGATCCAAGTGGCAATAACCCTGATGTAAACCTAGACTTCATCTCATCACTCCAACAACTCTGTTCAGCTTCTGATGCCAACACCACCCTAGCACAGCTTGACCTTGTGACGCCGGCGAAGTTCGATAATCAGTACTTTGTCAATCTGATCTCCGGTGAGGGATTGCTTCCGTCCGACCAAGTCCTCGTAACCGGAAATGAAAGGACACGTGAGCTTGTCCAATTATACGCCGGCGATACCGATATATTTTTTAGTGAGTTCAGCAAATCAATGGTGAAAATGGGAAGCCTAGGGGTGTTAACTGGGAATAATGGAGAGATTCGTAAGAACTGTAGGGCCATCAACTAAATTAGCTAGTTAAACAGTGATATGTTCGTTGCTGGAATAATTAATTACATTTACATATATTTATGGTGTACTATTTGATATGTCAAATTTAAATTCATTTACTTCGGGTTAAAGTTGCAAAATTCTAAGGTTCACGAAGATTTGATCAATAATTGAATATCTTCATTGACCAGTAAAAAAATATGGTTGAACCTTTTGAAAAACTCTAACTCCGACCCTAAATCTTTTAAGAACCGTGTGAATTACATGAATGTTGTATGATCAAAACCTTAAATCCGACCCTAAATTTTTTAAGAACTGTGTGGATTGAACCAGAGAATCTAAGAACCATGTGGATTAAACCAGATAATACATGAATATTGTACGATAAAATTAACTACTTCATCACCCATCATCTATTTATACTTACGATAAAATTAACTTCATTTATTTATATTTACGTACGATAAAATTAACTATCTGCCTTTTTACTCTTATCATTACATAATCTAGTATTTTTTTCAAATATATCCAGAAAAAGAAATCATGTGTCTAAACTCTTAATTTAAAAACTCGTTGTTTAAGTTGTTATTTTTGTCTTTATTAGTATAGACCCAATAATTATAAAATTAATTATCTGGAACTGTATCATCCATTCAGATTTGTACAGGAGGTTATCACATCTATCTTTGCTATCTTCTAGATAGAGTTCTGTTGCTCAACCTCTATTTATTTATTATTTCCGTCTTTAAAACTCTCTTCCTCAACCTCTATCTCTTTATTATTTCAGTCATTATCTTGGGCTCAAATGTACACTCATAAAACCTCTTTATTGCATCACTTTGTGGACCATTAAAAGGTTCATCAAATGTAAACTCATAGGTCACCATCAGCAGATTTTAGCAACCATCCGTGTGTTTTTCCTTCTTGGTTTATAAGGCTAAATGCAAATGAGTATTTTTTTTGTTTTGTGATCATTATATAATTAACTAATATTTTCAAAAAAAAAAATTATCGAATAGACTACTTTTTGACTTTAAAATTGAAGACATACACTTACATTTTTATGATTATAAAAATTCAATATAATGTAAATTGTATGAATTTTTTTGTAATTATAATTTTGTCAAATATATATATATATATATATATAAAATTTTTAAATAAAAGAATGATCAACTTTGACTAAAAATATTATTAATGCCAATTAATTAGGGACCGATGGAGTAATTACGTAATTAGGAGCCCCAATAACTTTCATGATTCCATCAACGCACTAACCATCATGAGTATTGTTTTTTGGTCAAGTAAACATCAGCAGCATGCTTCGCCAACCAGCCAATTCCATTTCCGTGCACAATTAAATTTGATCGAGTACTTACCATGTGGCTAATGTTTGTCCAATTCTGAGTGAGTTTGTACTAAGAAATAATCTCAAATTATTCAAATTTATACGTAATTTATAACATTAATCCATATCAAATTTGAATTTTTGAATTGTCACAAATGTAACTAAATTCTTTGAAACTGAAAAATACATTGTACTCCGTTTGTTATTTAAATTGTTTTCAAGTCTTCCCACTTTTAGGAAAAATAAATTAGATGAAAATATCGCTCTAAACTAATTTTCTTTTCTAAGCTATAAAGGAAAGGGAAAAAGCACAAACAAGGAATTAGAAAGAAACCTCTAAATCCTTTGCATTTTTCTCCAATCAGGAAGTCGATGGTATTGATTTTTCAATCCTCTAAAATCTAAATCCTACACTTGGATCACAACTTGAGAATGTCATAACTCGAAACTCAAAAACTTCTTCATACGAAACAAAAAAACCAACAAATCAGAAAAGAAAACATATAACCATATATCAAAATCATACAATTTTTCATACTTAGAAAGTGCATCATGATAATTACACGTACAAAGTAGAGCACCCAATGCGTTCGATGCATCAAAAGGAGAAAAACAGTTAGATTAGTAACAGATGTTCTCTTCATATTCGTCGTTGTAGCACATTTCAACACGAGAAATTTCACCATACCTGCCTGTAAACACTTCGCCGTAATTGCTGCCATGAATTTCATCATCGTCGTCTTCATCGTACGGTGTTCTGGCATTAGAAAAAAATTCATCATCTTCATTATAGTAGTATGGATTATCAACCCCCCTCCAATCTAGCCATTGTCGATCCGGAATCTTCATATCCATCATCATTATTTATGAACGCAAAGCCATCCTCTGAAGAAGGCTTGTCAGACAAACACTCAGCCTCCGGTTCGCCACAAGCAACGCAGCAAACCATGTCAACGGTTTTCGGTTGATTACACCTCCTACAAGGATAAAACAAATAGTTCCTGTTATTGACAAACTATAATTTCCTATTTTATTTGATACAGTGTACCTACAATCTGCTCAAAACAGGGGATCTAGCTTGAATATTATATAAGCATTCTAAATGTTCTTAACAAATAGTATTTCATAGAGAACCGACCTAAAATTAATAGCAGTAATAGACTGTGCTCAGACATTCCCATTAACTCCCGCTTTAATTAACTAACAAATATCATAATCCTCGAAACAAGCTTTTTCTATAAGTGTCAAATGCATGAATGAACAAGGGCGGGCCAGTAGGTATTCAATAGTTCAGAAATATTGCTATTTCTTCATATGTATAAATTCTACTAAGCTCAAATCAAGCTAAGTGTTTATTATGTGTATTCTTGCCTGCCTCTGCGTTCGAACAAAATGAAAGGGGGGGAAATCATAAGTTTTTCGATGGTTTAGTTGCAGGAAAGTTTTGGGGGGGCCACTACCTCAACCTTTTTGTAACGGCCAACTGAAACTTATGGTAATAAACAATCTAGAATTCGAGAAGAAGATGCTTCAATAAAACAACAATTTAACTTCCACTGTTTCCTTTGGTCCACACAATATAATCAAAAGGTATGTATAAAAAAATAACACATGCACATGACAAAATAAATTGACCGGATAAGTTTCTATTTGATGTTAATTTTATGCAAAAGTTAACAGCTGCGTCAATCCAAACATGGATGAGATGAGCAGAGTTGAAGTAATTTCCATGACCGTCTAACACAAGGAAACCCTCAGACTTGCTGCCATATTTTATCAGATACATATATGATGAGGGGGAGACTTGAACTAAGTTTATTACTCTATAAAACAGAAGCAAAGAGGTACAACCAAGTGATTTATGACTATTTTTATGTTGGTAAATATTCGAGCATTTCTTGTCTTATGCAAGTCCAAAGTCCAGGGAATTGAATAAAGACGAGTCTGATTGATTATTTTATGTCACAGTTGTAACCAAGCTTAATGAAAAATAATGATTTTTCATCACACGTTAGATTTGTAATGAAATTGAAGAAATGAGTATGGGTATTCAACCATACACTACACTGGTATCATAATACATCACTTATGTTTGCATACACAAAGACAAAAAACCATATAACAAAATTACAAAATCAAATGACCCAAATAAGAATCAACATTAACTATTCTTACGCTATATTCATGAGTTCTATTTTGGATAGAAAAGAAAAGTAATGATGAGAATGTCACCTTTGACCTCAAACCTCGTCTTTGACCGTGACAATGTCGCCGATGAAGGAGATCAATTTTTGACAAAATCATTTAATTCGAGTTAAAATGAGGTTCGGTAATGGTGGGTAGTGGTGGTGCGGTTGCCTGGGCCATGAAAATTGGTGTGGCCTGGCCCATGAAAAGAATTTCTAGATTTAAAAGGGAAATTCTCTGTCTCAAATATTTGAATCATAAAATTGTTTGGCATCCTTACATTTTTTATAATAAAAAACATGATTATAAGTATTTACAATTAAATTTGTTTGAGATTTAAGTATTATAAATTTCAAGACGAATTTAATGATTATTATAATTTTTATTATAATAAGTGTTACGGTATAAAACAGTTTAAATTATATTATAACTAAAATTGAAATGGATAAGATTTAAAAAATATTTTAAAAGGCATTAATGTACGATCAAACAACTTACAATTTTACGGGATTAATTTTTTCGTACTAGGCAGTTTTTTATTGCATATTTTAATCCATTAAGAATTTCTCCTTCTTAAATAGACACTTATTAATTTTTTAATATATATAATATAGTTTGAATTATCCAATAGTAGAAATAAGTTTGTCTCCATTTTTTTTAATGGGGAGTTGTTAGTAAAAAGAGAAGCAACAAAACAAAAGAAGAAAGAGGAGAAAATGCATGGGCGATGGAACCATGCGAGGGAAGTCACTGATATATTCTCGAGTCTCAAATAGCGAAAACGGTGTCGTAACGGCTAAGCCGATTACGCATAAAAAAAACCAGAATAAAGAAAATAGGGGTTGAACCAAAAAGGCAAAAAACAGAGACGATTGAACATTAGAACAAGAGCCGCAGGGCGAGGAGTTGCAGAAACCCTGTGCAAGCCGAATCGCATATTCGGTACTTTCTTACAATTTTCCAACATTTGAAATTGTTCTCCATGAAGATTTTGATGTGTTTTTTAAATCGAAAAATTAATCTTAAATGGAGTGTGTATTTAATCAACTTTCACCCCAAACCCTAGGGTTTTCACCAAAGTTTTATCAACATTCGAAGTTTATGATTTTTCTGATTCGCAATTTTTGCAATATTATTAATTTCGATTCTCCTGCTTCGGCAGCCTGAAAAAAGAAAGTAATGGAGATTGATTCGAACTCTAAAACCACTGAAGCAGACGCTTCCGGTATGCAGACAGAGACAGAGGAATCACTTGATATCAATGTATTTGCCCCACTTTATTGCTTCATGATTTTAAGTTGATTTTTTTTTTTAAATTGAGACCAAATGGCTCAGTTTTGATGTTTGTTAATTTAGTCTGGAGGAAAAGGGAAAGATGAAATCAGTGAGTCCATGGAGAAACTAAATATTGACGAGTCGTCGTCGACTTTTAAGAAAAAGCCAGTAATTATCATTGTTGTTGGAATGGCAGGTAACTGTTTGAGGTTTACGTTGTAACTTTGTGATTAATTTTATGGTAGCTGAACTTATGCATAGAATTTTTGTAAAATTTGTTTAGGGAGCGGAAAGACTACATTTCTTCATCAGTTGGTTTGTCATACCCAAGCTAAGAATATAAGGGGTTATGTAATGAACCTTGATCCTGCTGTGATGAGTTTACCATTTGGTGCGAATATTGATATAAGAGACACTGTTCGGTACAAGGAAGTGATGAAGCAATTCAATCTTGGCCCCAATGGTGGCATCCTCACATCACTTAACTTGTTTGCAACAAAGTTTGATGAGGTAATCGATGGGTGAGTTCCTGAAGGTTCTATTATTTGTGTTTGAATTTTCTTGTCTGAAGCTTTACTTGCTGTTCAAGTGTCCATGAAAAAAGCTTGGTTTCAACATTTTTGTATAGTTGCTACTTGACTTGGTAAAATAGGCTGTTTTGGTTGAATATTTGCTTCGAGCACTCACTTGCGCATCAGGGCATGTCTTTCTTGTGATAATTATTAAACTATAAACGTTTCCAGAGGAGAAATTACTGCCTGAAGATGGGGAGAGAGCTGTATAAGGCTCACTGTTTATTTTTTGTTATTGTATTTGTTTTCTTGTGTGTGTGTGTGTGTGTGTTGGGGTGGAGGGAGGGGCGTGTTTTCCATTTATTTCCTTTCAGTGTACAAGCTTTATAATGTCATATTTCAGGTCATAGCAGTAATTGAGAAGCGAGCAGATCAGCTAGACTATGTTCTTGTAGACACCCCCGGTCAGATTGAGATATTCACTTGGTCTGCTTCTGGAGCCATAATAACTGAAGCTTTTGCTTCGACTTTTCCTACCGTGGTCACATATGTAGTTGACACACCTCGTTCGGAGAGTCCAAATACTTTTATGAGTAATATGCTTTATGCTTGTAGCATCCTCTACAAGACTCGGTTGCCCTTGGTACTGGCCTTCAACAAGACTGATGTAGCACAACATCAGTTTGCTGTGGAGGTATAATTATTTCTTTTGTGGTGGTTGACCTTCTTTAGCAGCTCTATTGCATTCATATAATTCCATACTGGGAAATATCATTTTATGCTGTTGGTTTGTCATTCATTGGTTAATGCAACTATGAAATGCAAAGAATGGTCGGACACCTAGCTTCTGTGCAAGATAAAAAAGCTCAAGCACCTCCATGAAAGATAAATTTTGCAGCATCATTTCGCCATACTAAAAATGTGATACTCCTAAATTTAAAATGTTCTGGCATGTGGGCAAGATATTAATCCACTGGTAAAGTAGTAGATCAACTTCCAGAAAGTTGGAGTTCAAATTTTACTAGCCTTAGTATGTGGTTGTTCCTCTTTCTCTGAATAATGTTTCCCTTGATGCCATATGATATCTTAGTTGTATTTGCTGTGGAGTTTAAGACATGCTGAAAGACATATATATCGATTGTAATTTTAATTTACAAAAAAATGTTCAAACTGTAAAATATTGATTTCTTTTAAACATGTTTTTACCTAAAGTAACCAAGATGATAGATGGTGTATTTAAAGGTTCGCCCTTTATTTTTACATTTCATCTGCGAAATGAGCATGTTCAAAAAGCTAGCTTCTTGTTGCTCCTCCTAACTTGTAGAGGAGTTTCACCCTTTCTTTGGTACTTACCTCGTAAATTGAGCATCTTTCATTAGTATTATCCTATATTGGGAAAACTGTGCTAATGCTTTTTCTCTGAATCCAGTGGATGGAAGACTTTGAGGCGTTCCATGCTGCACTAGAATCAGATCATTCTTACACTTCAACTCTGACTCGAAGCCTCTCCCTTTCACTTGAGGAGTTCTATAAAAATTTACGATCTGTTGGAGTATCTGCAGTTTCTGGTGCTGGGATGGATGCTTTTTTCAAGGCCATTGAAGCAAGTGCTGAGGAGTACATGGAAACTTACAAGTACATTTACAACCCATTCAGTTGTCTTACTTTTTCCCTGCTTACACTACTACTTAAATTAGACGGGCTTGTATTCTTTTTGCTCATCCAATGATAGTTTGAATTGGATAATTGAAAAAATGTTTCATGGTTTTATTTGACTTCTGTAGGGCTGACCTTGACAAGAGACTGCAAGAAAAGAAACGGTTGGAAGAACAACGCCAAAAAGAAAACATGGAAAAGCTGAGGAAAGATATGGAGAAGACCAAGGGAGAAACGGTTGTATTAAGCACGGGTTTGAAGGACAGGGAAGGGAGTAGCACGGCCATGATGGATGAAGATGGGGAGGAGGACGAAGATTTTGATTTCGGGAGGCTTACTGATGAGGAAGATGTGATAGATGATGACGACGATGGTGATGAAGAGGTTGCCAGTTTCTCGTTGTAACCCAGTTTGATCCCATTATGTTTTCTTGAAACAGTACTTTGTACAGAACCATAACTCAACCTTCCATTTGTGATGGGATTCTTATTGCTTTCAGTTCCCAAAGTAGTTTTAATGTTTCTAATGTAGTTTTTAATTATGTTAACTAACTTCGTTTTGCATTTGGGTAATATCGGTAAATATCTCTAATTAATCAATCCCTTTGAAAATGGCTAAAAACAGAAGTTTATTATTAACAAAGAATGTTCACGGAAAACTTTAGTTCTCGTAGGTGCAATTAAATTCCTTTTTACATCTAGTACTTGACTAAACAGCAACACTTTTAAATGACTGGCAAGTGCAAGTTAGAGAAATTGTGAAAAGGTGAGGGTTAGATTATAAAATGGAAAGAAAAAGGGAGGGCCATGTGAAAAGGTGAGGTTAGAGTATAAAATAGAATGAAAAAGGGGAGGTTAGTCGGAATTAGTAGATTTCCTTTGATTCCTTGTTTTGTGATGAAATATATGTATGGATAGAATTTGGACCAAATTCTCTGTTTCTGAGAAATCAATCCTTGCCGTTCAGTGATTACTAAATAATGATTTCTTGTAAAATTATGTTTTCTTGCAAGTTGTAACGTCCACTCCCTGGCCCATGAATAATTTTTTGGTGATTCTGTCTTACTTTGATATAATTTAGCTGCCCAGAGTTGGAAGAAGTAGTAAAGATTTGTAGAGAAAATGGTGCTCTTGGAGCACGCACGGCTTACTGGTGCTGGATGGGGGTGGTTGTGCTATTTTTTTAGTGAGAGAGAATATATATTGTTCCACAATTCATCCTTAATTTAAAGGTTAGTATTTAATTTCTACTAGTAATTAACTCTTTTGTTTTTGTTTGCCAAATTTGCCGTTCATACTAATTAAAATAAGCTAATAACTATGTCTCAGGAACAATTTTTTCAATCAAGAATCGACAAAGGGGTGATCAACAAGCATGATCTTGGTCGCTATGTTTTTCAATCAATAATCTTTCTTTTTTCTTTGGAGTGGCAAAGGTTTGCTTCATTGTATTTGCTTATCGAGAGACGAAGTACCGAGTTAAAGCTTGGTTGTTTGAATAACTGGTTATGCGACATAGGAATAACAACAAATTTAGTTGTGAATATACAACAAATTTTCAAATATATCGTGAAAAGAGTTTTTTTTTTAACATTTATTATCTTATATGAATGGATTTATTGATCTTAACGAAAATTGTATACTTGTATCTAATTTTGGACGGAGTGGAATGGAGCTTTATGAACAATCTCGATAGCAGCAGACATTTAGCTTTCTAGCATTTTGGCCCTATTCTCAAAATGGAATCTTCTAAGATAAACGGGTAAAAGAATTAAAAGTTGGTTGAATATATTTTTTCGAAAGAATAGAAATGTTCTATTTAGATGAGGCATTTGTCTTTCGAGCATTTAGGACTTTAGGCTTCTATGCTTAAAATGATAAAATAAGATGGAAAAAAGTGAAAATTTTTGTAAGTAACTAGTCAAAGTTATACTTACAAAATTTCGAATTCTTTCGTCAAAAAAGTCAAATGATATTACTAGCTCCCAATTTTCATTAGATTTGAGAATTTCATGTACAAAAATCTCTTTCATCTCTAAAATTTCATATTATAAACACAAGTTTTAAAAATTCAAAACATCAGTTTAAGTGAAGCCATAAAATAAATTTAAAAAGCTTGTATGGTCAAAATTTTTTGGATCTTTTAAACTTTGCTTTGCTTGTGTGTTTGAGGACTTCTAAGTTGTAACTGCTTTAGTTGGTAGCTTAGCTGATGTTTCAATTACCTGCCGCCATTACTTTTTTATATTTTCATTTTAAGCTTAATAAAATGTTAAGTTTGCTGCCAAAAAAGGAACTAATTAAGCATTTAATATTATGTTTGCATCGCATCAATAACGTTGAGTAAAAAAACAAATGAAATAGATGAATACACCTATGAAATAAAAAACTCTCATGTTAAGACTATATGGAGTGTACCTTAAATAATGACAAAATGAGTTAATTAGGTTGATGAACACTATTCAATTGTCTTTAAAATCTTTTAAAATGTTGTCCTTTAAAGTTCAACTTAATCGAACCTTACCTACTTATGTACTAAATACCCGCTAAACTATTCTTGTCAAATAAATAAATAAATAAATATTAAAGTTGATAGACGACAAAAATACAATTGACAATGGTTTGATTGAGTCGTTGTACTTGAACCAAACCAACTCACAAAAGTTTGGGCTCAAGCTTGGACTCCATCAACTTGAAGTATAGGGAACATCCTTTAAACGATTACATTATGATTTCTGAGCTCTGCTTCTTAGGATCACCATTGAATTTATTTTTAGCTCATAATTTCAACTCTCACATTACTCATTTAATGTTGACTAGTCATAAAAAGAAGAAACAAAAAAAAGACTCGGTTCATATGTGAATTTAAATTTTTATATAATAAAATTTGAAATTGTTTATTCTACATGGATTATACATTTATAATCAAGGTGGCATAAGATCAGCTTTTAAGTTGTTTGCGAGCATGCTCCATTACGTGGCTCAAAATTGAACTTGTATAAGCTCCTAAACATGATGTTTGGTTCATTAAAAGCTTTCCAACGGCTCGTTAAAGCTTGATATACTTTCGAAAGCTTATTTTTAAAGTTTATGCTATTGATAAACACACGATTTGGAGTTCAAACAAACGACTCTAAGCAATTCATTTGTACTTATTTTTATTTCTGAAATATACGTCTGAATTAACTTATTTGTCCAGAATCATGATGCACATTCCCAAATATTTTACGTTAAAAAGTCATTTCAGAGAATGTGACAACGAAGTAGAGGAACCACGTCACTCCCGGTCCTAAAACATTTGCAATGCATATCGTTTTTAAAAAATCCTATATATTTTTTTTTTTGCTAAATAAAAATCCTATTTTATTTCATAATTGAATTTTGACAACGAAATTGGACCCCTTTCAAGTAATTACAAGAAACTTATATTGTCGTTTGGAATTTGAAAAATATTAACAAAAGAGACAAGCAATTAGATCTTATTGCATAATTGAGAAAGTGGCCCAATCTAGTTTCCCACCTATGTAGCATCTAAAATCCCTTTTAATTTCCATTAAACATTTCCATCTTCTACATATCTTTGGTAGGACCCGGTTAAGATTTTCTTTTTTCTGGATTCCGATTAATATTTCGGTGAAATATAAAAATAAAAAATTTATTGAAATCATCTGCGATTGTCTAACGTAAAACGGGTGCAAATTCTGATTATTTTAATTGTATAAATTTTATTGGCACTTGATTTAATTACGATTAATTTGATTGTGACTGCTTAATTAATGATGTTTAAAATTATATTTAACAAATGAATTCAGTCCCGTTCGATTCTGACCCCGAACAAATTCATGTAATTTGTAAATTATACAGCAATCAATAAATAAATATAGAAATGTAGATTATATACCACTATACGCATAGTCAACGGTAGAACTACGTTGAGACAGAGGTTGTTGTTGTCTCTCCTGATTTTTTTAAATTTCTATTATTATTTTTAAAATTTTATAAAATTTTCATATGTATCTTATATTATATTTTGTATTTCGCATGCTCTGATCGTATTTTTCTTCTTTCATCCCTTTATATGTCAATTTGGTTCGGCCATGCGCATAACATAAAATCATAAAATTGGAAATGCTCCACAAGTTTTGATAATTTTAATCTATTGTGATGAAATTTATAGTTGAACCATTTGGCACTATCCATTTTATAACAAGGCAGGCGGTAAATATCTGTTAGTTTATGTCAAAAGGGATATATTCGAAACTATATTCTATTCTATATATTTTTTCTTTCAAGTCTCTTTTATGTAAGATTTTTTTTACAAGAAAATGTCTTTTTGTAACAACAAAAAAAAAAAAAAAAAAGGGTCTCCTTTAAGGAAATTGTTGTTATTATAAGAAAAAGGACGACCGAATAATCACTCCCTTTTTAGCATGCTAGATGACACAACAAAATTGAGGAGAAAGTAGGTTTTGGGTTCATGGGTTTTACTTAAGTAAGGTGAGTTATTGTTTTCCGCCCCTTTTTTAATATTTGTTATTCTCTTTGTTTTATTGAAAGGAAACATATTTTTTATATTTGTAAATGTTTTTTTAATAATAATTTTTCTCTTAAATTTGTAATAAATAAAGGTAAAGTGATGATTAAATACAACTGATTTTTATAATTTTTTAAGAGATTATAGCATGATGACTGAAATATTACATAAACATAATATTTTTTTTTTATAAAACAAATTTTATTTTATGATATCAAAATAACATCCAATTGATACATTATTTGAAAACTTTCATCGCAATATAAATAAATATTTAGTAATATTAATAGATAAATTAGTAACATTAACATATTATTTAATAATATTAATAAATCATTTGTTGATGATATCAACGAGTATGTTAGAATTATTAAAAAAATTATTAAAATTACTAATGATGAAATTTTAATAACATTTATATGGTATGTTGAAAACAACATTACTGGGACAAAATTAATTTTTATTTAAATAAATTCAATGTCATTTTCTAAATAATTATGGTATATATTTTGATATATTTTCTCAGAAGAAAGTACCGAGAGGCGAGAAGGAATTGGGAACCTAGAAAAATAGAATTGAGTTTTAAACATGTGGCAATGCACACTAGCAAATACAGTGGAGTATTAAAAACACTTGACTGTCGGTGGAGATTTTTGAGGTCCTTATTTTATTTTATTTCATTTCATTTCATTTTTTTTTTAAATGAGATTTATGAGGACCTGGGCCCTTGCCTCCCAATATGTTTAACTTTTTTTTTAATTTTTTTTTTGGCTACAAATGCGTTTCACTTTTATTCGTCTTCCTTTCTCTAATTGGTGGCATTATATAATCCTCCTTCAAAAGTAACCACTAAATTATAAAATTATGTGTTACTAATGAACCTTTTATTCTAAATAACTTTATAATGTGCTTTTTGTTTAATAATATAAGATTCTTCATTAACTTTTAAAGATCAATTTTGAATATTTTTAACTCTGGATTCAAATTATTGATGGCATTTACGGAGCATAATTTATGCTAAAAAAGTATTCATATTTAACCTAACTTAAAGAAAAAATTAAAATTTAAGACAAACAAGGACTAACTAAAATTCTCTCATGTGATGTCTATTTTTCTTTCTATGTTTAGTTTCCAGGACATAGACCTATATTGTAACCTAAAAAAATAAAAAGACTAATATATATATATATATATATATATATATATATATATAGTAATGAAAACCCTAAAATTCATGTCATATTTTTTTCTTCTTAGTAAATACTTAAAAATAATTTAAGTATTTTGTTTTAATTTCTTGTAAAATAAATAAAGATTCAATGATAAAAAAAATTTATACTTCTAGTCATTAGTATTATTCACATAATAAAAATATTTTTTTCTTTTTATTTTTATTTTGGTTACATAAAGTATAAATGACCTAAATTTTACATTAAGAAAATCTTATTATATATAATATACAAGTACTAAATTACTTTATAAATCATGTTAAGAAAATAATAAGTTTGTTAAGTATTTTTTAAAATTTTAATTGGTTTTTTATTGCTCAACATTTATTAAATTATATCACCATTAATAAATATAGAATATTTATAATGTATAATTTATATAATAAATAGATATAGACTTATTATTAATGAAAACAGTATATCTTAATCACAGCTTTATTTTTCCATTTCGTACTACTGAAAATGCAAGATTGAAGAAAAGCGGGTATCTTTATTTTTTATTTTTATAAATTAAAATTTTATGAGTTTTTTTTTTGTAACCTTTTAATGGGAACTATATTTTATATTTTGAAATTGTAGAAACGTGATGAACTCTTCAATTCTTTCATATTTCATCTTTTGGTATAGTTAAAATTATGTAAATAAATTATATTAACGGTTATATAGTTCATTAAAGTAATTAAAAAAATGAATAATGAAAAAGAAGTAAGAACATAAATTTTTATTGCGACCTGAAAAATATGACAAATAATATATTTAGTAATAAATTATAATAACATACAAAACATGTACATCAAAATCATTAAAACTAAAATTTTAGAGTAATAATTAACAAAAACTCACTTCCTATTTGTATTCATCCATGAAGAAATGTCGTAGAAAGATTTAAGTTTTCTAACTCTTATTCCATAATTTTCGTAATGTTTATTAATTCATTTTGATTTATCTCATAACAAAACCAAATTATATAAAAAATCAAAGTTATTACGATTTTAATTCAACAACCATGATTGACATTCGTATGAAAAAAATTGTAAATTTCTGTGTGTAGTACGAGATTAATGACTAGTTAAAATTTAAGTGTCATCTTTCCTTGCGTCCTAAAACATACTAACTTTATTACACGTGTCAAGCACGAATTCTATTTTTCAACTGTATATTTTATAAGTTAATTTTAAAATTAAATTAATTTTATAATTGTTATAATTTGTATAAATTTTTGTTATCGTTATTTGTTAATAATTTGGAATATTGATTTAGTAGTGTCATTTGTCGATCAATAATTATTTATTTATATTTTAAATTATTAATATAAATTGTTATATAAGATTAATATCGCCATGACTTTCTTTTATAATAGTAGCGGTAAAATTATTTTTTTAATTATTTTAAATAGTAATAATATTTAACTTGTCAATTTAGTTATTTTTTTTCAATTTTTTGTAAGTTTGTTTGTATGTATGTTTAATGTGTTTCTTTAGTACACATTTTAATAAACTTTATTGTAATAAAAAGTTCAATTTTTAGGGATATCTTGATTTGAATTTTCGTAATTCGTTCAGATTCGATTTATTAAATGTTAAACCTAGTTTAAATGGCTATGATATTAATTTAAACAATTATTTAAAAATTTTGAATAAATTTTTTGTTTGACTTTCCATATATAAAAGAAATATATACCGCATAGAAAAAACAAACTAAGACAAAACTTTTCGAAAACTAGAAGGTATGTACAATATTACTCGATGTAAAGAAATTTCACAAACATTCAAATAAAAAAACAATTTATAAGTTAAAAAAAAATGAAAGGATAAGTAAGAACTAAGAAAGCTACTTACAAAAATTCAAAAGAAAATGAAAAGGAGAAAAAGAGCTGCTTATATATAACTTATAGTAATAATAATGTATTGAAATCAGTTGTTTCCTGGTTGTCCCCCTCAAACCCTCGTGCACTCATCCTTATATGTCGCCCTCTCTCTCTCTCTCTCTCTCTCTCTCTCTCTCACACACACACACACACGCGCACACACTCTCAAATTCAAATTCACTACTACCAGTACAAATGCTGATAGACATTATTACTGAAGTACAAGTGTCAAGTGGTATTTGATTCAATTCAATAGGGATCTTAGACAACTCCCCCAACTCGCCTTCTTCCTCCGCTCAATTTGAGGCTTTCACTCACTCGCACAGGTAAATCAATCACATACATCACATATGTATGTGTATGTGTATGTACATGTATGAGTATATGATGATGCAATTGTATGATCATCACACATTGTGTATATCATGATGCATTAGGAGATTATTATTATTAATGTGATGTATGGCGGTACAGCAATTATTCTGTAATTGAGCACTTTTGTGCTCAAAAGTGATGTGTGTTCAAATGGTTTTTGCTTTTCTGTTGTAGATGCTCAATTGTGCACCACTAATTTTTGTTCCTTTGTTTTCGACAAGAACGCTCTAATGTTTTTGAATTTCCATTTTAGATCAACTTTTTATTTCAGTTCTGCCATTTTAACACTGAGAAATGAAAAATGACCCCCTTTTTTCTGAAAATTTGGGAGTGGAATCATCAATATGGGATGACACATTAATGAATCTACAAATGTGTTTATATGCAATTTAGAGTTATAATTTTCTAATATATCTGTTTTATGATTTTTGAATTCAGGTATTTTTCGTTTTTTTATTTTCTTATTCGTGAATTTTGAGTTGAGGAATTCAAGGAAGCAACAGCCACTGATATTCTTCTGTAACAGCACTCGGGACTGTCGACGTGGCCAAGTTGATTGTTCTTATTGTTTGCATAACTTCAAGAACATGATAAGTTCTGTCACAAGAGACAGCCAGTTACATGTTCATATGATTTCACTTTCACCAAAGTGTTAGAGAATTTACGGCAAGGATCCTTAGTGAATTATTAATGGGTCAAATTCCTCAGAGAGAGAAAGACTTTGATCTTGAGGCTGGCATGCCTGCTGGCGAAGAATTGGGACATATTGATACTGTTTCAGATGCCAAACAAACAGGGACCTTTTTCACAAAGTTATGCCAAGGACTGGAGACTGCTGATGGCTCAATCAAGGGTGAAAATGGTGTGTATTTGAGCTTGTCAAATAGTGTTGTGGTTTCTGTTGAGAAACTGAAATTGCTTATAGACCAAAAGGTAGAGGGAGAAGAGGCTGTGGGTCTTGCAGAGAACCTTTTGGGAAAGGAAAAACGTAAAAAGATAAAGATGAGTGCTAAGAAGCCTCCAAAACCTCCCCGACCACCTCAAGGTCTGTCTCTGGATGCTGCCGACCAAAAACTGATAAAAGAGATTGCTGAACTAGCCATGCTAAAGAGGGCGAGGATCGAGAGGATGAAGGCACTAAAGAAAATGAAAGCTGCCAAGGCATCATCGTCATCAAATGGAAACGTTTTAGCCATGCTTTTCACCATTATATTCTGTCTTGTTATACTTTTTCAAGGTAACTTCACTTTAGAACACTTACCATGCATTAGTCTGACTGTGTTTAATAGACGATGAAACAGTACAATTTCTTTAATGGGCTTTTATACTTTCTGAAGCATGGACATAACATATTTATGCATTTCTTAGTTGCCTATACATGTATTCCTGATATATATTCACTTTAGAGTTGTAAACAAATTGAGTCGTTCGCCTGTTCGACTCGGCTCATTTATTTAAACGATCTGATCACGAACAAGATTTTTTGTTATTTAAGTTTTTAAGTTCAGCTTGACTCGGTTCGAGCTCGAAAGCTTGACCAAGCTCGGGTCGTTTATAGTGTCCAGCTTGTTTAACTACCTAAGCAAGCTGATCTTGAATATAACTTTTTGTTTGTTAAATAAAATATGTTCGGCTCGGCTCGGCTCGACTAAGAAACAAACTCGAGTGGGCTCGGTTCGGCTCTTTTACGCCCCTAATTCAGTTACATTGTTGACTGCAAGGTATTAGTTATTTGACAGAATGGTAATGTGTTTTTGTAAGTTGTCTTTGGACTATGTAGCAAACTATATGTCAAGGCGCCGGCATTGTCATTAGTCTTGATTTTGTGAAGTTGTTTCCTTAGGAACCTTTTATTTTCAATCTCATGTTAGGGAGAAGCTAACTTTGACTTTTTCTTTGGTTCGCACTGATGTATGATCAATTATTTGATTTTCTCTCAAATAGGTATAATATACCTTTTAAAGGTGTTCTTGTATTTCTACCTTTTCTTGTGTTTCTGCTGATTACTATGGGGATAAACTAATACAGTTCTTGATTTCCCAATTTTCTTATCATAATGTGGAGTTTCTTTCTTTGTTGCCATCAACTTAGCTACCCTTGTCCTATTACTTTATTTTACATAAAGATTACTTTAACCTGGTCATTTTGATTAGGGTTCCTCATGATATGAAACATGGTTACTTTATTAAGGTATCTTCACACATCCATGGATAGCATTGGTTTTTCCCTTCAACACCAGCTTACTGCAGCCAATCATGGTTGGAGCAATCTTAAACGATGAAATAACACTAGATCCATTTTGGAGATATATGTGTGAAATTTTGTAGCTTTGCAAAGTATTTTGTCATATTTCTAATTTTACCTTTCATAGCTTACACTGATCATGATTATTTTGATGGTGAAACATATGAGAACAACATTCATGAATGTCACAAACATACTCCAACTGTTGTTTTCTTTGAAGGATTCACAGCAATATTCATATTCTCACATTATTTGCAGGAGTGTCACCTAGAAGCTCAACGGTAAGGCTTCAGGGATCTCCGGATTCAGCTAGAACAACTGAGGGTGGTTTGATATTAAATGGAAACCACTGGAATCCAAAGGCCAATGATACCAACATACTTGGTGAAGGGTCTCACAGGTACATAACTTATTTTGTGGCATATGTTGAAGTTTTTCTAAACCTAGCCACCTCCATTATTCTGAGCTTAACTTTCTATTCGCTGGACATCTTGCAGTCTTGTGGAACAGGTTTATGCACCTGAAACAAGGGCAGTAGAGCAGTGAAGTGAAATGATATCACAAGTCTATGGCCTAATACATAGTAATAAGGAAAAGGATAGACATCCAAGCTTCTTGAGTTCATGTTCAGAGATTGGCTACTTACAAGTCAACAAACGAGTTCCAAGGCTTGCCAAGCTTGAACAAGACTATAAAAACCCGACTTCCGCTGTAAATTAAATTACATTGGTGCTCATATCGTATTTGCTGCAGATTTCTTATAGACAGGCTTTTGGCGTAAATAGTTATGCAATTCGTTAGCAAGTCTGATATAGATGATTGAATCCCCTTTGTACCTTGTTGGTAAAATAATAAATATTAATAAATTTTCTTTCCTGTGTTCAAACTGTTGTGACATCTAAGTTTAGTCAATTTTTGTTGTTGAATATTACCTTGGTGTAGAATTAGTATGGGCAGCGGTAGGTGTTTATATATTTGCTATTTCCAGACCATCTTTACCAAGTCATTCGCACCAGTTCAGGGTGTGATGTGTGTGTTTGTATATATAAACACACACGCACATAGATACTTGGAAATTTCTGGCTTTTTTGTATAGAAAACTGGTTTGTTTGTTTTTTTTTTTTTTGGGCAATCTCGCGGCTTTTTATAGTCTGGCGGATCAACAGTTGACCTGAGATTCAAAAAAATCACAAACTAAATTATTAGCAGCCATTACTCCATAATTAAGTTTCATTTCGTTGGGCAGTGGATTATGCTACTTTTTGAACTGATCAGCATGTTACCAAATTAAACAATCTTCTCTTTTTAATTGCCATTAACTTAGTCTCAGGAGATTGAATGCAACCAACATTATTTATTCTTCATTGCACATTCTCAGATGCTTCCTTCAAGGGGGGACATGGTCATTGACCCCCTGATTCTTATTTTATTTATTAATTCTTCTATCTTAACTGAGTGAGATCTCCATCTTCCAAACACATTTTTAGAGGAAAAAGACTTTCAAACTTACTCTTAGACATCTTCCTTAAAAACAGTTGGTATGCTTGAGTTAGAATTACATTTGATTATTACTGTATATTATTATATATGAAAAGATGAAAGTGCCAGTCGAAACAAGTTGAACTTAAATTATCTCGCAAAAGAAAAGGGCATCCACCCAAAATGCACTATCAAAAAGTGTTGATGAGGACATAAATGAGACAATAATTGTTTTTCTTTTCCCTAACCGTGTACGATTATCAATATCTGCATATATTATCATATACCATCGACATAGGCGTCTGCCCCTTAGACAAATTATACAGACGGTATATAACTATAGAAGGATAAATTTAATTGGATTAGTTTATTTTAGTAAGTTTTATTTGGCGTTCTAGAAAGTACTGTTTAAATTTTATAAGTAGAAATTATGTGGGCGGCTAGACAATTATTATATGGCGATCCTAGGCGACATATATATACATATATACATATATATATATATATATATAGACAATTACTACACGGAAATTTTAGGTGGCATATATATACACATATATCTCCATAACAAAAGAGATACTAAAAATGATGTTTCACAAAAAAAAAATATCTTGATCTATCAAAAGAAAATCATATCATTAGAAAACTAAAAATCACATCATAAATACATTGATATAATAAAAGAAACGGTTATTACGCCATTCAATAATGATTAGTTTATCAATCGAGGGTGAAAAATGTGTTTGCTTATAAACTTTGATAACTAACATTAATTATGAATTGACTCTCATATATATATATATATATATATATGAAAATTTTGCATGTCACCTATTTTCTGATATAAATTTCACCCATACGGTTAGATTTGATAAAAAAATACTCCATATGTTATAAAATTAGAGATACATTTTTAAAATAACGATTTTTAAAGATAATACTTAATTTCCAAATATATTTATATTATCATATTATTTAATAGTAGTGGAAGTTATGACAGATACCATCAAGTAATGAATGTAGTGAAATTAGTTAAAATAGTGGTATTGTGGAATATTATTTAAGGAATTCTATTATTTTTTATAATCCAAAAATAAAAATGTATTTCCAATTTTGGAATAACGAAAAAAAGAATATTTGTCTCTAAATTTTAGAACGGAGAGAATAATTGAGATGTAGTATGTAAGGATGTGTGTATAATATATATTATGTATATAAGGGGCGTGTATTGGAAAATTTATATGCATGTGTGGGTATATATATAGGGGGCCGATCTATGACTAACGTTAGCTGTGTAGACTTTCGTAGCTAACACATTTATAGCCGTCCATGAGATGATAAGGAAAAATTTTTTTTAAAAAAAAAAGTCCCTTCCGCCAGTGTTAATAGCGAAAGGGTAATTTAAAAAAAAAAAAATCCCTTCCGCTACTAACACTGGCGGAAGTTTGAGTTAGATCATCCCATGGACAGTTATAAATGTATTAGTTACGAAAGTTTTCACAACTAACGTTAACCATTGATCGGCCCCATATATTAACGTTAACCATTGATCGGCCCCATATATATTGATCGGCCCCATATATATATATATATATATATATATATATATATAGAAGAAGTGATTACTGAATAAATCGTCACTATTTTTAGTGATTATGATATCCTATTATTATTTTATATTTATTAAAACTCTCCCTCATATTTATAAGTAATCTCTTTTCTATTTTCAACAATAAAATCTGTGACCGTTGATATCTCATATTCATATATATATTTGGGGAGTATTGATCTCATGTATTTTTGTGATTGAGGTATTTTTGGGACAAATTGGACATGTGCAACGAGAGGCGCTGTTGCTGAAGTCGTGCCGTTGTAGTGAGGGCTATGGGGTAGAAAGCAAAGAAAGTAACAACATTAATTCGACATCCACTTCTTCGTCTATAAGAAATGTTGGCTAAATCAATAAAGCTCTGATAAATCTCTCATCGTAGCGAAAGTTTGTTATTGATTTATATTTCATTCATTCTTTTTATCTTGTTTCCTGTATCTTATAAGGGTGTGTTTGTTTGTCAGATTATGAAAGGAATCTCCTATTTAAAAAATAATCTTATGTTTTTTTTGTCAATTTAGGTTAGACTAATTAATCTTATAAAATAGCATTACGTTTGTGTGACATATGAAATTAGACTAAACAGTTTCATTTAAAAAATAATACTCATATAAGGGATTAAATAAATGGGGGAACATAATGGGTTTCATAGTCCAATCCGACGAGAGTGTTACTTCAATCCTATATGATCATCAATTTAGTCCTAAGATATTATTAATCCGAAAATACTATTAATCCAATTTAATCCAGTCTTGTAAACAAACACATCCTAAGTTAATTAGTATCTAGTAATCTTTTGTATATAATAAAAATTGACAGTTGATATTATCAGAATAATAATTTTGTTGTCAGACCTATTTCATTTTTAACAATAATTTCAGAATTCATTTAAAAATACTTAATATTTAATATTTTCAGTAGCAACATAACTTGGTATTATATATAATCATTGTATGTATAATGACGGCCTAAATAAATTTTCATTGTGACTAGTGAGTCTTGTGCTCTTAACAAATCCATTACTCTTTTTTTTCCAATTTTTCTCAATAGAATATGAAAAAAATAAGAGGTTTTATTAAATTTTCATACAATTTGACAATATAAAACACATTTATATCAATAGTTGAAATTTTATATAATTTAGATGCTTCAGATTTGACAGTTTTTCAATTATTAAAATCATATGTTTTGAAATGTCAAATTGTACAAAATTTGGTAAATCATCCTATCTTTTAATGTTATATTCATTGGGGTGATTATAATTATGAAAAAAAAAGATATTATATTATAGATTTTTTTCAAAAAAAATTATTTATGGCTAAAAACTATTATTATTATTATGCACGTCAATTGAAATAGAATGAGTTTGTTGGGGGCTGTGCAAAATAAACTACTCCGTACATAGTACTCCTCCTATAAGTAGATAAAATGGAAAAGAAAAGAAAATGAACCACTATTTAAATTTAAAGATTACAGCAAATCAAATTCGAAATGGGATAGAATCTGAAGTTTCGACTTGAGATGGGATTTAGATTCCGAAGTTTCTAGAAACTTATTTTACTAAATTCATGTACGGCTGTTTCACTAGATGGAGTTAACTGCCTCCCAACATATATCTACTAAATTGATAATGATAAGGACGCGAGAGTTTTACTACTAACCACCTACTTATCCTTTTATTTCATGTACTTCCACCTACGTACTTATTCTTCTTCTCTTCGGCCATGGCTGTTTCTTTGGAAGCTCTGGCCATGTCAGGTGCTGATTACATGGAGTTGAACATCGGTTTAGATGAATATGACGTTCAACATCCTCCTCCTCATCTACTCGTTAAACGAAGAAAGAGGAAATATCATACGACAACGTTCTGTAAAAAGTACAGTAGTGGAAAAATTCACCACGTGGGTCTAGGGTCAGAGTTCTTCGACGACCACGGTAATAATGTGAAAGATGGAGAGAAGAGGTTTACTAGAGGTTTAAGGTCAGTGGGGAAATTTGTGAAGAATATAGTTGGGAAAATCTCCAAGATTTTCAGTAAATCCAAGGGGATGTGATTTAATGTTACGTGTTGAACTCATAGTAACAATAATAGATCATTTAACACTAACTATTTAGTTAGTGCGTTTTGTGTATATATTGCTTTTTGTTTGTGGTGGGGTTGTTTCAAGTTTGTTGTTCTAATGGTTACTAGAATCAATCAAGTGTAAACAACTAATTTGGTTAATGCAATTATATCCTACTTTACGATTTTCTTTTTATGATATGGTTCTGTTTTGTTTTCTTTTACCTTGTTCTTCCTATATTACATGGACAAATTGCGCCTTGAAACATACAATTATATTAATATATGTATTAAATCATTCAAAGTTTTGTTAAGTAAAATAGGATTGGACTATTCTCATTCCACTTTCCAATCCAAAAAAGTAAACGAACCCTTAGAGTTCTGGTTTGAATCTCTAAAAACAAAATCAGTTTTTATGTTTTTTCAACCACATGGTTTTGATACATTCATTGAATGGCAATATGGGATACTAAGACCAAAAAAAAAAAAAAAAAAGAATTTCCTTTTCGTTCTGCCAAGAAGTAAAGTCATTCCATTTAATCTCATTATAATTCAAGTGCAGTTTCTACATAAAGTTCATATTTTTCAAAAAAATCCCCTACAACTAAAATAAATCAAGATTAAATGGAATGTTTGTCTGAGGTATCCATGTATCCCCCTGTATAAAACTCCTTACTGTAAACTTCAGAGCATCTCCAGGATTCATAACTCTAACTGCCCTTTGACTAGTATCTGCCCCTGGACCTCTATTTTGATATTCCTTATAATACACATTATCAAGTGAAGTAGCATTATTATCCCATGGAATCCATCCCTGAGGATCAACTAAATTACCCAAATAAGACTGCATTATCACAACGGTTGCAAGCGATCTCCACGGCCTTCCCAGAAAAGTTGTTGTGCCCGAAGCAGGTGGATAATCCGCGGCTGCTCCAATACTGCAGTTATGCATGACCATGCCAGTATGGTTACTAGCATCTCCTTTGGATTGTGCAGTTATCACACAAGCTGAACCTTTGACAGGGTTTCGCGCAAAGATTTTACAGTTTTGGAAAACTACCGCGGCATTTCCAAAAATGAAATCTTCTGTTCCAAAGATTTCTGAGTCCCTGTAGAATTGAATGCCCTTGTCGACGTAGAGTGTGTCTTGGAAGCCTTGGATTCTGCAGTTGTAGAATGCAGAATAGTTGGAACTGCTCTTCAGTGCCACAGCTTGTCCACTTTCTGCTCCGGCAGAGTTGATGAAAGATATGCCCCATGCTATGAATCCATTCCCATAAATGTCTGTGGATGAACAAAGTATTAGTGTTGTAAAACAAAAGGACAAATTTATGTTCAAAGAATTAAGCATTGAATATTTCACAAAAATGGTGTTTTTCCCATATGATATAAAATGAGTTTATCTTTGGCAAAGAGATCTATTCATGAAATATTTGGTGTACAAAGATATTGATATCAATATTCTTATTTCATAGAATTGGAATGTGTGACATACTTATGGTGATACAATGCAATTAGTAGGTTGCAATTTATAGCAACAGGTTTTCTGAAAGCCATATGCTTTGGTATTCTACGTGTTTGGGAAGAGATTTTGACTAATAATGCTACTAATTTAAAATATATAAAAAAACATTATTTGCGGTCAAGATAGAACACACACGTAAAAATAATAGAATTATTTTTAATGTTGCAGAAAGCGTTAGACAGACTCAAGCGGTAAGAGACCATCTTGTGTCTGAACAGAAGTTTAATTTGGGCTAGTCATGACTAATTGGAGATAGTCTGAATAAGGCATTAAACGATAAAAATACCGTCTAATGCCTAAACAAAAAGATTAATCGAACTAGTTGGAAAAACTAATTGAATTTGGTGGGGATTTTTACGACATCGGCTAAATCAGAGAGTGCTACAGTGAAACTAATAGCAAAATAGAGGAAATCAGTCCCATCAAAATTACCTTCCAAACGTACATTTCCATATGTGATACCACTACTTCCATACATATGATACTCTTATGGTGATCAATTTACACAGTATCTTGTTTCTACATACTAAAAGGTTTACAAAAACAATTGACTTTTAATTTTTTTTTTCCAGAAAAATAAAAGCAAAAACATACCTACTGTAGAAGAATCAATGGTATTATAGCCAGAGCGGTTGCTCCTGTTGTTAGTAACAATGGTTGAATCCATACCATCACCAATGAAAACAAGGTTTTCCTTGTCAATTCCAATTTGAAGATGCTCAATATATGTTCCTGCTTTGATTTTGATGCAGAACTTATGTGCACTATTATTTGGTGCAGCTGTTACTGCTTCTGAGATTTGACTGAAATTTCCAGACCCATCTTTTGCTACAATTATGTTACATTGTGGTTCCATTTGGCCTTGAATAATCCACATCACCTGTGACACCATTATCAATTGTAAAATTTTCTGCAAATAGAATAATAATGTCTATTAGTTTCTACTCACAATTGTCATGAATTAAGTAGTTCATTCATCTTTAATTAAACACAGATTATTAATATTGAATATAGGAAATAATATAATAATAGTAATAATACTTAATAAATAAAGTGACATATTGCAACAAAATATATATATACATATACCTCCATCTATGAGTAGACAAAGACTACCGAGTCCTGCAAATTCTGTTTGTATAGGTGAAAAGAAACTCTGATTGTTTTATTCTTTATGCCTCTTAGTAAAGATATATGTTGTTGAGGGATGAATATATATAAAATACAGCTTAATAGAAAAGCAACATGCAATATCAATTATGATCGGTAATTGATTTATTTTTTCACTTTTCAGTTAAATAATATTGATTAGTGCCTAAATTTATCCCTAATTCAAGACTTAAGTGGAAAATTCAGAGGATAATCAGGAGGCGTGAAGAAATGAAGGCTAAGGAGAATATGGGAACTGGGAAGGTGGAAGATCTTCTCTACTTAATTTGCTGCATTAATTGTTCCTTATTACATGTAATCCTGGATGTAATTAAATAATAATTAATTATGGTCCATTTGTTTTTTTTGTTGTTGCTATATTACTATTATTATGTTATTTTTTAGTTTTGGCTTATTTCTTTTGTTTATGTAATTGTTGTTAATATTATTAATTATTAATTTTTTTCTTTTTAATTTTTTTTCTTTTAATTATTAAAAAATGTTAATATAATATTTTATTTAAATTTAAAATTATTTACTTAATATCAAAAAAAAGTTATATGAACTGTATAATTGTTATCTTATATAGACTTAATATTTTTGTGAGAATACTTACGAAATAACGAAATCACTTCTTTATATAAATAGCATATGACTATTTTTTTTTCCCATCAAAATAGGATGAAAGAATATAAGTGTTAGTCAAATAAAATATGAAAGACTAAATCGCCAGAAAAAAAAAAGAATGATGATGACATTAAAAGTTGACCAAAAAATGAAGAGAGAAGTAAAATTTTACCTTTAAAAAATATAAATTATAACCACATTATGCCATATTATATTAGCAGTATGTAAGACGGTTCTGATAGTCTTTTATAATATTAAGTTCTTCACATTTAGATCGTTTATAATATCGCATTTTCTAGGATAACATCCTTAGATAATTAGACTTATAATCATTTACAAAATATTGAAATCTGACTTCAAAATTTCTTTTGACTTATATTCCATATAGAATTGAAATTTTATTGAATCTGTATATACAACAACTACTAAAACGTCAATTTAATGAATAAACAATTAAACTAATCTAAAAAAAATTCTAAATGAATGATTAATTAAAAATATTCAAACCAGTTTAATATTAATTATAATAATTAAAAATCAAATATCATATGCATAACTAAAAATAAATTATAATGTAGCCAAGGAAAATTATATATACATTATAATAAGTTATATCCCTGCTTCCCGCGGAATTTTTAAGCAATATAATTATGATTAAAGAAAATTATATTTATCATAACTATTTTTCTTATAATTATGCATTCGGTGCTTCAATGTATAACAATATATGTAAAACGAAACAAGCATCAATAAAAATCTCTAAAAGTCTCATATAGGTTCATCTTTTCTTGTTTATGGTAAAATAGTCCCCAACATATTATTTGTAAAAGTTCTTGTCTTTCGATTGGAGAATTTCTCTTGATCTAAGTTTTTTTGTAATTTAAAAAGAAAATGCATAAAGAGTCACGTGTTTGTCAACGCTACCATAAAACTAAGAAATTTTTACCATACAAAATAATATCTTCATAAGAAAATAAACAAATCTTAAATATATATGTAGCAAACCGATTCCTTTTAATTTGCAATCTATGCGAGGTACAAGTTACTTTTATGTTATTATTTATTTAAATATTTCATTGATAATTACAATTTTATATTTTCTATATTTGAAATAAAATGTTAATTTTTGATTGTACAATAGAAAAATATTTTAACACATTTATCAAGTATTACTAATTTTATAGATTCATCAAGTTAAAATAACTTTGTAAATTCAAATTTGATCTCATATATCATGTATATAATGTTATTTGTAATATTATATTCATTCATATATTTTATTTTAAGACCATCTAATTATAAATCCATTAACTTTTAATAGAATTAGGAATTAATGAAATTATGAAAGTAAAAATAGATTAAGAGGATTTGATGAATGTATAAGTGAATTAGGAAAGAATCATAAGAGAAGAAAAATAATTAAAACAGGATACTATTTGAAAGAAAAAGTACATAACGGATTAGATTAAAAAAATTTGATATTAGATCTCATCAATAATGTAATTATGACATCATTTATTTTTCAGTTGTATAAATTCTATATTGATGTAATTATGACATTATTTATTTTTCAGTTATATATTCTATATTCTATACTTAATTGAGATTTTGAAAACGACTGCTCTCATTTTCATTTCGACAAAGTTAATACTCCGCAATTCATTAATACAACCATTTCCGTTACTTAAATTTAAAATGTAGCTAATTAATCAAATGTCTTGGTGAGAGAGAGAGAGGTTCTATTTTTGAGTTTGAATTTTATGAACAACGAAAATTAATACTCCTACATATCAATTACTTTTTCATTAATACACAACGGCCGATCCTTACCGGGTTAATTTCGTTAGTAACTCAGACAATTTACATGACTCGGTGTAAAATTCATATTAACACAAAGACATTATTTTATAGTTTATGCTTTAAAAGCCTACCGATTCCTCTGATTTCAACTGAGTTATGGATTGCCTTGCTGATGTCATTTCGAAATAAATGAACTTTGGATCCGTTAGTCACCTTTCATTTGGAAGAGAATTGACGATTTGTTCTCTAAAATTGGTGTGGTTGTTTTTATTCCTGCTCTTACAATTTTAAAAATCTTTAATTCATATTATATATTTTCTCATTTTAAAATTAGAGATGTATTTATATTTTAATTCAGTACTATTTGTGAATATTATAATTTCATTTATGATATGAATTTATAAAAGTATAAAAAATTGTATTCAAGAGTACTCTTAATATACTTTATTATATTTTATTGAAAATTTATTAAAAATAAAAAATTTTATTTTAAATTTAAATTATAAAATTTTGCAAACCTATTTTGTATGAACTTAAATTTATCGCCAATTTTGAAATGGAGATAGTATTTTCAAATTCAAAATATCCAACTAATTACAGAATTAGAAGCAAAATTTCACAACTCTAAGCGAAAGTTAAAGACAGAAAGCTAGAATATATGCTAACCGTAGGTGCTGAAAAAAAAAATTCTAAATTACTAATTAGGCAGAAAATATGTGGTCATGGTTTTCTTTTTATTTTCTTTTTGTGACTAAACAATGGATTGTTAATATTGTCATAAAAAAAAGTTATTGTCATAGCAAAATATGTTATTTCATACTAAAATATAATTTTTATTTATAAAACGTATTGGTAAATAATTTGACAACTTTTTTACTATAACAATATCAATTCTCCAAAAACATGGTCAAATTTAGTTTAATAATAAATTTAAGTTGACAAAAGAAATGATTGAAGTGGGTGTTACTTAATTAACAAAAAAGTAAATATACCCATCTTCAAAGTAAATGAATCTCTATCTCACTGATTAGATTCACCATATTTGATTAAATTTTAAACTTAATATTGATTCATGAGACATGAGTTGATATGTATAAGGTATACAAATTTGATGTGATATTTCAGATTTTAAAATATGTACAGTACTGACTGGCTGATTGCTATAAAAATTTAATTTTGAGTGAATATAAAACAAATAAGATTAACAATACTAAAACCATAAAAAAAGTTCAAAGTTAATTTTACTATATTGAAATAATATTCGTAATAATAACTTCCTGAAAAAAATTGATTTTAACAAAATAACAATTAAATCTAAACATAACAATATGTCTAAATATCCCAATGATTTAAACTAATATCGTTGAAATAAGTGATAAGAAAATTCCAAAATGATAAATCAGATACTCATTCAGCAGAAAAGAAGAAAAAGATGTGTAGAAAATTTTTAAAAATCTGCGATAAAAGTAAATTCAAAGATTTGTGTAGAAAATTAAAGACATATGGGACAAATAAGAAAGTTAAAGAAATGTGAGACAAATAAAAAAAATTGAGGCCCTTTTCGTTTTTCACTTTATATTATGAATTAAAGTTAAAATATGAAAGTTAAAAGTTAAAATTAAAACGTAAAAATTATTTGCTTCTTATATTTTAATTTTAAGTAAAAAATTAGTGACATAAAAATTAAAAAGCGAAGATTCAAATAATAATATTTAATAAACAAATAAAAACCAGACTCCGAACAATGGATGGATAAGAGAAAGAAAAGAAAAAGGGACAAATAGAAAGAGCTACAGGAAGCGAGCTAACGGTGAAGATAAAAAAAAGTATGGAAAGAATAAATAAAAAAGATAGACATTATGCAGAAGTACACAACTTTAAATTAATTGTATCTGAACTGTGACAAACTATGGACGAAAAAAAATCAAACTTACAAAAACGATTAAAAAACAATATGGGTATTAACAATCTGTACTTATATTGAAATTATTTATAAATATTAACATCATTTAAGGACAAATAATAAATAATATCTCTACCAACAACCTATACTTATAGTTAAATTAAATTACAAATAACTTAAATTTGAAATTTATTAGATTTATATTTTAAAATATTTCAAGTCATTATCTTGCATATTAAATATAATATAGACATATAAAAAATAATTGTAATATAATTTTAAAAAAATTAAAATTAAACTACAATTGCTTGGGTTGAGCACGAGCTTTGCTTGTAGTAGTATTATTAATAGAGAACTTTAAGTTTGTGCACCCTTATTAAATTAGTAAATCGAAATCGAAAAGTTGACTTAGTACACTCGTTGAATATATCGACTCGATCGAGTTACATGTATCTATTTAATTATTTTTTATTTTAAATAATTAATTTTAGTTTATCTATGTGTCCTCTCAGTTAAGTTTATAATTTTAATACTTGATTTTATAATTTACCTAGGTGTCTTTTGCAATTACTAGAATATTAGTAGGCTTATGAAATCTTTAATTGTAACTAATGTTTTAAAAAATATTTTGTAATAAAAAATCTATAACGGGAGAAAATAAAATGAAAAAATCAACTAATATAATTAACAAAGAAAAAAAATAGAAAATGAGGACATTTTTAACAATAAAATCTACCACAAATGTAACATAAAGTAAATAAATTTCTTATATAAATTTTTTTTATTCGTAATTAATTTTATATATAATTAATCATAAAAAAAATACAATACTATCTAATCAAACAATGTAAATTGAATAGCTATATTTTGTTATATATTGTTAACAAATTTTTAAAAAGCATTAGATATATATATGAATGATCTGATATATAAATCGTATAATATTAATGGTTTAATTTTTTATTTTTTATAAAATTATTATTATATAAATATTTAACCAGTTTAAATATATATATTTTCTATTTAATATTATAAAATTTTTAAAAAAATAATATAAAATTATAATATAATTAAAAAGAATAGTTTCTAACGCAGCAGCCTGCGGAGAGCACACCATTTCTTAACGAACTTCTGTCCGATTCGATTCAAATTGACCGGTGTCAATGAATTATCAGATGTTAGATAATTAAGCAACAAATCATTGGATAAAGAAAAATTGAATTAACGGGTCCACTATTAGATATAGTTGTGCCGATTTTCAATAGGTAGAAATTTTAGTCTCAGATTATGGCCGAAATTTTCTATTTTTTTCATTGAGTTTTTATGGTACCATATATACTAATATCATCATACAAATATTACTATATATTGGAAAAAATACACTAAAAATAATAACATATATGATAATAATATAACGAAAATAAGAGAAATTGAGCTACAACTCACTTTTGTTTGTGAGTTAAATTAATTAAAATGACATCGTTTTATATGTTTTTTGTTTTATTTATTTTATGTTTTAATTTTTTAATCAAAATATTACCATTTTAATTAACTTAACTTACAAATAAAAGTGAATTATGACTAAATTTCCTTATCCCTAATAATTATCTTAAAAAGAATTATGTATTGACATAGAATTTCCTCTATGTTTAACCTCCCAACACCAACGCGTAGAATAATTTGAAGAATTAACAATCAAAATGATTTTCCAAAAATAATTAAAAAAAATTTAAATATCAGTCCAAAACTAACTCATAAATCATTATCTGTTTGTGGCGATTCATAAAATATATAGCCCATAACAAAATATATAAGATGATATATATATATATATATATATATATATATATATATATATATATATATGTCGATCTATGGTTAGCTAGCGAGACTTTCGTAATTAACAAATTTTAACCGTTAATAGAATAATCTAACGGTAGACATCAAACAAAAAAAAAAAAAGGTTTTTCCACCAGTAACACTTGTAGAAGGAAGGCTTTGAAATTACAATATTATTTTTTATCTTCATTACTTTATTTCTTCTTTCTTTCAGCATTAACTCCGCCTATGACCGATTTTCTTTTTCTCTTCTTCATCTTCTATCTAACTTCAGTCAAAACTTTTATAATTTCTCTCAAAGGAAATAACAAGATTAGGTCATATCTAACTTCTGCTCAAATTTTAACCATTTCTCTCTCGACCAACAGTCGATCCCACAAATTGCATCAAATTTAATTTATCAAATCAAGTAAGTATTTTTTTTCTACGGTTTGATGAATTTAAGTTGTAAATTTAATTTATATGTGTATACAGTTTATGTATGACAATGTGTATTGTAAATTTATGTTGTAAATTTAATTTATATGTGTATACAGTTTATGTATAACAGTGTGCATGTGCATTTTGAATATGTAAATATGTGAGCAATGTGTAAAATATGTAAATGTGGGCAGTGTGTGTGTGTGTGTGTAATGTGTTTGATGAAACAAATATAAATATTTTGTAGGTTGCAATGAACCAGTATGATTTAAATTTGAGTCTCAAAAATAATAGTTTGTTGAATGATCAACAAAGTTATATATCTACTCACATATACAATACGAATGAATTCAGAGTACTAAACGTTGATCAACAAAGCAATCAGAGACAATATTTAGATTCTGAGTGATGCACACAGAGATATCCTTAATGTAGTTGGAATGCATGCATTTGTTACAGATGTATATTCTCAAGATATGATGCATGTTTAGTTACTATATTAGTGGAAATATGGAGATCATCCACCAACACTTTTCATTTTAATAGTGGTGATGCGACAATCACCTTGGAGGACATCCACTATATAAACGCTTTACCCATTAATGGAAAACCTCATACTTTTGGTGTTTTATCCGAGGAAAAACATAAAAGATTGTTTGAAAACTACTTTGGTGAAAGATTTTATAATCGTTTCTATAAGGAAGCAAAGTACGATGGTGGCATTCGTTTGACATGGCTTGTAGAGTGCTTTCGTCAATTGTCCGATGATCCACCAGTTGACTATATAACTATCTACACAAGAGCCAACATACTGTAGTTGTGTGGTGCTATATTGTTTCCCACTAAAACAAAGACATATGCCCAACAATGTATGATAAATTTATTGTCCTTGTTATTATAATTAGTTGTTGTCATTATTTGATATTAATTTGGTTAATAAATTGTTTTAATTGATTAGTTTGGTACATGTTGTTTGTTAGAGACATTGAAGATATAGTGAACTACGCTTGAGTTTCAGCAGTCCTAGTAGTCATTTATCGAGCACACCACAATGCATCCCACTACAAAGAAATTAAGAGTAAGATTGTGTTACCTGAAAGGATAACGAGATGCATGACAGTGGTCGAAACTTGGGCATATGACAGATTAGGAATCGGGTGTTCATTGCCTCGTCCTGGATCTGAGTTGTGGTGGCCGCGTGTGTTGGCATATGCATACGCCAAGCATGTTGTGTATAAAGAGAGACGAGTAGATCCACACCATAATGTCCTGAAATACCAAGCTGAGTTTGAAAATCAACCGCAAGAAAAATTAATCTAGAAGCCATATAAGAAGATACAAGTGGATGATGATGATAACGAGGACGCTTAGATGACACGATTGTTTGCAAATAGTTAATTCCCACTGATACATTTCGATGAGATCGAGTTTCAGATCCCAGACAGAGTCCTTAGGAAATTGTGTCATTATCAGAAGATTCCTGACCCCATGTTGATCACAATCAACTAAGGTTTAATCGGGCGGACAAGGAAAATAGATTTCACGTCTCCGATTATGAAGCATTAGGCGCGCTGTACATAGAGATATGGAATGATTTCCAGCTTGTGGATTTATTGGTATCACAAAATACCAAGCGCAACAAACTCAACATGAACGTGTATTACTTGTGTTACAACAAAGTGACATGGAAATGAATTGTAAAACTGGATCTCACTAATATTCGATACAGTAATCGTGTCATTGTTGATCAAGTCTATGTAATAAATGTAATACGTAAATTTAATTATAATCTTTGTATTGCATTATATCTATTTTCTAATATTGTTAACGTGTACTTGTATTTTTTTATTGTTCAGTTGAAAAAGACTCTTGGGATATTGCAGCAGTGGCCGAATAAATCTCTCGAGATTGAACAATAATATCAACCACTCTTAACTGATAATAGTGCCTTGTTTCAACAGATGCAGTTGTCCAATCTCGAGATTTATTCAGAGCAACCCCTTTACACTCTGTCATTCATTGATCCTTCAGAAGCTCAATCCTGCTCATTTCTCCCTAGAGGCTCCATACTTCCCTAATTCAACTAGAGTGTCAAGACACGAGCTGCTAATGGTTTCGATGAAAGGGGAAATGGTGAAGCCATTAAAGCCTTGGAAGGTGGATTGGTTGACTAGACACTGGTTCAATGGTGAACCAATCGATGATTCAGAGTATTGGCCTCAGAAAATTAAAGATTATAGTATTAACGATAAGGAGGCCAAAGAATTATCGCATGGGGCATGGTTAGGAAATACAATTGTGGAGACTTATTAAGATTTGTTAGTAGAAAGAGACGTCGTCATAAGACGAGTCAGAAAGAAGTTAAAAAGAATTTTCTACTATTTGTTGACTTTTTTCATTGTCATGTGTCAAATCATAACAAATGTCGGAGGGCTAACTGATATTGCAAATGCAGTTGAGTTTTTGCAGCATTTCGTACAACAAAATGGTTTGCATATCTCGGAATGTGATGTCATTTTCATGCAATTCCATTCCACGATACACAAACATTTTGTCTTGATGATGTTAACATAAATGTATGAACAATAAAAATTATTGATCATATGCATCCTGAGATGACTCCGACACAGTTGGATACGAGATACGGTGCAAATGTTGTAGTTATAGTAAGTACAAAAGATTTATTTTGATTTATATATGGTTTTAGTTTTTAATTATTATTGAATATTTTTTATTTTTGAAATGAGCAAAAGAGTCTTGTTCCTATCTTGCTCAGACTTATTGACCACGAGACTAATTGGCCCATAAGAGATACAAAACTCGGGAAGAAAGTTGAAGCGGAGAACCAACAAAATGGTTTCAAACTGCGAGGTTTACGTTTGTAAATACATGGATGCAATCTCATGTGGATTACATCCCACTACAACTAAATGAATAATTGAACATGCATCCATTTTTCGCTTACGTCTTTCTTGGAAACTACATAAAGGAATAACGAGAAGCCCCTAGGGGGTACAAAATTGTAGGATCAGTGCAATTGGATTCTGAAGAAGAAGACTGATTAGTATAATATAATGATTATTAGTATAATATTATGATTTTTAGTATAATATAATGATTATTAATAAATATAATGAAAAATTTTGTATTATCGGAGACTAAGAATTATCCGCTGATGAACAAAATTGTGCAATCGTAAACTAAGAATTATCTACTGATAAACAAATTTGTACTATCAGAGACTAAGAATTATCCACTAATGAACAAATTTATACTATCGGAATCTAAGATTTATCCATTGAACCATTATATTACCTTTGTGAGCCATCAGATACCATTTATGCTCGATATCTTACGATATTTCTTCTGCTAATAATACTGACGGATAAGATTTTTCCATGTTTTTTTTTCTCTTTTCATTGAAATAATATTTTAATATTTTAATTATAATAAATATTATTGTGTAGTAATAATATTGTATATATAATATAATTAATATTTTAATGGTCATCCTTCTGTTGGATAAATATTTATTTACTGATGAACAAATTTGTATTATCGGAGACTAAGAATTATATTATTAAATATTAAGAATTGTACTATCGGAGACTAAGAATTGTACTATCAGAGACTAAAAATCAAAACTCAATCACAATTCTTCTTCATTATTGTCTAAATCTAATGTATTGTATTGAGACATTTGAGCACTCATATTCATTGTTTTATCATGATTTCTCTTATCACGATTAGTGTATTCTTGACTATAACACATTTTCACAGTCTTTTTTGTTATGTCCCAAAGGGTAAAAAATACTAGAAGGGGGGTTGAATAGTGTTTTTCAAAAATTAAGTCTTGCTAAGAAAACTTTACTGATTTAAAACACTTCTTTCTTATAAAAGAGTTTCTTATGTTTTTAAAAAGTTTAGTAGCGGAATTTGTTTAAGTAAAGTACCCCTTAGTTTTTGTAGCAAGGGTTAATGGCTAGAAGTAAGATAGTCTTTGCTGAAAAAGTTCAGTAGGACTTAAGCAAAGCACAAAACAAAGCAAGAAAGCAATAAAAGATAAGCAGGAAAAGAGATGAGAATTTTTATAGGGGTTTGAACTAATCCTACTCCACTCTTCTTCTCTTTTACTTGAGAAGGCTATCACTAAAACTTGTTCACACAGAACAATCAGCAGGAGGACACTTAGTCCAATTTACACTAGGTCACTTAGTCCAAATTAGTCACACAGACTCTAAGCAGATTTGAGAAAATCTTGCTTGCTATCTTCAAGTAGATTGCTCCTTAGTTGAGCAGATTGATAGCACTTGTTCAAACTTTATGATGTCTTGCTGAAGTCTTTAATATGTCAGAGTGTCAGAGTGTTCTTGGTTGTTCAGTAGTCATAAATGATATTTATGACTCCTATTTATACTACTCCAGAAAACTATCCGTTGGGAATTTGAAAATAGATCCGTTGGAGTTGTACTGACTTTGATGTGACTTCTATCTTTATAGTTGTTCTTGCTTAGTTCAAAAAGGTAGCTGTTATTTTGTCTTCTAGTGCCTTTTTGAACAGTCTTCTAGAAGTTGACTAAGCAGGGATAAAGATCAACGAACTTTGTCTTTAACTTAGTCCTTACTTATTTCCATTCTAAACAGGACTAGACTTGGGATATTCTAAGTACATAAAGGTCCTTACTTATTTCCATTCTAAACAGGACTATACTTAAAATATTTCTTGCGTCATCAACAACCTTCTTCAGCAGACTTCAGTGGTGATCAAACTCCTTGCTTAACTAAGTAGTATATCCACCTAATAAGTTGGATATTTTTCTAAGTCTTTTTACAATACTTAAGTAAGTAGTATATTACATCATCAATTCTTATATATTAAAAGATAAATGAACGTTTAAGCAAAGATTATGTAAGCAGGGGTGCAACAACATTTTTGTAGATTGACTTTGTTCAATTCTATTATTCAATCTTGTGACCTTTTTACAACCTTTAGTTTGTGATTGAAACAGTGAAAAATACTTATCTTCTTCGTCAATATCACCACCTTCCATGTTCTGCTCCTTAAATCAGCTCTCAGTTTCAACTGTGTCATTTTTTTCAATCAATCTTGATTTATTTATCCATGCCTTCTCTTTCATAGTAGTTTTAAGATCATGAATGTAAAATGATTGTGAGATCGATCCAATTGCTACAATTTCTTGATAAATCTTATTCAAATGATTGTATTGTATTATTCAAATTTCACTGACATCAGAATTTGATTCAATATTCACTTGATTTATGTAAACAAGATCACCATGAATTTTGTTTGCATTTCTCGTCCACCTAGCACAAATCAAAGACATCGGAATCTCGTTTGTACTCTTGAAGGTCATATACCTCAAAATATGTCTGCAACTCATGTTGTTGTGCTCAAAGTGTTAACATATGTATGTCACATTATCGGAGTCTCCGTGTTTAATGACAACATAATAATATCGTCAGTTTTGTGATACTCCTCATTGAACATTATATATCCATTTGTACCACCGATCCCAAAATTATAAATCTTACGACACGTTAACTTTTGACCCTCATAGAACTCGTTCGAGAAGTCCTTAAAGATATTCTTCGTATACACGAGTGTCGCATACTTTTCCAATAAATTTTCGTTACGTAAATTTTTTGACTTGTTCTCAGTTTCAAGATCTTTTCTTCTCTCATTCAAGTATTGCTTCTCAATGGTTATTTATGAGATCAAAAACACTGTTCATGGATTCACTTCTCCCAGTTGTAGTCATCTCTGCAGCAAAATATGACTTTGAGTATGTTTCGAACCACTTCTCCTTTATATTATACATAGATTGAAGTCACTCATGATGTTACAAATCATATTGTTCCACCAATTTTGCCCACCTTTCATCGAACTTGACAGTTGTCATCGAATACAAACACTTACAATAACAACGTATTATAAACCATTAACATTAATATGTTTGTATCACAAATTTTATTAGTATAATGTTAGAAAAATTGTTATGTCTATATATCCTAATAATCTGACATAAAAGTTGATATGGTTTTTAATTTTTGTTTATGTATATTTTCAAATATTCAATATAGATCATACAAGTGGAGAGTGACAAGTAATAAAGAAGAGGTGCAACATCAAATGATTCATTAGGTCTTCTTATTGTTGAATTTTTTTATCATTGGTTGTAATAAAAAAAATTGTATTTATAAGATGTGTTCTATTTAATTCAATCTTATTTGTTTTGTGGGATAACAATTATTTTTTAAGTTTTGTAGATGGTCTAACCTCAATTTTCTATTAACAGGAGATGAGATTAGTGACTAGCAAATGTGATTTTAAAAAAATATTATTTTACAATATAGTTAAAATGTATTAAAATATTTGTTAAGAATTTTAGTATGATTTATATATGGTAATATAATTTAGTTTAGGTATCAATTTGTTAATTGAGATTTAGTACATATACCAAATATTAATCTAAACTTTTAAAAGTTAAATTAGAATCTAGTCGTCACGTGATATTTAAAAATTGGAGGGAACCCTAATTTTTAACAGAATGTTAGTAAATTTTAATTTGAGTATCAATTTGTTAAAAATTTCACTTTGGGTATTAATTGTTAATTAGGTACCAATATAGATACCAAAAGTCAATTTTAGCCCATTAAAATTCTTCTTCGGCTAAATGGCTGGGAACTTAAGTTCTCTTGCTTATATATATAACTGGGAACTTAAGTCCACCATCTAAAAATTCTTTTCTGGAACTTAGCTGCCCAGATATATAATTCTTTTTGTTTAAACAAATCTACATCATATATATGAAGTTTAGGAAGTTAAAGTCAAAATCATTCCCTTAATCGTACAACGATTTATATATATAAACAAATCAAAGACACAAGTGATGATATATTTTTTTGATACTAACCATTTATCTAAGTTACAATTTGGGGGAGTGAAATGACCGGCTTGCACAAAATGATACGAACTCCCTCCTACTTTTTTTTTGAGGAGGAACGTATTGAAATGTGAATAAAATTCTTTCTTTTGAGGGTGTATGCTAATGGAAATCGGCTTTTTGGGTCATAAAACTGTTACTGTACCATACTTTCAATCTTTCATTAGTTATGAAGTTTGAAGCAGCAATGTGTGTATTGCAAATGAAACAAAGTCGGAAAACAAAATAAAGCCCAAAAAAACAAAGAAACAAACAAGTTTTAAATGTTGCATTGTCAGTGGTTGTGTATATACATATTGGCGGATGAATCCGACACCGAAATATTACTTAACTAAAATGAAAACAAATTAAAGATGATCTCAACTTAATTGTTCCATCCAATATGCTGTATTATTGAGCTAAATGATTAATTAATCGGTTCAATCCACATAGGGGGCGTAACATTACTGTATGATTTGCCATCAAAATGGGGTGTAATGCTCCCATCTTCCAAATTATAGATCCCCATGTCTTTGCCTCCAATGTTGTAATTATCCTCGTATCCCCATGTCTTTGCCTCCAATTTTGTAATTATCCTCGTTGTAATAACTTTCCCAACAATCATCGGTGAAGTAAATACAATTCGATTTAATCATACCTTCTTCTGTAGTGGTGGTTGTATCAATAGAGAAAGAAGGATTGTGACCCAAAAACAGAGCTAAATCTCCCATATCTTTAAGCCCAGCCCATGTATTACAACTCATATCCACCTCGAAAACTTGGAATGCAGTTGTTCTATAATCGAACTCCACTTCGCTGTGACTATATACTCCTTCCCGCGACACAACCAACAATTTCCCCAGAACAGATGACTGTACCAAGTATAATTTCTCAGAAAATCCTAATCTCAATAAGTTTCTGGGTAATGTGGCAACAATATTTCCCACAGTAGGATTAGGCCCTGCAACATCACAAACAACAATGTTGCCTTGAGCGTCGATGGCATAAAATTGGTCGTTGTAGTAAATTACATCAGAGTACGCGGATGGCCTAGTTGACATAACAGTCCAACATTGATCACAAACTCCATCTCGCAATTTGCAGAAGGCTAATTTGAACTGCTCGCCGTAAATAACCATGACCACCAAGTTGGAATGACTCCATGAAGAAGAAGATATGACTACTTTATGGACGAAAGTAGACCAGATGTTGTAGTCGTCGTCGTCGACATCATTATCATCATCTCCAAAATAATCTTTAAAGTATTTTAATGAAGTAGTGAGATTTGGGAGTTGGATTTGGTTACGAGATAGCGGATTTAATAAAGTAACTGAATGATCATTGGCAACGGTAATAAGCCAACTCTTTGGTGAATAACATCTATTAACTTCATCTTTGACTTCTGATTATTCTATCTTCTTAAGGACGTAGTTGGTGGTGGTGGAGGAAAAGAAACTGTAATATTGACGATGGTGAACATCATCATCGTTTGAGCAAGCATAAGCCATGGCAATGACGAACAATCAGATTTCTTAACATCAATCGCAGCAGATCTCCGTAACTTACAAACTCTATGGGAAGCTGTTAAATCTAGGAGGCATAAAAAAAATTATAAGAGAATAATTATATTAGAGAAGGATATGGGTATATATAGGGTTTTGAGTTTGGAATACCCAGTTTGTTGCCCCCAGGATATATATATACATACCCTTGTGACCAGGTTATCGAACTCAACATAGATCCGTTCTAATTAGGATTCTACATTGGCACATCCACCTTTAGCGTTTTGTCCACGTATAATATTAATTAATAAAATATAATTAATATTTATCAAATTATTATTATTATTATATTTTGAACATACATTCCAACAGAAGCCATTTTCGATCCAATATTAAAACAAAACCAATCAATGTAATGTAATGTGGCTGTGAACGTTAGTTCTAATGTATTGGATTTATACTGCACTAGCCGCTCATCCTTCATCCTATTTCTTCTCGAATTCCGTTTCCCAACACTTAATAGGATCCTAATCCTTCCTGAATTTGGACCAATTAGGTTTCAGATAGCTCGCGAGTCAAGCAACTTGTTGGAAATTAGCTCATGTTTGAATGAGAACTTGGTTTCTCATGTGATTAGAAAAAGGAGAGTTAAAGCTAAGGGGACAAGAATCTCACATTGAAAATAAGAGGACATAGAGTTTACTATTTATATAAGAGCACTTTTACAATGGGTTAAATAGTCATGATAATATTTTACTCCACATATCCCGTTCGCGTGCGCCTGCATAGGGGGGTGCGAATCTTGGTCCAACCGACATGTAAAATTAGTTTTAAGGACACTTTGTGAGGGGCTAAACTGTTTTAAGGACAACGTAGTTATCACGTGCCTTGAATTTACGTGTGCATTTGAGACTCAGAATCAACAATCTTAAAACAGTTTATTTTGATCTTTTGTATTCGTGATGACGACTGATACTCCTCATATGGATGCTCTGGGGGTTGATGCTCCTGCTCCTGCTCCTGCAGTTGTTGTTCCTAATGTTTCGGCCAACCATGTTGAGAAGTTGGATAAATTCAACGGAACAACTGCTACATTCAAGAGGTGGCAACAAAAGATGTTGTTCTACTTGACCATGTTGAACTTCGCTAGGCTCCTAACCGAAGTGGCTCCTACATTACATAAAGGTATTCCTGATGCACCTATACTTGTTGCTTATGAGACTTGAAAACGTCTTGATTTTCTTTGTCGTAATTATATTCTGAATAATATTCATGATTCATTATATAATGTGTGTGAGAAATTTAAAATGGATAAGGATTTATGGGAATTCATGGACCGTAAACATAAATCGGAGGATGCCGGCTTAAAGAAATTTATGGTCAGACGGTTCCTTAATTATATGATGGTTAATTCCAAGACGGTTGATAGTCAAGTACAAGATATTCAGCTCATTTTGCATGACATCCAAGTAGAGGGAATGACTTTGAGTGAAACCTTCCAAATCGCTGCGTACAAACTCTATGGGAAGCCATTCTCGATCCAATATTAAAACAAAACCAATCAATGTAATGTAATGTAATGTAATGTGGCTGTGAACGTTAGTTTTGATGTATTGGATTTATACTGCACTAGCCTCTCATCCTTCATCCCATTTCTTCTCGGATTCCGTTTCCCAACACTTAATAGGATCCTAATCCTTCCCGAATTTGGACCAATTAGGTTTCAGATGGCTCGCGAGTCAAGCAACCAAAGACACAGCCCTCAGTCCAGTCTCCAGCAGAGTATCTGGTTTCCTTGTACTAGAATTCCTAATTCATAGTTAATCAAATAATAAACTAAAAAAATGATATTCTTTTTTTTTTGCTAAAAAAATAATTATTATTTTTAAATTTTGACACAGTAATAACTGATATTCCTAATTAATTGACTCTTTTCTTACATATTTTTTCCGGTCAAAGTTGATCTAACTTTTAATTTATATTATTTTACTATCATCTGTTCCAAAATTATAGATAAATTTTAACTTTTTAAGTCAATTGATAACATACTAAACTCAAAATTTATCAATTTACTTTGATTATAATTGATAAGACTATTATAATTTTAAAGTTTATAATAAAAATCTTTTATCGCAAAATAATTTGTATCTAAAATTTTTATATATTACACTAAGTTTAAAGTTTAATATATTGCTTGACTAAAAAAGTCAAGAGATATCTCTAATTTTGGAACAAGTGAAAATTTATTTTATAAATATATATGTGACAAATATATAATCATAAAAAAATTTATACAATCTACTATAAGACTTAATTTTAATAATTATATAACTTTGAGAATATATGTTTAATTTTAAAATTAAAATATGGTATATTTGAACCAAAACAAAAGATATAAGCGACAATTAGATAGAAATGGAGGGAGTATTCATTTAGTTAATAAACTTTTAAAAAAACCTTTGAAACATGATATTCACTATTCTCAAAAGTAATTGGTTAAGCTTAATACGATTTTATACAGACAACAAGCCAACATATTTATTGAATAAAACAAATAGACGGTTACAAGGTAGCGTACAACCGCATCATACAATGCGATACTCCTAAAATCTTTTATCGTATATCAAATTAATATAGTGTTCTTAATTTGTATATTTTTGTTTTCATTTTATTATTTTATTTTATTTTTTGAATTTGTAGAGGGCAAACATAATACATTAAATTTTAAAATCCAACATTTAGTATCAAAGTTTGGTGCGCGACAGAATTCCTAATATTTATTGGTGAATTTTAAAAGATAACGTACGTCTACAACTTAGTGTTTGAGATTGAGAAGTTAAACAATAAAGATTTTGAATTATGAAAATTCAAAATTATTAATCTTCTTATTGAACAAGGTTCACGAGATGTGATTGAGAATGTTAAACCGATAATTGTTGCAAATAAGAAGGATGATTGTTTTTCTGATGTAGTAGATGCAGTGACAAATGAGCAAATCACGAATTGAGAGCATTTAAATCAAAAAGGCAAAAACTTGATTCACTTGTGCCTTACAGATATTGTTTTGATGAAAGTTATCACAGAAAGACCACAAAAGACCTTTAGATGAAACTGAAATTTTTTTATTAATTTAAAGATCCTTTGGTGGTGAATGGAGGCAAAGATCAAAATAAGAATGCAAGACGTAATGTTAGTATATCTCGATCATGTGGGAGAGTAATGGATATTGATCGGCCAAAAATACGATGCTGGAAGTGTCAAAAGTTTGACTATGGAAAGAATGATTGTCCCAACAAAACAAAAATGTGATGCTAAAAGTGTCAAAAATTTGGCTATGAAAATAAAGATTGTCCCAACAAAACGACTAAGGACAAAAGTTATTCTAAGAGTAAGGATGACAACACCAGACATTTGTACTTAGTTGCGGCACACATTGTGCAATTCGATTATGATATGTGGTATTTGGACATGAATGTCTCTTTTTATATGACTTCCCATCATGAATGATTTAGACATTACGAAAATTATGATGAAGAGAGCGTCTGTTTGGAGAACAAAGAGATACTAAAAATAATGGATTATGAGAAAGTAAAAGAAAATATGGTGAATTTAGTGAGAAAAGATTTTTAGATAGATTGTGTTTCATATGATGAATTCTTCTCACTAGTAGCCAAATTGATAATGGAGAAAATTCATGTGTTGCAATTGAAAAAATTTGTTGTCATTGCCAAGAAAATTTGGTGTTTAAGTTATTGTTACCTTTGTATTGGTTGGAACAATATTTTCGGATGTGTTATCAAATGGTTGACTTATTTGTTCGATAAGTTTGATTTATACGATATCAAGATGATTCTTATATTTATGTCAAGTGACATATTCAGAAAGATTGATTACAAAGACGACTTTGGCTTTGACAAAAGAAATATGTTGAAGGATCTTGAAGATATTCAACATGGTTATTTGCAAGTAAGTTGTGACTCCTGAATGATGAGTGAGAGTAAATTTTGTTCGCTTGGTGATGGTTGATGCGACAACAGGTTATGTGAACTTTATTACTATGGTTGATTGTATAGAGGAGTTCTGATGGCGTATATATGATATTCAGGGTCTTGAAAAATCAGGTTGCTATTATTGATATGTTGTGCGTGAAGTATTCACCAAGTGAGAGAATGTTGGGGATGATTCATACTTCAACATTATTTATTTTCAATTAAAAATAAGTTCTCCATTTTCTATTGAGATGTGTTTTATTTTTTATTTTTAATTAGAATATGTTTCCTTTTAGAATTTGAATTTGGTGTTGATTTTAATTTCTTTTGGATTTTTAACATTATGTTAAAAGTTTATAAATATAATAGTTTATTATGTTTAGAGTATAATTAAATATTTAGTTATTTATAAGGGTTTCTTACAATGGGGTGTGAATATTATGTAAATATTAAATGTTTGCAATGTAAATTAGTGGAGTATGAGATATTTTATTATAATTATATTTTGTGAAAGTTAGATCAATAGTACTAATATTCGGACAGGCCGAACGTAACCGATTTTAAATGAATTAGGATAAAATACTATGTTCTTAATTTTATCATCTTATTTTATTTTTTGATACATTCCGTTGCAAATTCCAACCAACACCAAACTATGCTACTAAGAATGGAAATGGAAAACAAACATGAGTTTAGCAATTAAAACCTACGCAATCTGTAGCTATGGTAGGTACATGTGAGTTTTGTTAAGATTCAGCTACGCAATTGTCATAGTTGGCAGATATATGACTGGATTCAGCTCCATGCCATCAATTGCAGCATACTTATGTAACTCCGGCGGCGACATCGCCGGAATATTTACATGAGAAGGACAGTCTTAACTATATCGTTGTATAAAAACAGGAAATTCACAAGGTACAACCACAACAAATGAAGAAACAGCAAAACATGGTTAACAAAGCTAAGGACTCGAATCCCGATATTAAGCCCCACAAGTCCACAACACATCATCCACGATCGACAAATCGAACCACCACCCAAACCTCTGTCCCGTCCACGCCGATTAGTCGAATTCAGGCCATCGGAAAATTGATGAAGCGATAGAGATGTCAAAACCCCGCCACCGGAAATTTGACCAGTACCAACTCCTCCGACCCATATCATCGTATCTCTCGGCAGTATTATAAAAATGAACTACATCTCAATTTCCTTTTCCTCATTTGTGTATATATATATATATATGGGAATCGATCCATATCTAACGTTAGTTCTGGAATCTTTCGTAGCTAACACTTTTACAGCCGTCCAACGAATGATCAAACGCTTGAGATCAAACTTAAAAAAAAAAAAAATACTCCTTCCGCCAGTGTTAGTAGCGAAAGGCAATTTTTTTTTTAAAAAAAATTTTACCCTCCGCCAGTGTTACTAGCAGAAGAGGAAAAAAATTAAAAAAAAGAATTTCCCTTCCGCTAGTAACACTGGCGGAAGGGAAAAAAATTTTCTTTAAAAAAAATTCCGCCAGTGTTATTGTCGCCTCACCGCTATTAAAGTGAAATGTGTTTGTTGATGATTTTCATCTTTCCACTAATGCAATAACGAAGGATGTATCGTGTCTTGGAAATATACATCTGTATGTAAATGTTTGCATTCCAACTGCATTAAGTATGTCCTTATGTGCGTCACTCAACATCCAAAGATCATACCTCTGATTACTCTGTTGAGCAACGTCGAGTACTCTGAATTCATTTGTATTGTATATGTGCGTAGATATATGAGTAGGTTGATCTTCCAACAAACTGTTATCTTCGGGACCTGGATTTAATTGATAATTGTCCATTGCAACCTACAAAATATTGAAAAACCTTAATCAAACACTGCACACACACAAACACACACTGCACACACACAAACACACACTGCACACACACAAACACACACATACACACACACACACACTGCACACACAAAAAATATACACACACACAAACACACACTACACACACACACATTGCATACACACACACACACACACACTGCACACACAAAAAACACACACACACACACTGCACAAACACAAACACACACTGCAGACACACACACACAAACACACACAAAACACACACACACACTGCACACACAAAAAATGCACACACACTGTACACACACACACACTGCAGACACACACACACACTACACACACAAAAAATACAAACATATTGAAAATATTAAAAATCAAAAATCAAAACTGAAATTAATAAAAAAAAAATTTATAATTTCGAAATTACAAAGACTTACTTGATTTGGGGCGGTAAACAGCGGAATCAAGCGGAAGGAAGTAAAATTTGGAAGTTGTTTAGATGGAAGAAGAAGAAATTTTTTTTGGAAGAGAGAAAGCAAGTAACGGCGGAAGGAGAGAAAAAGAGGGGAAATAAACTTAGTTTGGGCGGAAGAAACAAGGAAAAGAAACGGGCGGAAGAAACAAGGAACAATTAAAAAAAAAATACCCCTTCCGCTACTGACACTGGCGGAAGGGAAAAATTTTTTTAAAAAAAATTCCCTTACGCCAGTTTTAGTAGCGGAAGGGGTATTTTTTTTAAAAAAATTTTCCCTTCCGCCAGTGTTTGTAGCGGAAGGGAAAAAAATTTTAAAAAAAAAAATCCCCTTCCGTTACTAACACTGGCGGAAGGGAAATTCTTTTTAAAAAAGGGTTATTTTTTTTTAAAAAAAAATTTTCCTTTCTCTACTAACACCAAAAATTTTTTTAAAATTTTTTTAAAATATTATTCTTCCCTTCAGCGTATACATGCGATATGAAATATGTAGTATTTCTGTTTTACATCAAAGAAACAAAACATTAAATTTAAATACAAGTAGTTGTAAAATAATTGTTGACTAACATAGAAAGTCGTGCATAACATGATTTTATTTTTAATAATTATTTTTTTACTCTTTTGATAGTTTTTATGTTTTTAATGTTTGAATATAAAGTTTCTTTTATTGGTAATATTTTCATGTATTATTATTTTATTTTTTTTACAATTGGAATATAATGACAATATGAATTGATGTAATATTCTATTTAAATATTTATGTTTCTCAATTACCTAAAGTAAATCTTTTATGTTCTTATCATTTTATTATTATCATTATTTCAAGTAACGTCAACAAATAATTAATAAATGATTATTGAAATAAAATTAATTTATTAAAAGATATATATCTTACATATCGAGCTCATGTTTCACACATTCAGATTTTGTATTGTTCTATATGATAAATAAAATGAAATGTTATCAGTTGACTCGTGTTTAGTGCATAATTCAATTTGCTTAATCTGTACGGAACATTATATATAATAATATTATACGTGACTATCACACAATTATTGTCATTATATGATTTACTATATACTATGTCTAATTTAAGATTTAGGCTCTAGGGTTTAGGATTATAATGTATTTAACTCATATTAGATTTGTAGTTATCGTGATGATTATATTATGATTATATTATAATTATGATTAACATTATATTTACCTCATCTTTTGTAGTCATTTTTTTTATAATCATAGTATTATAATGATTTCAAACATTATGATTATAATACTATTTTATTATAATCATAATATTGTACTTAATTATTTCAAAAAATAACTAATAATCATAATAATTACAGTATTTTACTATACTCATACTATTAATCATAGTGTATAATCATAGTATTCTAATTATATCCACCGATCAAATACATCAGAAAATCATACAATTACAATTAATATAATTTAAAGGTCAAACTCGATCACGCCTCTTCTTCATCATCGTCTAAATCTAATGTGCTATGTTGAGACATTTGCGAGCGTATCTCCATTACTTTATCATGATTTATCTTATCATGATCAGTGTATTCTTGACATATAGCACATTTTCGCAGCCTTTTTGCAAATTGAATTTGTTCAATTCCACTCTTAAATCTTGTGACCTTCTTATGACCCTTAGTTTATGACTGAAGAGGTGGAAAATACTCATCTTCTTCGTCAATACTACCACCTTCTATGTGCAGCTCCTTTGATCTGCTCCCTCCTTCAACCGTGTCATTTTCTTCAATCAATCTTGACTTACTTATCCATACTTTCTCCTTCATAGCAGTTTCAAGACCATGCACGTAAGTTGATTGCGATGTCGAACCAATTGTTGCAATTTCTTGATAAACCCTATTCAAATGATTATACCATATTGTACTAATATCACCGACATCAGAGTTTGATTCAGCATTTACTTCATTTATGTAAACATGATCACCATGAATTTTGTTTGCATTTCTCGTCCACCTGCCACAAATCAAAGACATTGGAATCTCATTTATGCTCTTGAAGGTGATATACCTCAAAATATGTCTACAAATCATGCCGTTGTGCTCAAAGCATTGGCATATGCATGTCACATTGTCAGAATCCCCGTGTTTAACGACAACGTAATAATATCGTCAATTTTGTGGTACCTCCTCATTGAAAACTGTATATCCCTTTGTACCATCGACCCCAAAATTCTAAATCTTACGACACGTTAACTTTTGACCCTCATAGAACTCATTCGAAAAGTCTTTAAAAATATTCTTCGTATATACAACTGCCGCATGCTTCTCCAATAAAGTTCTATTACGCAAATTTCTTGTCTTGTACTCTGTTTCAAGATCTTGTTTTCTCTCATTCAAGTATTGTTTCTCAATGACTATTTGTGAGTTAATCACAAAATCTTTCAAACCGGTACAATTATTTACGTATTGATCAAAAAAAACTGTTTATGGATTCACTTCTTCCGGTTGTAGTCATCCCTGCAGCAAAATATGACTTTGAGTATGCTCCGATCCACTTCTCCTTTACATTATACATAGATTGAAGCCACTCGTGATGTTGTAAATCATATTGTTCCACCAATTTTGCCTACCTTTCCTCGAATTTGGCAGTTGTCACTGAATACAAACACCTACAATAACAACTTATTATAAATGACAACACAAAAATATTGACAATTTCACATCGACTATTTGTAAAAATAGATGCATACTTGTCGAAATCTTCCTTAAACGTTTCGTAACTATTATATAAATAATGAAATTTCTCCGAGAATTTGTTACTGATATGCCAAGTACATATCAAATGATTGGTGGAAGGCAATACGATAGCAATGGCATTGTTCATGGCTTTATCCTAATCAGTTATGATCGTCAACGGAATTTTATTCTCAACCGCGTCTAGCCAATTTTCTAACACCCAAACAAATGTATCTTCTGTTTCATCCTTGATAAGGGCAAACCCAAACAAAATATACTGATAATGATGATTAACTCTTGTAATTGGAACAAATAGCATCCCATATTTATTTGTTCTATAAGTGGTGTCAAAGGTCACTACGTCTCCAAAATTTCTATAACAAATAATTGATCGAGAATCCACCCACATGATACATGCAATGCGATTCTCTTCGTCAACTTTTATATTATAAAAGAAATTTCCAACACTTTCTGACTTAAGTCTCTTTAAAACTGTCAAAGTTTCTTGTGCATCATTTGCATCAAATGCGTCATGTCGCAAGTTGCGTATAACATTTCGAATATCTTCGACGGTGAATTTAACATTTGTCCTTCCACCGCTCATTGTACTCAACACATTCATGATCAAACTTGGTTTGATTTTTGATCGGTGGAGTAAATTGATTAACTTTCTATCAGCAACTGTTATATTTTTATCTGTTGCCATGAAATCTATTTTACTAGGCGTAACTATTGGATGATTGTGATTTAATTCCACTTTTGTTACACGCCAACTATTATTTTGCACGTTATGAACAACAAACATTCTTCCTTTGCACATTGTGCGTTCAATAATATCTCTCTTCCTCCGGATTATGCTTTCATCATCATTTTCATTTTCAAACAAATTTTTTTTCTTAATAGGTCTACCTGCTTTTTTACATGCATATAGTCTATGAGCTAATTGATTTGACCCCGAATGTTTTCTGCTCGTTAAAATTTTTACTTCAAATCCACTATTATGAGCATATGCATTATAGTATTTTTCAACTTCAAATATACTTGTAAATATTTGACCCACATATGGAGGACAAACACCATCACTGTCTATATTTATTTTTTCTTTGTCATTCAAATTATTTTGTTCTTCCATATTATTTTCTTCCTCAATATCATATTATTCGATCTCAACATTCATACTTATATTCGAATCATCAAAAAATATATCAACATCATATATTCTATCGTTATCACTCATTTTAAAATTAAGAAGGTGAAAAGCTGAAAACCTGATTTAAATGTCAACCTGAGATATGCTTATCTGATCTGTAATAAAGAAAAATTTTGTAATAAATGAGTTAGATTCAAAAAAAAAATTTCATAAAACTAGAGAACGAAGAAAAAAACTGAAACGATAGAGCGAATAAGGAAACTTACATGCGGCGGAATAAGATAGTTTTTTGACCTAGGTCTTTATTATCATATATATATAGCATATCACGAAGGAAGGAAGAAAAAAAATATTGTACTTGTTATTATTAAGCACAAGACTGGCGGAAGGCAGACGAAGGGGAAAAACGGAAGGAAAAAAAAATTCCCCTTTCCGCCACTGAGACTGGCGGAAAGGGAAATTTTTTTTTTTTGCCTTCCGCTAGTGAGACTGGCGAAAACAAAAAAAAAATTTTACCCTTTCCACCAGTGACAGTGGCGGAAAGGGAATTTTTTTTTTTTTTGTCTTCCGCCACTGAAACTGGCGGAAAGAAAAAAAAATTTTACCTTTTTTGGCCTTCCGCCAGTGTTAGTAGCGGAAGGGAATTTTTTTTAAAGAATTTTTTTTTCCCTTCCGCCAGTGTTAGTAGCGGAAGAGAAATTTTTTTTTTAATTTTTTTCCCCTTCCGCTAGTAACACTGGCGGAAGGGAAAAAAAATTTGAAAATTTTTTTCCCTTCCAGTGTTACCAGCGGAAGGGAAAATTTTTTTTTTTAAAAAATTGCCTTCCGCTACTAACACTGGCGGAAGGGGTATTTTTTTTTTTTTTAAGTTTGATCTCAAGCGTTGGATCATTCGTTGGACGGCTGTAAAAGTGTTAGGTACGAAAGACTCCAGAGCTAACGTTAGACATGGATCGGTCCCCTATATATATATATATATCTTCAATATATATTAGGTACCGAGTATTTTGTAGAAAAGTCCAATTACTATACGTAGGCTAGTTGGTTAACTTCTTGTCTATTGCACTTCTGCAATAGTATATAAGATTTTTTTTTCTTTTTTTAACAGATAATTGAAATTATTTCTTTTAAATTGAAATATATGAATTACGTCACTCTCAAAGAGAATAACGTTCAAAATTAATTTCTTTGAAATTAAAATAATCCTATACAAAATTACTCTGAAGTTTATAACAGGAAAAAGTAAAGCTTCGTATAATAATTTGACGAATGAAAAGAAATGGAAAATTACGAAATTAATAGAATAATATCAAGTTAGGACAAAAGGATGGAAAGTGTCAATGAAAGGTACCTTTATTACGAATACACGGTGTTTTCTTAATTTTTTTTGTGAGTTTGAACGAACCTCTACTTCCTTGAATATCTTTTTCTTTTCGTTTGAGTTTTAAACATTTAAGTTTGTCGGTAGAATAAAGAGGAATTAAATAAATTAATTTAATATGTGGCAATAAAAATATTAACTTGTATACAAATAAATATATAAAAATTGACCTGACTCAATTCTAGAGGGATTGATGAACTTTAATACCTTGTCTTGGAATTTACTCAAAGAGAGAAAAGAAAAGAAAACTTAAGAAAATTTTACTTTTCATATGTTTTTGAGTTTTTTAAGAGAGAAAATGAAAGAAAATAAGAGGAAAAATATCCAAGTTTTCCCCTCAAAAGTTCTCTCAAAAAATGAGATGATTTGGAGAGAAAATTTTATTTATCTATTTCTAACTTTTCTTTATGTCAAAATCATCCTTAATTTATTCTTGATAACAAATTTTCTTCCATCCATATCATCTAAATTTTTCTTTCTTCTGATGAACTCCAAGACAAGAGAAAAAAATTTACTTCTCTTCTTGTTAATAAAAACTCCAAGACGAGGTAACAAATTTTCTTCCATCCATATCACTAAATTTGTCTTTCCTCTAATAAACTCCAAGACAAGAGAAAAAAAATTTACTTCTCTTTTTGTTAATAAAAACTCCAAGACGAGGCGTGAGCAGTCTAAATCTTAAAAAGTATTCTCTCCAGTTTATAATAATTATCATTTTGATTTTTTGCACATAAATTTAGGTAATATTTTTTATATGTTAAATAATTTATTTTAGTTATATTTTAAATTCATATTAATTTTTATTTAAAATATTTTTTTTATTTTTTTAAATTAAATAAATTATTTAATATATAAAAAACATCATCTAAACTTATTTACAAAAAGTCAAAGTAACATTTATTATGAACCGGAGAGAGTAATGATTCAAAAGCCATATATATTTACGTAATTTTATTTGTATACTTTATTAATATTTCTAGTATTATTGTAGTTTAAGAGCAGACTATCCAAGTATTTACAAAATAGTTAATTTCATAGGTTTTAAAGTAATTTTAAATTATATTGTATTGTAGTCTAATTAATTACACATTCGATCAAGGTTGTTGTTGTGAAACTATAGTTAAGGTGTATGGGATTTTACCGTTTAGCTATTGATATTCCGCATCTTCACAGAGAATTCAATTTCACCGGGTTCATGTCGGAGACAGCGGGACAGTCGTTACACCATTTGTGCAGGTCGCTATTTATGCGACAAGAAATTTTACTTTCTTAGGACAATTAAAGTTACTGTCGCCGTTTACCGGGTTTTCGATTTTAAATTTGTCTAATTTTACATGATATTAACTTTTTCATATACAAACATCACACTTTTCTGCTTACTCCACTTAATTTTATTTTATTTTTTGTTAAAACATATGCATGCGATACATTTATAATTTTAGAGATTAGGGTTAATTACACTATTGATAGTGTAGCTTACGTCATCTTACACATTTGGTATCCCAATTTTATTTTCTGCATATGATATTCCCTAACTTTATTTTTATTTTTTGTGCATGACCAACTTTGCGATTATTTTTATTAGATTTAAAACCAAACTACTTATTGAACAACAATTCATAAAGGTGTACAGAATTCATACACGATATATAAAAAGTTGAATAAATAAAATAATTTAAAATAAAATTAAATACGTACAAAAGGTTATGATAATACATAATATCTATAATTCATTAATTTGTATATAAATGTGTATATGTGTATATACATATATTGTATTATGATGATTTTTAAAATAAGTAATATAGATATAATTTGATGAGTCAAAATTATATTGTAGTTTATTATAGAAGATATAAGGGAGTAAGAAAATGTAGTTCTTCTCTTGTAGTTGTTTTAATATTTTTATCTTAAATATTATATTAATATTTTATTTAAAAAATGAAATATATCTATATACACACACATAAATATGTATTAATGAAGTACACATATTGAGTGTTACCACAATTTTTTGTATGTATATATTTTTGTTTAAAAATTTTATGTTTTAAATGTTTTTACATATTATGTATGAATTTGTACACAGTTACTAACTTCGTTCCAAAAAAATAGTAATATTTGAAAATAAAATTTATTCAAAAAAAATATTTACAAAATTTTTTCATTATAATATCATATTTTTCAATTTTTGTCATCACAATCTTGTTATATGATTTTTAATTGGACATTCATAACAAATTTAATGAGAAAAATATATTATTATTACATGTAATTTTTAGTAAAATATATAAAATTAAAAGTCATCAAAATTCAAATGTTTTTTTTTTGTGGAACGGAGGGAGTATAAATTTTCTATCAGTAAGTAGTTTGATTTTAAGAAATTCTAGTAAAAATAACCAAAAAAACCTTGTCGTGCAAAAAAAATAAATTTAAGAAATATTATATGTAACAATTAAAGTTGGGATACTAAATGTGCAAAATGGTTTAAGTTAAGGTACTAATGGTTTAGTTAACCCTATAAATTATCATTGTATATAGGAAAATAATGGCTAGACATAGGGTGAGCATGGTGTGGTTTGTTGAGGTTTTACCCTCAAATCGCCACCTGAAATCGCTTATGTGCATTTTTAAAATTTAAAACCATATATGAAATTAATATCATTGATTTGGTGCGGTTTGAACAAAGGCGGTTTCGATTTAAATTAGATGTGGTTTCGGTTTTAAAACCAATTACAGAGACTTGATATTTTTTCTTTAGAAAAATGACACTCTCATTAACAAAAAAATTGTTTAAAGTTTGAAATACCACAACAATTTAAAGGAAACTTAAATGTAATAAAGATTGGATTCAAATTATAGTATAAAATGTTTATAAATAAATATTTTTATGAACAAAACTTAGAAATAAGGGGAAAAAATATTAATAGGTATAACTCAGTTATTTTGAGAAAAAAATCTCCTTATATGAACTATATATAACATTATTAATATCAAAATCAAACGCATAGCTAAAAAAGGGAAATGTTAAATTTTATTTTATTTTTAATGATATATCATAACTCATTTATACGATAAAATAAAATAATAAAAAACAATATATTATGTGCGGTTCAACAATTTCTCTTTAAAGCCAATTGTATGGTTTGATCGATGTAATTGACACTTTGGTTTACTTTCAATTGTTTGCTCACCTTGGCCAGGATTACTCATATAACGTGTATATTTAAATTACACAAATTATGTTTGGATCAAAACATTTTTTCTAATGCTTTATCGAACGAGCAATTGGATTACTCATATATTTAAATTATAAATATGTATATTTTGAATACCCATAAATTACCATAAATTATCTAACATATGTTATTATAAGTAGTGAGTATAATATTTTTCACTCAAACACACACGAATAAATTTATCCAATGAATTTACATAAATCGCCAAAAGCTGTTATATATTTATCCGTAGATATTCAATTATTATTACTAAGTTTACCCTTGAACTTTATAAGAATTACAACGTTAAATATCTATAAGCTCCGGTATTTAAAAAAAATATGAGACATATATGGATAAAAGACGCAGATTTTTTTTATATTTAATCAGTGTCTAATTAGAGTTAGATGTAATTAAGTAGATATTAATCTACGCTCGATGATAGATGATAATTATATTTAAAGGCTAAATAATTAAATAAAGAAAAATAATAATCATAGGAATATTGAGAGTAAAACAAAATTTTAAAATGTCGAAAATCCGTAACCCTAGATACCGTCACGTGCGCACTTCGTGACTAGCGAAGTAGAGAAGGAAAAGGAATACAAAGCGCCGCAAGGACCTAATAACACTACAAGCACGAGGTCTCTCATCATAACCGTCCGATATTCCGCCACGTCAACGATCCACGTTTCAACGGCTGAGATTAATTTTCTGCAGAGCTACTCTGTCGAACGAAGATCCTCCTCTATTCTCCTTTCACTCTCCGTGAAATTTTTTCTCTTCCGATTTTAATTCAGAAAATTCCGACAAAAAATTCTGTAGTTGAATATTCACGAGAGAAAATGTCAGTCATGGAGGATGATGAGAGGGAATTCGTGGAGGAGAACGAAGTTACGGTTTTGGATGTTGAAGACGAAGATGATCCTGACAAGGTTGAGAGTGAAGTAGAAGAAGATGGAGACGATGATGAAGACGATGATGAGGATGATGATGAAGACGATGATGATGAGGATGATGACCAGGAGGATGCTGATGAACAAGAGGTTTTGCACAGTTCTGGTGGACCGCCGGTTCAGTCGGTAGAGGATGAAGACGACGATGATGAGGATGATGAAGATGAGGATGATGAAGGTGATGATGACGACGACGACGATGACGACGATGAGGAAGGAAGCGATGATGCAGAAGAAGAAGAGGTAATTTTACTTTTAATTGAAATATAATTTGTGTTTTTCCAGCGTTTGTTCAATTAAATTTATGTTTTTTTATTTGTTATGTAGTAATTGTCAATTTAGTGGTAAAACGTTGCAGATCTGCTGATTTCTGTGTATGTTTGTTTTGTAGATCTATCAGTTTTTTATTATGTAGTGATTTTTGTGAACTGTGAGTTTTTTTGTTTTGTTTTTTCAGCACTTTAGATCTGCTGATTTTGAATGAAAATAATTCCTGGGGATGATATTTTCAGTTTTGCCAGTACGTACAACTTCACCTGGGAAAGAAAAAGTAAACTTGAATAGACATTAGGCTCGGTTTCTGCAATTAATTCATGTGGAAATTGCTTGACTTTGAAATTGATCTTTTATTCTACTATTTTTTTCCCTTTGACTTGTTTCCTGTGAAAAAAGCTTTAGCTAATTTTTTTTAAACAGTAAGATCTGATTGATGCTATCTTATGTCGCTTATGTTTCTCTCTTGTATACTCGTGAGATCTATTAATCTAGTTGCTTATTTGTGGAGATTAAAGCTCCTGTCTATCTTTCCCAAGATCTGTTTGTGTATTACTTAATTGTTGTTGAAACTTCAAAAATTTGTAGTGTTTTGTTGGAGTATTATGAGCAAAAGGCAGACAAACATTTGCGATGTCAAAGGCTTTTTACTTCGTATATCAGTATTTCTTATACCATAGATTCCTCAGCTTATTTCTTATACCATATGATTAGGACTAAACTTATTTCTTAGCTTGAATTTGTTTGATGATATCTGGCGTATTTGACTATGTTTTTTACAGAGTTTATTTTTGTGTTTTTACTTCATGCTCTAATGCTCATATATTGTCATGGAAAATTGGTTTACTTAACAAGAATGTATTTAACAAGATCAATTTCACGTGGAATTTTGTTACATCAAGTGTTGTAGAAGAAGAGAGTCTTGTTATATCAGTATTTCTTATACCATAGATTCCTCAGCTTATTTCTTATACCGTATGATTAGGACTATCAACTTATTTCTTAGCTTGAATTTGTTTGATGATATCTGGCGTAGTTGACTATGTTTTTTACAGAGTATATTTTTGTGTTTTTACTTCATGTTCTAACACTCATGTATTGTCATGGAAAATTGGTTTACTTAACAAGAATGTATCCAACTATGAACGAGATCATTTTCATGTGGAATTTTGTTACATCAAGTGTTGTAGAAGAAGAGAGTCTTGAAGCAAAAAAAGGGATAAGATTTCTTATACATGTACTTTAATAAAGTTATTTCTTTTATTTACATCAAGCTTGACACCTTATAATTTCAAAAAGAAAAAGAAAAATAGCTTTGACACCTTTTAGTTTATTCATCATAAGTTTTGAATAACATGATGACAAAGCCTGATGCATCTTGCTGGAAACATTTGTTGTGAGATTTGCAGCTTGTTTTATTGCAAATAGCTCAAGGGGGGAATATATAGTCTCTGCCTAGTAAAAGAAGATATTAAATACTTGGTATAGATCAACTTTAAAAGGGAGGCCTCTCTTTAGTGTTGACTATGGGAACTGTGTTATAGGTGTTCCTGCATCTTTTATACTCCTGTGTCGTGATGTTCCTTTTTTTTGCTGTTTTGGTAAGTTTCTTGTTTGATTTTTGTTCTCTCATGTATTATTTGTGGTAGGCACAAAAATCAGTCTTTCATCTGATATTTGTGGAAGCTACAGATGTCATACTGATTTCCTTCTTTTTTTTTTTATGAATGTATGTTTTATTTTGATACCATAATGAGAAACAATTTTTAGTTTGGGAGTTTGTTATTGCTTGTTTGATCTGCCTATAGCTAGCGAGTATTTATTTTATGTGTTATAAAGCTGCACTTTTGTTTTGAATCACAATTTTTTGCTATGTATTTCTGAGGACAAGTGGTTGGTCTGTTCCTTTGATTAGCATTTCCCAACTGAATCTCTTTTTGCTTCATCTGAATTACGCCCTAACTCTTGCTGGCTTAACTGTGTGCTGACATCTACCCATAATAACCATGTAGGAGGATATGGGAACTGAGTACCTTGTTCAGCCTGTGGGTCGTGCTGAAGATGAAGAAGAGGCTAGTGATTTTGAGCCAAATGAGAATGGCGAGGAAGATGAACTTGATGAAGAGGATGAGGATGACGACGATATCGGAGGAAAGATTGAAGCTCCACCAAAGAGGAAAAGGTCAGACAAAGATGCTTCTGACGATAGCGATGATGGTGGAGAAGATGATGAGAGACCCCCCAAGAGATAGGGGGAGCCCCCCTTTCTTTGGTTGATTAATGACCATCGCACATAGGTCAATCTCTCTGCCTCTCTTTTCTAAAATCCATCCAGCTCTTTGTAGAAGGATAGGATGCTCCATGGGAGGGTGTTCTTCCTTCGTATATTTTCATGTTGATGTAGTTTTAGGATTGTTTTATTCTGGAGATGAAGTCATATGGGTTTACAGAACAATTGAAAGTTACTTGGTTTAGGTTTTGTGTAAGTTATGAAACTAGTCAAGTTTGAACTATTTTCCATCTTTTAGATAAATTGCAAACTGTCATAGGTAAAGTCTTTTGACTAAGGTTGGACGTTAGCTGGATATTTCATGGTTTTTATATACTCCAGTTGGCTTGGTATTTCACTGTCCAGGCTTTCACAAGTATTATTAACAGTCAAATGTTTTCCTTTTCCAGTAACAAGAAGTCAAGAGCCGAGTTACTATTAATATTATTGGTAATTTGTTGGATTGGGAGAAAAAGGAAAATAGGAAGTGATTTACGTCTAGCTTGATTTGGTCAAAAGATAAGCGTAGCGCGATTATTGTTTATTTTATTTTGTAAAACATGTATTTTCATAGATAGAATATTATTTATTTGGTGGTGGGACCGGTTGGCCGGTCGTGTGTCAAAAGTTAAATGAAGATGACTCAGGACCCTGGCGGATGATTTTGAAATTAATAAAAATTGTATTTTCACTTGCCCCAGAGCATGTGGTTGGGCCGAGAAATTATAGAATCGTACTAGACGGGTCCGATCCGAATTATGCTTTTGTACACAATAACATAGCACTTATGCCTCGAGGATGGGACCATATGGTTGCTCGGTCAAATGGGATTTGGTTAAATTTACGTTTTTCTTTAATAATTTACATAACAGTAATTACCAAAATTTTAATTTTACTTATGGTGGAATATTACTAAAAGTTCTCTCAACAATCATTTTAATATATTATAATTGATCAATATCATATATTATACTGTACTAACAAGTTTTACTGATTCAATGCCAACAGATCGGACAGTGGCGAGAGGGTCTACACACGAATCGTCTGAATACCCGAATTGGAGACAAGAGGTGGGCCTGGAGAAGTTTACCATGGGCTACCTAGAGCTGTCAGCTCCACATAAGCCTGCCTGTCTCAATCAATTCGCCCAGCTGCCCCAACAGCATTGTCAATTCAGTGCACCAGGACACATGATTATCATATATTGGGGCACAAAAATGTTAAATTAATTTATTTTTTTCCTTCTGAAGCCAGTATGGGAATATAAATAAAAATGAAGATGAATCGGTTAATATTAAAATTCATTATATAAAATTGTATAAATAACGATTCCAAAATTCATCCTAAATTGTTGCGGAGCATTTTCATTATTGATATAATTAAATGTCTTGAATAATTATATATTCGCTTATTATTTCACTGACCTCGAATTCAATTTAGTTGTCTAACCCTGTGATTCAAAGTTAAAGGGCATTTATTAACTTTAACTAAAGATAAAGTTAACTATATTTTCTACTTGTAAGGTTGGTAGGCTCGAAATTTGTAAGAGTATTGAGATTGATACAAAAATTTTTACAATAATAGACTAAAACCAAATTATAACATATCCTTGATTTTGAGAAAATAATATTTATAATATTACTTGTATACCATATACGGAGTCGTTAGGACTTGGGAGATATATATCTTTATCTTTATAACGAAATTGTTTAATATCAGAAAGCTTGGTGTCGATGGAAATGAGTTAATTGAGTTCTCAAACTTTATTTGACATCAAATATGTAGGATTCTCTACATACAAAATTATTTTGAATTATCGTGAATGTATCACCTAGACTTATTTTTTATATATAGTTTTTATTTTTAGTTTGTCAAGTTCAGCTCAAATTTGACAACACTTCTCAAACAATAGGCTAATGCATTTTCTAAGATGAGAGTTATCTACCATATCCAAATTTATGCTGATATACTTGATGTCAGCAGATGTGAAGCTCTGGCGATGTAAACCAACATGAATTCACGAAGGGAATTTGTGAATTCGTTAATTTTCAGTTCAGATTTTGGAAAGGGCTCCCTGGAAAATACCACTACTAGGTCACTAGTTTATGTTGATTTACTTCTCGCTGCAGCTTGCTTTACCTTCTCAAAAGAGCACTTCAATATATGTGCACAATTTGTTTGAAACAGAGTAATACAACAATTTCAACTTTGTCCAAACGTGAAAAGTTGGTACATAATCTCCCATCTAAATGTTTCTTTCACTTGTATCTGATTAGCTTTCATAGGATCCTATTAAAGGTAAATGTATTTTCACTATTCTTCATACGAATGATATCATTAAATACAAACAAAAAATTCAGTTACACCAAAAGAAACCCATGAGGGGTTCAACTCAAGGCCAAGTAGTGAATAGCTGAAAAGTCCCAACTTGCGATACTCTGAATAAATGAACCATAGCAGGCAGGTTTGCAGCAGTCGCATACACCAGTCTTCATTTCCTGGGGAATCCCTCAGAAAATATGCACCAGGTCATAAGCAAATCTTTTTTCATGTCAAGGGGTCAATATGCAGACATCTCAAGAAGTTGACACTCAATTTAATAGAACACCATTGGTACAATTTAGGCGATGTACTGGTGCACATTAGTGCATATGTTAAATCTTTTTCTGTTCTTTTTGACATTAAAAAGACAAGTAACAAGGAATCAAATTAAAATGTTCATAAGCACAACACACACACCACACATCCTTAAAGACACTTGTTCCTTCTCTGTATACGGGATAAGTATAAAGTGGGTGTTCTAACTGTCAGTATCTTCAAAAGCTAAGCAGTGATAATCATTCTTCTGTGTTTTCACATGGAAAACTGACAGTATATGTAAACGTAGAAGATCCCTTAATGTAAAGCTGTCTTTTTTACTAATTAGCATTTTCTCTGTTCTTATATTTTTATGGAAAATGGTTTTCCTACAGATAGACTTCTAAGCAGAAAGAAAATAAATGGAGAAAGGATACGTCCAGAACAGCACGAACGACTGCAAAAAAAAAAAAAAAAACGAAAGACCAATGTTAATGAGTTGTCATTTGGGGTACAAATTAAAGTTATAGCATGTCAATGCCGATGGGCTTTATATGCATAGTTCTTGTTCGTAAATCTGGAAAACTGGAAACTGCAGGGATGAAGAAGCAAATACTAATACACATCCAAAATTCATGAAAAATTTGTTACTACATAAATATACTAACTGAAAACTGCAAAAGCAAAGAAGCAAATGACGGTATGCACTGAAAATTCAGGAATGATAGTAATTGCAGAACACTCTTGTGAGGTTGTGGGTTAACTCAAGTGGAAATAACACATCCGTTTGACCTTTAGGTTGGAGAATCGAACCTCATGGGGTGAGGGTCGGGGTTGTGATAGGATTTAATGCATTTGCCAATTAAAAAAAAGTATATACACTCTTGTATGCATAGTTCATGTTTTAACAAAATACAACTTGAAAACTGCAGGGAGGAAGACGCACAAAATTGGGAATAAGTTTGAAAGAAAAATGTCCGTATCATGCCTGGGTATTGCAAGGTAAAACACAAAAGCCAAAAAAGAGGAAGATGAACTAACTTGATTGGGGCTCTAGGTAAACTAACATATTCAGAAGGGTTGAATAACCCAAATATGGTTATAGGTTACTTCTAAAAGCTACAAATACACCCCTCTACAAAAAGTCTGAACTCCTCGAGTCACTAAAGATTGTCTACTGATAATCAGCTATCAACTAAAATTACTCAAATGGGGCAAAAAGAAAAAAAACTAATAGTCTGTGTCCTAAAAAATTGGAACACGTTCCTTTTCTTTTTTTAATGTCCTAACATGCGTGTGAAAATTCATTTTTTGGCAAAATTTGCAAGGTTCAATGACAAAACCATTCTCAATTGTCTCTATCCGCAGTACTCCATTACTCTTCAAAATAATGGTCTCATCCATCATCTAATAATTCAAATACAACTTAATCACAATTATGCTCACTTTCTTTTAATCTCAGAACATTTTCTAAATTTAACTCAAAGTCAACAAACTCATTCAAATGCATGAATTGTCAAATGTTCAATTATCTTGAAAGGAGACTTACTATATTTAAAAGTAAGAAAGTTGTTCAAAGACTGTAAGTGGAGCAAGAACATAAGTCTATCAACGTATAGTCGTAGTGTATGTGAAGCAAACAAAAACAATACGATTATGTATGCTGCTAGCTAATATGATGCGGAAGTGAATTGCACTCACACCCTCCCACAAAAAGTTGATTCTCTTTTGTTGGCTTAAAACTATATGAATACACTATAGTTGAGCAAAATCCCTAAGAAAATTAATTGTTGTGACGAGCTTGAGAAAGAATTAAAGGTATATAGAAATGCACCATAAGGCCGCCTAAGAAGCCATCAAGTAAAATTCTGTTCCAGCTATCGAAGTAGGAATGGATTGAAAACCCTGCCTTGGATGAAAGTCCTGCTGATGTAATTGCCATGACAATGAAATAAAAGACAAATCCCATTAAACCAGTAAATCCAAGAATGCCTGCAATGACTCCTCCAATGATGGACATAAATGTCCGGCTGCACGAATAATAAATCACAAGTTCTAGTATCACCAAATAGTTTCAAAATCTTGATAAAATTTACACAAATGAAGTAAAGATTTAGTCAAATGAAGAATATGTATATGCACGCTCTTTTGCAAGTTAATAGCTTATGTCTAATACTGCAATTGTTATAAGTATTTCCTATACACAATCCTCGTTTCTTGCTTCATTAGAATATTATTTTCAGACAAAGATGCTTTTAACCACACTTTTCTCTGGGTTTTTGTGCCATGCTAAGTTGGGTGGGTTAGTGGGTAGAGGTGGTAGAGAAAAATGTTTAATTACTTATAAAAGATGAACGCAATACAAATGCAACATAACTTAGCCAAGTGCATCTGCCTATGGAACAACGATAACTTTATTACACCAAGGGTCTAACCTCATTTTCCTAAGACGAGCAACGACGCAAATAAGTATATCCAGCTAACATAAGAATATTCTTGAACTGAAGATTGTATCCACATACGAAGAATAAAATAAATGAAAAATGAGTGCACAGTTATGCATTTATGTGAAATTTCAAGGTAGAATATTATAGATAGATTGCAACCAATGTAGTGTATATTTTTATAACTGTCCTTTTGGACCTTTACTGACGTTTTCTTGACCTTGAGTTCATCTAACACCCTAATTCATGCATGTCACCTAGCCAAGACTTGGTAAACTTGATATAACCATAGTAAATAGTACAAGAAATAACATCAAGTATGCTTTGTCATAAATTCCAAATATTCCAATGAATGCTAGGGTTTCATGTGGGAAGAGTTCACAACACTATAATAAGTACTAGTGATATGTAATAATACCTCCATTCCAAGAAACAAGTTACATTTGAAAATAAAATTTGTTCCATAAAAAGAGTTACATTTACTAATTGTTTCTTAATTATGCTAAAACTTCTAAAGTTTGTAATTATGATTTTAATGGTTTATTAGCGCCACTTTAACAAATTACAAAGAAAAGATTCATTATTTGTTGGGGTAAATTTCAAACAAAATTGTAACTTTAGTATTTGCAAAATATGAAAACACAACCCTTTTTGTGGAATGAAGGTAGTATATCTGTTAAAAGTAAACCAATTTCAAGTTCTTTATTGAGCATAAAAGCTTGAGGTGCCGCTCTTCAGAGGAAATACTCTTACTCTGAATCAATTCATCCTCTTCATAGATTGAAGTGAAGCATAATACTATCAATAGATTAGGTACTTCATCAAATCATGGCTTATGATCTTATTAAGAATTCTTACATACAACATATTAGTCACTGACAATTAACAAAGCGTGGTTAAATGACACAATGCATCCGAGATAGGTCTGATGCAAACCTGTAATAAATTACTTTCATGTTGCTTTGCATGTTCTCTGCGTTGAATGTCGGTAAATCAATAATTTCAGTTGATTTCTTTTCAGAAGCACCTGAATCATCATGTCCAGCCATAGCTTCTGACTCAATTTATGTTTAACCTTTCTGAAATTAATACGACAACAAAAATCAATCAAATTAAAGATGAATCCAGCATAACAACATCATTGTAATTCTACATAAATTAGAAAAAGACAAAATTTCCAGCAATCAAAAGTTCATTGACAAAGCAATCTAAAAAACTAGGTACCACCAAAAGTTAAGTGAAAATCACAGAAACTCTAAATATCGAAATTATAAGCAAAAACGAAAATAACATAAAATTATGTACATATGTTCTATCTAAAACAACAGAAGAAAAGAAAAAAGAAAACAACAGATTTTATGACTTCAAGATCGCCGGCTAGAAGAATTACAAATACCATAGACACACACACACACATATATTTAAAAAAAAAAAGAGACAAAGGAAACACAATTACAGATCTAAGAGCTAGCTATTAACAATAGAAGTAATTGTGATTGCTTGTAAAACCTGAATTGGCCGGAGATTCGAGGAGAGAGGAGAGAGGAGAGGAGCAGCACAGTATTAATACCCGGCACTCCCCGATGTGAAGTCGGAAAACTCAACCTGATTGGAAGATTCAGTATTTGGGCCTATCACGGCCCATTTTATTGACAAACTTTGGGCAATTGGGCTTATGTCTGCAATGTTTGTAAATCGCCCACCATGGTTTGTAATCCTATAACCTGACCAAGCGCCAAAATAAATAAATAAAATAATACTAATACTAATAACAACAACAACAAACAATAATAATAATTACAATTATAAATCTCAAAAAATCAATTTTCTTGGAACAAAATCTATACTACTAGACTCAAAAAGTCATATATTCTTAATTTTGACGGGTAAGTTTTGCTCCTCTCTATTACCATTTTCTCATAATTTTTGTCACTACATCTTATAATTTTGAATATAATTTGTTTTACCTAATTTTGAAAAAAACATGAGAATATAACAAGTTTCATACAATTTACCAATATAAAACATAAAGACTTTGAAAAATCGGATGTATTTAAGAATATAAAAATTATACAAAATTTCCCCCCAAATGATTATCATCAAAATCGGATCCTTTTGAAATTTTAAAGTGTTTTTGAAAATTTTGAAAGATCATTCAGGGTCAAGTGTTAAAAGTTGAATAAATTTATTGTTTTTTGTTGATTAAGTCGATCTTTTAATGTAGATAAAAGTTCCTATTGTTGTTATGGATTATTACTATTAATTAGTGTTGGTTATATTATTCTATGACCAAAATTTAATATTTGAGTTGAATTAAACGAAGTTATTATATACCTCATATCATCTTTTGTTTTTGTTGTTGCTCGTATATTAACAAATTAGCTTAATTTGATGGCGTTATATATAAAATGATGTTATTTTACCTACAGCATTGCATATTTGCATCCATAATCCATATATGAGCCTGTGAAATCTGTCACTTTTCTTGCGCTCTATTTTCACATAAAATCCAAGTCATATTCGGAGTATATAAAATTAAATTTTTATCTTGAACATTCGATCCATATGTTTGTTCTTTTATTTCATAAATTGAAAGAATCTTTTTTCTTTTCATTCCGAAAACTTTGACTTATTTAGGATATTTTTCACACTATTTCTCAGTGTCATGCTTTTTATTGTGTGGAGAAAATTTTTGATTCACGGATAAACCACGGCGACTGCAGTTTCGTGATATTACATAAATAGCATTTTTCTTTTCAATATTGGGTCGAAAATAAATGCCTAAATATTTTATTGAGCTCAAATTATATCATGTAAAATCTACATATCAACTTGGAACTTTGATTTAAATGTGTATATAATTTTAACTTGTGGTAAAGCAAACGCCCATTACCATTTATTCACATTAATATTGAGATCGACTTGGTGCAACTACCAGTATTATAACCAATATACCGATATTATGCAAATTTTCAAATTTATAACCAATATTATAAAAAATGTAGGACAGACTTAAACCATAAAAAAAAAAGATTTAATGTGTTAACCAGACTAATCAAAATTTAAACAAAATGAGTCAAAGTTAAACAAAGATTGATTAGACCTAGACATTTAATATATAGACAAAAAAAATTAATTAGTTGTTAGTTGAAGTAGACTATAATTATAATCAGCAAAAATTAAAATTACCAATATTCTCATAACTTTTTATTTTGATTTCTCGCAATATATATATAAACTTTGACAACTATGGCACAATAGTACACCATCAAACGCTTTTAATGAACAGCCCCCCGAACATTTATCTATTTCAAAAATGACTTGGCAATGTCACCATCAGCTCCATGAGGGTAAAAACCACCAGGTTTACTTTCACTTCCTCCTCCATACACAATTCTTAGTATTTCCTCGGGTGTTCTTTCATATGAAATTGAATATTCGTTTCCAGCTAGTACATTTCCGCTGATCAACCCTTCTGCGCCATACATTTTTTTCACAATAAGGCCTTCGTCTTTTACTCCTTCGCCTCCAAGTTTATTCCTCAGTTCTGAAATTCTGTCGGTAAATTCTGCCACCGTCACTCCGTATGGCTTCACCGTCATCTTCGCCTGCTCGTATAACAGCGTTCTCAGAACTGCGTCTTGGCCGGATTCCACCCCTAGTAGCCCCGCCACCAACTGATCAATAATGCAAACGAAAATGTCAAATTAATTATAAAAAAAAAAACAATTTTAAATTGCTGATCAATAATGCGAATAACTGTCACTAAAAGTGATTTTAGTTGCAGAAACATGTCACACACTATACTATACCCGTTTGGCGGCTGCACTTTTGAGTTTAGAATTAGCTCCAACATATCCGGTTAGTCCTACGTAAGGGATAACGTAGGAGGCAAGGAGATAGTTGATTGCATTGGCATAGGGATCGAATGGAGGGACTAGTGGCCTTCCAAATGCACTATTCATCACTGTTGCAAACGATTTTACACTTAGATCCAGCAACGGTCTTGGAAATCCATGGACTGTGCTCTTAATAGCCCTGCGCGCATAGCATTCATTTCATATCTATTAATTAAAATTCTATAACCTTCTTTCCATCAGTTTCAAGTCCAAAATTAATAGATAATTTAAATTGTCAAATATGGTGTCAGTTTAAAGAATGGGAAATAATTAAACCAAACCACACATACAACTTACATATATATGCATGTTTCTCGGAGAATTTACACCCCGAGAGAGGAGAGAGATGATAGCTTTGTTTGTTTTAAATTTTAGATAATTTAGTTTTATACTATCGGAATATAAAATTTCTAAAATTTAAATTAAAACAAACAAAATCGATATTGCATCGATTAGAGATTGTAAGTGTTGTTACAAAATTGCCTGCAAGAGGAAAAATTGTAATCAACAAAACTCGTACGATTGAATTACCTTAAATGTCCAACTTCTTGATAAGCAAATTGAGCAATGACATCTCTTGTCAAGGGGTCGAGCTTGGCGAGCTTAACGCCAACAGGCGGTGGGCCGCCCATGGTTAGATTTGGAGCAATGACATCCAACCCATAACCAAAAGCACCCCAAGAGAAAAACTCGGCTTCCAAATACTCTAAATTTAAAGGGAATTCTAGTAGATCCATATCCGACTTTGGGAGGTCGTCAACCTTTTGGTGGTCTATTAAGTCCGAACCGTAGCTACTAGGTGCCAAAAGGAGAAGAAGATGGAAGATAAATGAGGTGGCCACCCGTGTGGCGGTGGCGGTCGTGGCGGTGTAAAAAGTAAAGATCGCCATGGCTAGGCTAGCTAGGTGTAAGTAATGTTTTGGTTGATGTTTGTTTGTAGTTGAGATAATAGTGAATGAGAAAATTATATATAGTGAAAGGTGGAAGAGTGCGAGGGTCCGGAGGGAAAGGGGACTCCACGGCAATGTTTGGAGTGTCACGTCGAAGTTGATCTTTTCAATGTTGGGAGTGCCACGTCGAAGTTGATCTTTTCTGCAGTGATGTCATAAATTCAATTAGGAATTTAAAAATATTGAACTTACATGACTTTTTTTGTCTGTTTTGATTTGAATAGAGTTGGATAATGTATTTGATTATTATTATTAGAAGTCGTTAAATACAGTTAAACTTCCATAAATTAATAATTGATAAAATAATAATTTCGATTATATAATAATTTTTTTTGAGTCTGATTTGGGTCAATGAATTAAAATAATAACCTTATTAAATACATGTAATAATAAAAAAAAAATCCTTAAGAACTCAATAAAAATATAAAGTAATAATTACTGAAATTTATTAATATATATATATATATACATATATATATATATATATTATATATAAACCAAATCTTTCAATCCATTTACAATACACTTATAATAATAATTTCTTTTGAAAATATGCATCTATAATTAATTGTTTTTTCTTCCTACCTAAACCAAAATGAACTTTATCTTTAACTTTTTGTAGAGTATACACAAATTCAGGAATATTTTGCTCGTCATCATGTAGCAAGTGGTTGCTTAAGGTAACTTTTGCTTAAAATACCTCATTTGATGATACATTTGAAACAACGCTGATATCATCTTGTTCAGAATCATTCTCATCATTGTTGTTGTTTATTACCGATTGAATAATTTTTTCGTCTGTAGATGATTCCATAACTATATCATTCTCGCAATGATAGTTCAAAAGATGTTCAACATCCATCACATTTCTATAGCGTAAATTAGAGACAACATCATTTAATTTTTGGATACCTTCATTTAATACATATTTATATTAAAAAACCCTCTCTAAGATGATAAATATTAATTTATCGATAAATGAATAATTTATTCATTTATCTAAAAATAAATAATTTTGCTAAATGAATATTTTTTTCGATTTCAAGCATATTATTTTATCGAGATTTAACTATACTATAAATTAGAGTTATATTAATATTTTTTAAATTAAATTGAGTCAAGTCAAAATTATTAAATAAATAAAAAAATAATATTCACGATCAATTTCTTTAAAAAATTGAGTCGAGTTAAACTACGGTGCATATTAAGGTTACTCTACAGAGAATATTGCATGGCAATTAAGGTTTTGAGTCCGCTCGGTGCTTCGGTCCACCCAAAATTGGAATACAGGTATCAAATGCATTAATAATGAACAATAGGTTAGTATTTTCACTCAAGTATATTTTAAAAATGATCTCCAAAAAAATATTTAAAAATATATATTTTATATTTATTTATTTATTTATATCACTCTCTTTTCTTTTCTTAATATATATGTTTGAGTTTCTTTCGAACACTCTTTTGAGGATGGACATAGTAATTAATAGTAACAATGGTATTATACACACACACATATATATATAGGGAGCCGATTCATTTCTAACGTTAGCTGTGGAGTTTTTCGTAGCTAACACATTTATAACCGTAGATCGGATGATCCAACGCTAGAGATCAAAATCCAAAAAAAAAAACAAAAAATTACCTTTCTCCAGTTTCACTGGCGGAAGGTGAAAAAAAAAATTTCCCCTTTCTGCCACTCTCACTGGCGGAAAGGAAAAAAAAAAATTTCTCCTTACACCAGTGAGACTGGCGGAGAGGGAATTTTTTTTCCCCGTTCGTCTACTTTCCGCTAGTCTTGTGCATGATATTTATGCTTGAAAGAAAATTTTTTTTTAAGTCTTCCGCTAGTCTAAAAAAAAATGCTTAAGAAACTGTTATTTTTTTTAAACCTTCTGTCAGGCATTTTCAGTGTAATACGTTATATTACACTGAAATCTCAAATTGTATAACACACCATCAATAAATACAAATATATAACAGACTATCGACAAAAAACATATATATTACACTGAGAAATATAAATTGTATTACATCTGAATCAAATAGAACTAAAACAAATACAACTTCACTTCACTGATCGTACATATTAATCATTAACACACCATCAATAAATACAAATATATAACACACCATCGACAAAAAACATATATATTACACTGAGAAACATAAATTATATTACATCTGAATCAAATAGAACTAAAACAAATACAACTTCACTCCACTGATCGTACATATTAATCATTAGTCTTCATCAAAATCTAACATTAGTGATCATGTCATCTTGTACCCTCTAGGGGACTCCTTGTCATTTCTTTGTGCAGTTCCCAAGCAAGATGCAAGCGAAAAATGGATGCATCTTGAACTGTCCATTTAGCTGCAGTGGTATTTAGTCCACGTGAGATTGCGTCCATATATTTACAAATGTAAACCCCACAGTCTGAACCATTATGTTGTTTTGCTACTTCAACTTTATTCCCGAATCTTGCATCTCTTAAGGGCCAATTCGTCTCGAGGTCAGCAAATCTTAGCAAGATAGGTACAAAAGTCTTCTGCTCATTTCAAAAATAAAAATTAGTAAGTGACAATAACAAATTAAAACCATATATAAATCAGCATAAAATCTTTTGTACTTACCGCAACTGCAACATCCGCTCGGTATCGCGCATCCAACTGTGTCGGAGTCATCTCAGGATGCATGGAATCAATGATTTTTATTTCTCATGCCTTAACATTAATCATCACCAGGACAAAATGTTCGCGTATGCGGGAATGAAATGACATGAAAATGACATCACATTCTGAAACACGTAAACCATTTTATTCTACAAAGTGCTGTACAAAGTCAACTGCATTTGCAATATCAGTTTGGACTCCAACATTTATCATAATTTGACCCACGACAATGAAGAAAGTCGGCAGATAGTAAAAAAAATTTTTTAACTTCTTTCCCGTCCATGTTATGACGGCGTCTCTTTCTGCCAACAATTCTTGGTAGGCGTCCACAATTGTGTTACCTATCCATGCCCTGGGAGATAATTCTTTGGCCTCCTCTTGATTAATATTATAACTTTTAATTTTTCGAGGCCAATACTGTGAATCATCGACTAGTTCACCATTGAACCAGTGTCGAGTCAACCAATCCACCTTCCAAGGGTTTAACATCTTCACCATGCCCCCTTTTACCGGAACCATCAGCAGATCGTGTCTTGACACTCTTGCCAAATTAGGGATGGGTGGAGCCTCTTGGGAGAAATGGGTAGGAGTTGCATCTTTGCTTTGATGGGCGGTTTGAGTGAAAGGATTGAAATCTGTTGTAAAAGAAATAGGAGGATCTGAAGTAAAAGTTAGAATTGAAGTGAAAATAGGAGGTTCCCAAGCATCAGTAAATGAGGGAGTGTAAAAAGGATGCTTTGAACTTAAAGGGAGTGTGATGGCAGTGGAGGACATAGATGTGGTTGAGGGAGGAATCTTCGGAGCAGTGTTTGTAGGAATAACACCAAGATGAGAGAAATGTATTTGAGTAAGCAGTTGGTTGTTATCATGCACCAATGTTTGATACTATTGCTCAATCTGAGGTGGTTTGTTCTCCCACTGCTGCAATAACCCAAAGGCCTTCTTCAACTACAAACAACAAATAGAAACATTAAAGAATGATAAAATAAGTTAATAAACATTAAACAAATACAAACATTAAAGAATACTAGGATTAGTTACGTACCACGTCAAGTACTTTGATTTGATTAAACATCATTTGGTTTCTATATCGAAGATTAGTTGGGTCTGGTTTTGAAATAAGTCTCTGAGTGATCTTATGGTACCACAGATAGTATACATCCATATCCAGTTTATTTGCCTTGTCATTCTATGATACTAATAACCCAACTAAATTATCCTGAAAATTATTCCACAGTTCGATATACGGGCCACGAAGAGTTGCATAATCGACAATATCAAATCGATTGTCTTTCTCAATGGGTAACCTCAATGCAGTGTGGTCGAATGGTGGTTCAGGTATCCTCTGATAATGGTCAAACTGCCTTAGAACTCTATTAGACATTTGAAACTCAACCTCATCGAAATGGATCAAGGGGATGCGACAATTTGCAAATAATCGTGTCATCCACGCATCCTCAACATCCTCATCTACCTTATAAAGATGTTTTCCTCCAATTGATCTTGTCTCTTGGTTGGTTCTCAAATTCTTGCATGTATAGAGGTACATTGTGGTGAGGATCAAATCGCCTATCAGTGTGAGGAGCATGTTTGGCATATGCATATGCGGTAACACGTGGCCACCAATCATCTGAAACGGCATGTGGAAATAGACGACCTATCAAAATCCTATCATATGCCCAAATCTGCAGAACAGTCATGCATCTTGTTATCCTTCCAGGCAGAAAAACTTTCCCATTTCGCTCCTTAAAATGGGATGCATGATGGAGTGCTCGATAAATAGATGCTAGCACAGCTGACCCCCAAGCATAGTTGACAACATCCTCTATATCTCGAACAAAAAGGATATATTTATAAGAAAGGGGAAAAAATATTCAATATTATATAATTAATAGGGTTAATAACAAATGTATAAAATTACTATAACTTTAAATCATACCTTGCCGAACATATGTCTTTTGTTTTGGTTGGAAACAATATTGCACCGCCTAACCATAATATGTACGCTCTAATGTAGACCACTACATAGTCCGTTAGTGGATTATTCGGTAGTTCACTAAACATTTCAACCAACCACCTTAAACGAATTTCACCTTTATGCTTTGCTTCCTTATATGAGTTATTGTATCAACTTTCACCAAAACATTGTTTAAATAATCATCTTTCTTATTTCTCACTTAAAGCACCACAAGTGAGAGGTTTTCCGTTAAGTAGTAAACTAAGTATATAGTATATGTCCTCCAAAGTGATTGTCGTCTCGCCAGGATTCAAATGAAATGAATTAGTCTCAGATCTCCATCTTTCGGCTAACACGGTCACAAGGCTTGCATCGTGCCTCAGACATATACAACCAAAAGTAAAAGCGTGAAATCCAACAACATTTAATATTTCTTTCTGTTCATCACTTAGAATCCACGAATCATACTTTTGGTTTGTTTGTTGAGTAACCTCTAAAATTCTAAACTCATTCCGGTTATAAACATGTGAAGACACATGAAACAGTTGATCATTCAAGACACTATCATCCTCCGAACCTGGCAAATAATCAAATTGATCCATTGCAAACTACAAAAAAATAACAAAACATTACATATCAGTATACACATGTCTACACACTGCCACTACAACAATATTCACATTACAAACTAGTATGCACACATGCACTGCACACACACACACACACACTGCCTACATATACACACATGGAAATATATATGCACAAACATATTTACATTGTTAATATTCAATATTCAAAAATGAAATCAATACAGTTCTAATCTATTATAAAAACTTACTTGATTTGGGGTTGTGTAACAAACGAAATCGAGCGGAAGGAGTATTCGGCAGTGAAGTTGTTTAGACTGGCGGAAGTTGTTTAGAAGGAAGAAGAAGAAATTTTTTTCGGAAAAAAGAAAGGAAGAAGCGACAGAAGGGGAAAAAAAGAAGAAGAGATAAGAAATAACTTAGTAGGAGCGGAAGAAACAAGGAAAAAGGGCGGAAGAAACAAAGAAAGCAAATAAAAAAAAATTATAATTAATAATCATAATAAATAATACTTAATACTAATCTTAATAATTAATAATCATAATAATTAATACAAAAAATCACAATATTATACTAATTTTATTACTAATGACATTTTCCAACACTAATTGTCATTATATGGTTTATTATATACTATGTCTAATTTAAGATTTAAGGTTTAGGGTTTAGTATTATAATGTATTTAACTCATATTAGGATACTAATTATCATGATGATTGTATTATGATTATATTATAATTATGATTAACATTATATTTAACTCATACTATTATAGTATTTTTTATTTATAATCATAGTATTATAATCATTAGTGCATTATAGTATTTTATTATAATCATAATATTGTACTTAATTAATTCAAACAATAACTAATAATCATAATAATTATAGTATTTTACTATAATCATAGTATTAATCATAGTGTATAATCATAGTGTATTATATCCACCGATCAAATACATCAGAAAGTCATACAATTACAATTAATATAATTTAAAAGTCAAACTCGATCACAACTCTTCTTCATCATCGTCTAAATCTAATGTGCTATGTTGAGACATTTGCGCGAGCATCTCCATTACTTTATCATGATTTCTCTTATCATGATCAGTGTATTCTTGACATATAGCACATTTTTGCAGTCTTTTTGCAAATTGACTTTGTTCAATTCCACTCTTAAATCTTGTGACCTTCTTACGACCTTTGGTTTGTGACTGAAGAGGTGAAAAATACTCATCTTCTTCGTCAATACTACCACCTTCCATGTGCTGCTCCTTCGATCCGTTCCCACCTTCAACCGTGTCATTTTCTTCAATTAATCTTGACTTACTTATCCATACTTTCTCCTTCATAGCAGTTTCAATGCCATGCATGTAAGATGATTATGGTGTCGATCCAATTGCTGCAATTTCTTGATAAACCCTATTCAAATGATTGTAACGTATTGTACTAATATCACCGACATCAAAATTTGATTCAGCATTTACTTCATTTATGTAAACAAGATCACCATGAATTTTGTTTGCATTTGTCGTCCACCTGCCACAAATCAAAGACATTGGAATCTCATTTATGCTCTTGAAGGTGATATACCTCAAAATATGTCTGCAAATCATGCCACTGTGCTCAAAGCGTTGACATATGCATGTCACATTGTCGGAGTCTCTGTGTTTAATGACAACATAATAATATCGTTAGTTTTGTGGTACCTCCTCATTGAACACTGTATATCCCTTTGTACCACCGACCCCAAAATTCTAAATCTTACGACACGTTAACTTTTGACCCTCATAGAACTCATTCGAAAAGTCTTTAAAAATATTCTTCGTATATACAAGTGCCGCATGCTTTTCCAATAAAGTTCTGTTACGCAAATTTCTTGTCTTGTACTCTGTTTTAAGATCTTGCTTTCTCTCATTAAAGTATTGTTTCTCAATGGCTATTTGTGAGTTAATCACAAAATCCTTCAAACCGGTACAATTATTTACGTATTGATCAAAAAAACTGTTCATGGATTCACTTCTCCCAGTTGTAATCATCCCTGCAGCAAAATATGACTTTGAGTATTCTCTGATCCACTTCTCCTTTATATTATACATAAATTGAAGCCACTCGTGATGTTATAAATCATATTGTTCCACCAATTTTGTCCACCTTTCCTCGAATTCGGCAGTTGTCACTAAATAAAAACACCTACAATAACAACATATTATAAACCAACAACAAAAAAATATTGACAATTTAACATTGACTATTTATAAAAATAGATACGTACATGTCGAAGTCTTCCTTAAACGTTTCGTAACTATTATATAAATGATGAAGTTTTTCCGGAAATTTGTTACTGATATGCCACGTACATATCAAATGATTAGTGGAAGGCAATACGGTAGCAATGACATTGTTCATTGCTCTATCCTGATCAGTTATGATCGTCAACGGAATTTTATTCTCAACCGCTTCTAGCCAATTTTCTAACACCCAAACAAATGTAGTTTCCATTTCATCCTTGATAATGGCAAACCCAAACAAAATAGACTGATAATGATGATTAACTTCTGTAATTGGAACAAATGACATCCCATATTTATTTGTTCTGTAAGTGGTGTCAAAGGTCACTACGTCTTCAAAATTTATATAACAAATAATTGATCGAGAATCCACCCACATGATACATGCAATGCGATTCTCTTCGTCAACTTTTATATTATAAAAGAAATTTTCAACACTTTCTGACTTGAGTCTCTTTAAAATCGTCAAAACTTCTTATGCATCATTTGCATCAAATGCGTCATGTCGCAAGTTGTGTATAACATTTCGAATATCTTAGACGGTGAATTTAACATTTGTCCTTCCACCACTCATTGTACTCAACACATTCATGATCAAACTCGGTTTGATTTTTGATCGGTGGAGTAGATTGATTAACTCTCTATCGACGACAGTTACATTTTTGTGTGTTGCCATGAAATCTATTTTACTAGGTGTTACTATTGAATGATTGTGATTTAATTCCACTTTTGTTACACGCCAACTATTATTTTGCACGTTATGAACAACAAACATTCTGGCTTTGCACATTGTGCGTTCAATAGTATCCCTCTTCCTCCGGATTATACTTTCATCATCATTTTCATTTTCAATTTTTTTTTTCTGAATAGGTCTACCTGCTTTTCTACATACATATAGTCTATGGGATAATTGAAGTGAGCCTGAATGTTTTTCTACTCGTTAAAATTTTGACTTCGAATCCACTATTATGAGCATATGCGTTATAGTATTTTTCACCTTCAAATATACTTGAAATATTTGACTCACATACGGAGGACAAACACCATCACTATCTAAATTTATTTTTTCTTTCTGATTCAAATTATTTTGTTGTTCAAAATTATTTTCTTCATTAATATGATATTCTTCGTTCTCAACATTCATACTTATATCAGAATCCGAATCATCAAAAAATGTATCAGTAACATATATTCTATCGTTATCACTCATTTTAAAATGAAGAAGGTGAAGAGCGAAAAACCTAATGAAAATGTCAACTTAAGATATGCTTATTTGATCTGTAACAAAAAAATTTTTTTTAACAAATGAGTTAGATTCAAAAAAAATTTGTTCATAAAACGAGAGAACGAAAAAGAAAACTGAAACGAGAGAACGAAAAAGGAAACTTACATGCGGCGGAATAAGATAGTTTTTTGACCTAGGTCTTTTTTATTATAATATATAGCATATCACAAAGGAAGGAAAAAAATATATTGTACTTGTTACTTTCAAGCATAAAACTGGCGGAAGGCTAGCGAAGGGGGGGAGGGGGGGGGGGGGGGGGGGTGTTGAGTTCCCCGCGGGGGGGGGGGGGGGGGGGGAAATTCTCTTTCCGCCAGTGAGAGTGGCGGAAATGGAAAATTTTTTTTTTCACCTTCCGCTAATTTCACTCCCTTTCCGCCAGTGAGACTGGCGCAAAGTATTTTTTTTTTTTGGACTTTGATCTCTAGCGTTGGATCATCCGATCGACTGTTATAAATGTGTTAGCTACGAAAGACTCCACAGCTAACGTTAGACATGAATCGACCCCTATATATATATATATATTTTTTTTAAACATTCGGGGAAAACGATTATTCATCGAAAAACAAACTAAACTGTTATTTACAATACGTTTATATAAATAAGAACATGACAAGAAATAACGTATCATTTTATTTTAAAATAAATGAATCGCTTGTGTCATCACTGAACCATAAATAAGGAAATACTCCGTATATGTTTAGATGGGCCGAAACAAAAGGTTCTAGAGAAAATTCGATAAAAATTAAAATCTGACAAGCAAGTCGAATCTTTTAAATTAAACCCTATAAATCTTTCAATAGAGTATTTGATATCGTCATTTCACGATCTATTCGTAAAGTTCAACCAGTTTCAAAATTTATAAAAATAAGATTTCATATGAATTGCTTAAGTTTTGAGTTTAAAAATAATTCAAGTTAACTTTTTAACTCCAACGTTAACGTTGATCTTTATATACGTTGATCTTTATATATTGAATTAATAAGTTTAGTTGATAAAAAAAAAGTTTAGTTGATAAAAGTACGTTATTGTAATGATAAGTATATAGCAGAAATTAGATAATTCATAAATTTTATTACACTTTAAATATTCATAATTAATTAAGTCATTATATACTTATAAATTAGGAAAGTTTGCATTTGATGTCAAAAATAAAATTTATGTTTATTCCAAAACATACAATGAATTATTAGTCGTACATGCCCAAGATGATAACAAGACTTGCTTCTTCTTTTTTTGCTGGGATAATAAATCTGAATACCAATATTATATACTTAATTGGCTGCCATGAACTTCAACTTAGTCAACAAGTCTTTACCAATTTTAATACTTTGACGCTTTCCTTGAATTAATTACATCTCAATGTTATCAACTAGTAATTCATCGAATATCAATAAACAAATATACGTCCACATACATATATATAAATGTATTTGTAATTTATGGGTCTTCAGTAAATGTTGGGAATAAGTATACCCCATATAAATATATAAGACTGGATACTATTATGTATAGTAACAATTTATATAAATAAAAACAAATAAAATTATTTATTTATTTTAAATTACTAAATTTTAAGTAATGGACCTCTTAGGGTTGAATAGTCCTAATTTAATCAACCACATTAATTTATATTCAATTATTTATATAATAATATAGACAAATTAGTATTTTTAACACTACTCATATATATAATACTTACTCTAAGGTTGTGGTTAGCTCAGACGGTCAGATCACACTCTCTATGACCTTGAGATCACATAGTCAAAGCTTATCATGTGAGAATTGAGTTAATTTTAAAGGTAGTTTTACCAATAAAAAAAAACTCTCTCCATTCCAAAAAAAATAAAAACATTTGTTTATAAGATTTGTTAAAAAAGAGAGCAATATTTGTATTTTTTTTCATTATATTGCTATATTTTATAAAATTTGTCATTATAAACTTTTTATCTTATTTTTAATTGAAAATCATAACAAATTTCATGAATTCTTTTTTATTATTTGTATACGTAATTCTCAATCAAACATGCAATATTAATATTTATAAAAAATTCAAGAGTTAATTGCAAAAATGTTCCCCAAAGTATAACTCTTGTTACAAAACCAACCCCATTATAAAAATTTACAATTCCCACTCTCATGTACCAGTTAGTAATTGATAAACACACTTCTCAATATTCTGGGGAAAATAAATATCAGAAAATTCAAATTCTCCTATTATATGTATTTTTTATACATGTTAATTACTTTTATACACATTGACTGTATTTCTAGATTAAAAAAAAAAAGATATGTATTTCCGATCTAAGTAGAGAGTATCTGTTTTAGATATATATCTTTTTATTTTCGGATGAGAAAAAATGGGGAAAACATGTATCGTTATATTTTTTTATTTAGGAATATAGTCAGTATGTATAAAATTAATTAACATGTATAAAAATTATATTGGATTAGAGAATTAGATAATTATTTTTAAAAACTTTGACAATGATTTATATTAATTATTAATTGGTACATAAATATTAAAATTATAAAATTTCACACATTAGAGCCGATTTTATGACACAGATTATACTTTTTTGGACACTTTTACGGTTAACTTAAAATATAAATATTGTTCACCACACCGAGAGTAATATACAAATTTGGAGATAAGAATGTAAGAAAATCGTCATCAAAGTCTTGGTCGTAGTTGGCGACGTGAGGGTAGGGTTCTTCTTCATCGGTTGGTAAGATTTCAAAACATCAATAATTTAGAAATTAATATGCACTTATTTCTCAATACATCCGTAAGCAGTACTCTGTGGAATTTTAGATGTACCAATTAATATACTCGTACACAGTATGGGTATTATATATTTTATAATTTTTCTTGTGATAATATTGAAAAATTCATGTACCTATATATTTTTATATATGTATTTTATATGTATGAATACATATATATATATATATATATCATTTAAATATAAAACATATTATTTAAATATTTTTTAGTTGTAATTGTTTTAGTATATATTTAAGCATGTTTATTAAAATCTTATACATATACAACTTTAAATTTATTGTCTTAGTTGTATTTTTATTTTTCGGTGTATTTTCTAAATATTCTTAATAAATATTATTGGAAACTTAGCATGTTACCATTATTGATCGTTTTTGTAATCCTATCTTAAGTCAATCTTTTAAAGTCTAAATTAAATAATATATGGACTTAAACCAATTAAAATTATTTTTAACAATAATAGAAAAAAAAATTAAGTTGGCTGAATTAACAAACTGAATTAGCAGAGTTGGCTATATCCTTGAAACTTGATTTATCAATTAATATATAATAATAGATAGATATTCCTTTCCCATTCATTTATAATTTTTGATACGAATTACATCTAAAGTATATGTATGTAAATAATACTCCATTCATTTCAGAAAACAAGTTATATAATTTTTTATGTCTACTAGCCTACTAAATTATCAAATCTTAAAATTTAAATTGTAGAAAAGTTTAACATATTTTTCATATAATAAAGAATTTACTTTGTTAGAATTTCAATGTTTTTTATAATATTAATCATCTTATAATCAAAATCAATAAAATAAAAATTAAATTTTAATCATAGACATTCCCAAAATACTAAATAACTTTTTAAAATGCAACTCTTATTTTGTAACTAGTGAATTATAAATTGAAAATGTTTACTCCATATAATATACTTTAAAGAATAACATCTAAATATATAAAAGCTTGTAATAATATTTGAAATAGTTAGTCTAAATATACTTTTGCGATATTAATTAATTTTATAAATGATGAAATTATGTATGGTTTTCAAAAATAGTCTTGGAATTAATCCGTACAAATTTTTGAATATAAAATGAAATTATGGGTTTATTAAGAACTTTCTATGGAATATAATAATGCAGTGAAGGATAGAGCTAAACTTTACGGATACAAGAAGGAATAAGATTTATTTTAGCACGAAATTTAGTCGGTAAATTCATGGCTAAAATGTTTAACTGGTTTTGTTGTTCATTGTTCATTTAAGTTTTTTTTTTGCTAATATTAAGATTGAACATTTGATTGAAATTTATTCTACAAATATTCTATAATAAAATACTACATAAATATATATTTTTTTTACATAACATACCTCAATTTCAAATTAAGTTCTTTTTAAAATTAAATAAATATATTTTTAATTTTAAAACGATAAAAATATTCTATATATAATTTAAAAAATAAAAAGAAGTTGGGGTGACATAGTTTCCCTCTCGTCCTGTGTTGGATTTGCCACCGGTGACATACTCCAATTTTTAGAGGAATTTTCTAGAAAAATCCCATGGTAAAATATATTACCGTGTATAAATTCATAAAAGAAAATGAAATTTCATTAATAGAGTATATGCAAATTTCAACTTTTAGGGATCTAAGTATTTTGGTGACATTATGACAATAAATATTAATTTAACTATTTTAATTTGTGTACATTTATTGATATACATGTGTATTTTAATATTCCTAACATCATACTTAAATTTTAATTAAATCATTTTAATTTATATACATTTATTGATATTTGTGTATATTTTAATGTCCCTAACACCACACTTAAATCTTGATTAAAAATGTGATGCATTGTGAAAGTAATAATTTTGGAGGAATCCCATTCTCTCTTAAAAAACTAAGAAGCCCACCTAATAGACTCAATTCCAAACTCCCGATTGAAACGAGTACATAAAATTATTAATCGGTATAATAAATAAGAAATAATTTCCGTTTAGTTTTTATATATTTTTATTTTTTTAATACAATTTATATTATTATGTTAGTGTTATTATCTGAAAAAATGTTATCATATGATATTATATTAGTATGTATATTGTATTTTTTTTTTTTACGGATAGTAACATTATATCTAATAACATTAAAAAATATATTTCATCTGTTCCAAAATTAGATATACATTTTTAAAATGATAATTTTTAAAGATAATTTTTATGTACCTACTATATCCATATTATCGTGTTGATTAATAACAGTTGAAGTTATGATAAATATCACTACTTGGTGAATGTAGTGAAATGATATTTAAGTAACTTTATTATCTTTTATAATTTATAAATAAAAATATATCTCTAATTTCAGAATAAAAAAATATATATATATATTTAATTTTGAAACGAATAAAGTAGTAACATAAAATTAATGAAAATAGTTGAAACATACTAGAATTGTATATATAATTATTTTCTTCAACATGTCAATTGCCTCAGACGGGTAAACAGAAGTGATCCAGGGCCTGCAGATTGAATTCGAATTGGGCTTTGGGTACTATGAGCTTTGTCCAATCTTAATCGAAGATTACCACATTCGAATTGTACTTTTTTGTTGAGAAGCAAACCTAGAACATGGATGATTTTTCAAGATTTTATTTATTTACGGAGTATTATTTTTGGCAGAAAATAAGGTTGTCAGCAACAGACAGGCAAAAGCAAGAAATTTGCTTGTGTTTTGGACTTTGAGGTAAGTTCTATCCAGTGTTTTCGAGACATACCCAGAATCTGAAAAAGTTTGTTCTTGTTCATTTTTGTTTGTTTTTCTTGGAAAGTTTGAGGATTTATAAGGAAGCTATTTTGCATCCCAATAAAAATAAATCTCAGTTAGTTTTATTAATATTCAGCTTATTTCCTGAATTGGGTGTTTCGGAATTGTTGAGAAATCAAATGGGGTTAGGCTTTAAGTTATCAATTTGAATTTGTGCTTTGGTTGGTTAGACAATGCATTTGAAAGAGGGATGTTCCTTGCTGCTAAGAGTTCAGAAACCATCAATACCTTTTGTACTCAACACAAGCCCAATTAGAAATCAAAACATACAAAATGCAAAATCACACACAGTTCTTAAAGAGATTGATGTTTTGAGGAGATTGAAACATGAACCAGACATCACCTTAGCATTAGAGTACTTCAAGTCTGTAGCAAATTCAAATGCTTTCAAGCATACTCTTTTTACATACCAAATGATGGTAGAAAAGCTTGGGCGAGAGTGTCAGATGGATGGTGTTCAGTACCTTTTACAACAGATGAAGTTGGAAGGAGTTTGTTGTTCTGAGGACTTGTTCATTAATGTCATCAATTCTTATAGGCAAGTAGGGGCTTCTGAGCAAGCACTCAAAACATTTTATAGGATTCAAGATTTTGGGTGTAAACCGACGGTTAAGATTTATAACCATCTCTTAGATGCATTGCTTAGTGAAAATAGGTTTCTTATGATTAATCCGATTTATGGTAACATGAAGAAAGATGGGATAGAGCCGAATGTGTATACGTATAATATTCTTTTGAAGGCATTGTGCAAGAATGATAGGGTGGATGGTGCACACAAGTTGCTTGCTGAAATGTCGAACAAGGGATGCTCTCCTGATGCAGTGAGCTATACAACAATTGTGTCGTCTTTGTGTAAGCTTGGGAAGGTGAAAGAGGCGAAGGACGTTGCCATGAGATTTAATCCGATTCTGCCTGTCTATAATGCTTTGATAAATGGGATATGTAAGGAATGCAAACTCGAAGAGGCACTCGAGTTGTTGGACGAGATGGTAAATGAGGGTGTTAGTCCAAATGTTATTACCTACACAACAATTATCAATGCTTTTTCTGATTCTGGTAATGTAGAGCTTTCTCAGGCACTTTTGGCGAAAATGTTTGTAAGAGGTTGTGATCCTAATATTCAGTCCTTCACTTCTTTAATTAAAGGGTTTTTCATCAAAGGTAGATTGTATGAAGCCCTTGACTTTTGGGATCAAATGATCAGAGATGGAATTTTACCCAACGTTGTCACGTTCAATACTCTGATAAATGGTCTGTGCACAGTCCCAGATATGGACAAAGCTGTATCTGTTATCAATCAAATGGAGAGAAGTGGTTGTCCTCCGAATGTCACTACGTATAGCACCCTCATTGCGGGGTTTGCAAAATCTGGGGATTTGATGGGTGCGACCTGGACTTGGAACAAGATGATAACCGATGGTTGCTATCCTAATGTTATGGCATACACATCTATGTTGGATGTTCTTTGTAGGAATTTCATGTTTGACCAAGCCCATTGCCTCTTCGAAAACATGGTGGTGGAGAACTGTTTTCCCAATACAATTACATTCAATGCATTAATCAAAGGTTTGTGTGCTGGAGGAAGATTAGATTGGGCCATGAAGTTATTTGATCAAATGGGAAGTTATGGATGCCAACCTAATGCCACTACTTATAATGAACTGCTGGATGGTCTTTTCAAAGCGAACAACTTCGCAGTCACGCTTGAGCTTATAACAGACATGGTTCAGAAGGGGATCGAGCTTAATCTAGTAACCTATAACACCATTCTACACGGATTTTGTAATGCTGGTAAACTCGAGGAGACCCTGAAGCTTCTCGGGAGAATGCTGGTCAGGGGGATAATGCCCGACGTCTTCACATTCAACATACTAATGGATGCATACTGCAAGTCTGGGAAGGTCGAGTTGGCAGTCCAGTTTCTGAATTCAATGAGTGCAGTAGGCTTGTCGCCGGACATAATTTCGTACACAAGTCTTGTATCTGGGATTTGTGAGAGGGTTGGTTTGGAAGAAGCTGGTGTTTATCTTCAGACGATGTTAGAGGAAGAAATCTCTCCCAACATTGCTATATGGAATAGTCTTGTGCAGTGTGTATTTCACAATGTAGGATATGAGGGAGCGATTGAATTTCTAGATTGTGTCTTGGCAAATAAAACAATATATGAATAATGATTAGTAGGCCAAAAATTGCACTCCTAAACAACAATGCATCTGTAGTTGGAATTGCTATTCAGATGGAAATCTATATCTATCATCATTCAAACAATATTATAATTATCTTTCACATGAATCCAAAATCGAGTAAGATCTCAATTATAAATTTTACAATTACTGAGAAACATATATCAAGTTGAGAAAAAAACTAACTTATGAGTAATATATGAAAATTTTAACGAGTCTAGTTTTGATCCTAATTTCGATTTCGTCTTAGTCCAATTCTGGTTTCGGTGTTGACCAGTAATTTTGTTGTTACGTGTAAGTAAGGTTAAATTAGTTTTTCATCTTAATATTGTGAACTTTTAAAATTTTGAGTGTTAGTCTTAAACTGAATTAATTTTTTCACGAGCCAATTTTTTTTAAGCACGGCAAAACTAATTTTGGACTGTATTACAATCTTGGTCTTTCTGTTCATCCTTAGTCATGACCGACGAACTCGATTGTAGTATTGACTATGATGGTGGCGATTAAACACCAAATTAATTAAGACTCTTAAAGACTAAAAAATTTAACTACAACCGTGGTATGTGCACAACATGGTTACATTTAAACATACATGCAGACATATATATATATATATATATATATATATATATATATATATATATAAAGAGCCAAATTAGAAAAAATTAAGGAGCTAAATGACATTTAGTCGGTCAAAATGACAATTGACTTAGTCAATTTGTACTAACTGTGTTAAATTTTTTTATTTTTTATAGTATTTTAAAACTAAGCCCGACAATTCTATATCACTCCCTTCGTTAAAAATAATAATAATAATATTTGACAATAAACTTTATTTTAAAAAAAAATAAAATTTGCACAATTTTCATTATATTGTTATATTCTTTTAAAATTTATTATTATAATTTTCCTAACTTATTTTATGTTAAATATTTATAATTAATTTCATGAAAAAAAATATACTATTTGTACATATAATTTTCAGTCAAACATACAATATAATATTTATTAAATTATATTATAAGAAGAATTAAGAAATATAATAGTACTCATATTAGTCTATTTCTCCTTTTAAATAAATCTTTTAACTCGCCCTATTCTATAACGTTGTACTTTTAACTAAAGATTGTTAATCAATCATTTTATTTGTAATTATTGTCTTACGAATTTTTATTTATATTAAAAAATTATATTAAAACTAATATTCTTTATTCTAATACTAAAATTATATTTTGGCTAATTTTTATAGTGAAACGATGATATATTAAGCTTATTTTAATCAATACAATTAATGTAATTCAGTTTACGAAAAAAATTAAACCAATACTCAACGTTAAAAAATTATACATATTATTAATTTTAAAATTTAATATATCATCTTTATATCAAAATTAATAACGTATTAAATTTTAAATATTGATGAATTATCTTTTTCTAGTGATTGTATAGAATAATAGCCAATTATAAAACACCTCATAATTTATATTTATTAAACAATAAATAAAACATAATGATGTAAATTTTCAACTCTTATTACATAATTTTTATAATTATTATTCAATCTTTCCCATTAGCCACATTACAACACTATATTATATTTTGTTAGGTCCCAAAGGGTAAAAATACTAAAAGGGGAGATTGAATAGTATTTTTCAAAAATTAAGTCTTGCTTAGAAAACTTTACTGAATTAAAACACTTCTTGATTATAAAAGAGTTTCTTATGTTTTCAAAGAATTTAGCAGCGGAATTTGTTTAAGCAAAGTACCCCTTAGTTTTTGTAGCAAAGGTTAATGGCTAGAAGTAGCAAAGATAGTAAGTCTTTGCTGAAAGAGTTCAGCAGGACTAAAGCAAAGCACAACAAAGCAGGTAAGCAATATAAAAGATAAGCACGAGTAGAGATAGAATTTTTATAGTGGTTCGGAATAATCCTACTCCACTCTTCTTCTCTTTTACTTGAGAAGGCTATCACTAGAACTTTTGTTCACACAGAACAATCAGCAGGAGGACACTTAGTCCAATTTATAATAGGTCACTCAGACCAACTTAGCAGGAGGACACTTAGTCCAATTTTGTCACACAGACACTAAGTAGATTTGAGAAAATCTTGCTTGCTATCTTCAAGTAGATTGCTCCTTAGTTGAGCGGATAGATAGCACTTGTTCAAACTTTTTGGTTTCTTGCTGTAGTCTTTAAGATGTCAGAGAGTTTTGTTCAGTTGGTTGTTAGTCATAAATGAAATTTATGACTCTTATTTATACTTCTCCACAAGAAACTATCCGTTGGAGATTTGAAATAGATCCGTTGGAGTGTACTATCATTGATGTGACTTGTACCTTTCCAACAGTCCTTGCTTAGTTCAAAAGATAGCCGTTATTCTGTCTTCTAGTGTCTTTCAGAAGAGTTACCTAGAAGTTGACTAAGTAAGGGTTAAGATAACTTTTTCTGACAATCTTGACTTTGATAAGCAAATGATCTTTCTTACTAAGGTCCTTGCTTATTTCCATTCTAAGCAGAACTATACTTCGAAAATTCTTCATGTCTTCAGAATCCTTCAGCAGGCTTATCAGCAGACTTCAATGGTGATCAAAACTTCTTACTTAACTACAAATTATATCCACCTAACAAGTTGGATATTTTTCTAAGTCCTTTTACAATGTCTAAGCAAGGACTATATTAAATCATCAATTCTTATATACTGAATAATAAAAGTTTAAGCAAGGATAATATAAGCAGGGGTGCAACAACAATCTCCCCCTAATTGATGATGTCAAAACGAGTTATTTTGATCACCACAGAAAGAACCAAAAAGAATTTCATTTTATTTCAGATTGTTCAAGTTTACAAGATAAAATGAAATTGCAAAAAAAAATAAAATTACAATTATACATCATTAACAGGTTCTTCCGAACTCTGCTGATCTTCACCTTTTCCAAACTTCAGCAGGTCTTGCCTTCGCCTTTCCTCTGCTTCCTCTTTCTCTCTTTTCCTTACCTCATTTTCTTCCTTCCTCCTTTGCATCCTTTCTTTCTTTCTGTCATACTCCAGCTGCATTTCCTGTACCCTGAGTCACTTCATTTCCACCTCGTACTGCTTGATTCTTGATTTTGATTCCTTGATGCTTGCTATCAGCTTGAGACTTTCAACAGGCCCTGACTTCATTGATATGATATCAGCTTCTTCAAGAGCCTTCTGAAGTCTCATGTACGGGGATGGATTCATAATTTGCACAACAGACTCAGGGATATGCTTGGGAAGTCTTTTTCTCCTTGGAACAACAACAGGAGCAACAACAGGGATCTTATCAACAGGAGTAGGATCAACAGATATTGGGAAGTCTTGTTCTGCTTGTTCTTGCTGTGCTTCATGACCTCTCTCCCCCTTTTTGATATCATCAGCCATGATAGGGAGGAAGTCAATCAGCTTAGCTATCGTTTGCTGTAGTTTTTCAAGCTTATGCTCCATCTTGGTCAGTCTGGAGACTAAGGCAGGATCAGCAGAGGCTTCGGCAGCAGGAGTGCTCACAGCAGGAAGTCTTGCTAAAACTTGTGCTAGTTGGGCTTCGAGTTTAGCAAGCTTCTGTGAAGTCGGAGAAACCTTGCTGACAGCAGGTTGAGGGTCGGATCCAGCAGGTTCTTCAGAAAGTGCTTCTTCATCAGCAAGAGTATCCTTGTCCTCCTCCTCAATTGTTAGCATCTCAGTAGATGACTCAGCAGGAGTGGGCTCCCCCTCGGTTAGTACCCTTGCTGGAGAAAAGTTGCTGGGTCCTTTTTGGATGTTCTCAGCAAGGTACGCCTTGGGATCCAAGCCAACGACAAGAGCATCTTCGAACAGCAGGGCCTTGATGAGTTCCTCTAATTGTTTTTCCTTTGCTCGTTCAGTAGGAACATCATCAGGGTCACTGTCACTACTGCTGCTGGATGCTTGGATCTGCTTTCCCTTACCTTTGCCCTTAACAGCAGCATGTTTTCTTCTGGGAGGAAGGGTCAGGTCAGCAGGTGAATGGATAACAAAGCCAGGGAGGACAAGTCTTCATGCAGCAGCAGGTTTGGCAATCGTCTTTGCTGATGGATCCTTTGGGGACATTGCTGATCTATCGATCTCGCCAGTGTAGTAAGGAGGTGGTGGATTGGCTTTATTTGCAGCATGGATGACAATCTCCACTTCAGCAAGTCCTGTGATAGAATCTGGAGTATCAGCAGACTCCGTCTCCATCAGTTCCAGGACTTCAGTAGGAGTGGCTGGCTCTGCTGAAGTGTCAGCAGGGATAGGTTCAGCAGTAGTCGCCACTTCTGTGATCTCATCGATCTCCTTGAAGAGTTCGGTGGAGGAGCTCTTCTGATCATCATCAAGAGTCGGAGACGAGTCAACAGGGATATAGTTGTCGATTTCATCAAAGATTTCATCCCCTGCTGACTCGGGAGTGAGAGGAACTGCTGTGGGGATATCTTCTTCAGAAGGAGGCTCCACATCGGATCCTCCAGCAGCAATGGCTTCAGCAGCCAAAGCTTCATCATAGAGTTCTATGTAGAAATCGTAGATTTCCCTCTCCTCCTCGGTTAAAATTGAGAGGTCAAATTCAGCAGGCGTTGCCTTTGATTTCTTTTTGGGCCTCTGAATTTGACTTGCAGCTCTCCTCTTCTTGCTGGGTTGACCAACAGGGATGCGTTCATCACTTCTAGCATTAGGGGTTAAAGATGTTTGCCCCTATGACTCTGTTGGTCCTCTAGCTCTCCTTTCAGCAACCGCTTTGGCTAGGGCAGCAGGGTTGCGCCCATAATTTTTCAGCAGGGATGGAGTGATTACTTTGCTGCTGATGAGCTTCTTGGCCTGGGTCCCTGCTGGAAAGTTTTCTCCAAGTATTCCCTTGAGCAGCAGGGGCATGGTTCGTCCATGACGAATCTTCGTTTTCCTCTTGCTGGAGAATGATTCAGCAAGGACTTCAAAAAATATTTGAGCCCAGTTGATTGGCTCTTCGGATTTCAGCAGGGAGACAATACAGATGACCCTTGCTGATGCCTCGTCCTGTGAGGTGAACTTACACAGCAAGGTCTTGTGTAGAATATCCATGAGGAAAACCCATTTTCTTGGGAAGTCCTTCCTCTTCTTGCTGGCATGAGTCTTGACATAACCCAGCTCAGTAAGCACAACAAGGGTTACAGTGGGTGGAGTCAGCAGGCCTACACTTGACATTTGTAGCACCTTGGCAATACTTGCTGGAGTGATGAGAACCAGCTGACCATTTGCTCGTCCGATTATGTTGTGGTCACGGACTTGCATGGTTAAGCAGAACTCTCTGATCACTTCCCCATATATAAGAGTATCAACAGATATTACATAACGTACCCTGCTGTTCCTCAGCAGGGTTATAACCTCGGCAACTTCAATATCTTCAGTATCAGCAAAGGAATCTAAGTCAATGACAGACTCAGATTCGATTCTATCAAGCCAGTTTGCCATGTCTGCTGAAAGTGATCGAAAAAGAGGGTCGGAGAAGGTTTTCAGCGATTTTCAGAAGGGGTTTATAGAGATTATAGAGAGAGAGATCAGAGCTGTGGTTTCGGTAAAATTTGAGAAGGGTTAAAAGAAGTTTATATAGGGGGTAAAAGAAGTTGAAGGGTTTAGAGAGTGGTAACTGCTTTGAAAAGGTGAAGAGTTAGTGGGAGAAAAATATGGGTAGTGGTGAGAATTAATTACCGAAGTGATAGCAGCCGTAAAAGATTATGGGGCAGAGTGACATTTAATGTGGAGAGAGAAAATTTTCAGCTAGAAATGATGACCTATTTTTCCGGTGGTAAAGATGGAAATGAGCACTTCCTATAGCACTCCTTTGCTGATGTGAAAGGGTAGAGCTTGAGTCAGCAGGAATAATATCCTTGCTGATTTTGGATGTTTCAGCAGGATCATCCTTTGCTCATGGAAATAGCAAGGGTTAACATAGTTTTTGAGACAGTAGTTTTCTCTGGACGTCTCATCCTTTTTCAAAATTATCCAGCAAGGTTGATGGAAGTTCCAGCAGGATTATTAACGTTCCAGCAGGAGTTTACACAGTTTTTGAGAGCTCTTATTTTCTGGACGTCTCCCCTTTTTCAAAATTTCTCAGCAGGGTTATAGGTTTTCTAGCAACATTTGATCAGCAGGAGTTCTGTGATCAGCAGTGGTCCTTTCAGCAGCATTTTTGACGTTCCAGCAGGGGTTTACATAGTTTTTTAAATATCCCTTTGTCTGGACGTCTCCCCTTTTTCAAACTTTCACAGCAGGGTTGTTGTGGAATTTTCAGCACCATTTGTACTTTGTTAGCAGGGATTCTGCTTTCAGCAGGGACTTGATCAGCAGGAGTTCTTTCAGCAGCGTCTTTGTTCAGCAGCGTTCTATACGTCAATCAGCAGAGATAGGAAGGTCTGCTGAGACATCAGCAGTGCTTTTCCTCCTGAAATTAACTTGCTAAGAACGAAAGTCCTTGCTTAAGCAGATAAGATGTTAGTAGCAAAATGCCTATTCACAATTTAACATGCCTAATTCACTTATCAGTTTGTTAAAACGATTTCATCCAAGGGTTTTGTAAAAACATCTGCTAATTGATTTTCAGTAGGAATGTAGTTTACTCTATGGTACCTTGCTGAACGTGATCTCTAATGAAATGATGCCTTATATCTATATGTTTAGTCCTAGAGTGTAAAACAAGATTATAAGCAATGGCTACAGCACTAGTATTATCACAGAATATAGGGATAGACTTGAAATCAAACCCGTAGTCAGCAAGTTGGTTTTTCATCCACAGAATTTGAGTAACACAGCTTCCGGTTGATATGTACTCAGCTTCAGCAGTGGATGTTGACACTGAGTTTTGATTCTTGCTGAACCATGAGATAAGTCTTCCTCCTAGAAATTGGCATGTACCACTGGTGTTTTTTCGATCAATTTTACATCCAGCAAAGTCGGCATCCGAGTATCTGGCAAGGTTGAAGTTAGAATCTTTTGGATACCATATTCCTAAGTTGGGAGTTCCTTTGAGATATCTGAAAATTCTCTTAACAGAAGCTAAATGTGATTCCTTGGGGTTAGCTTGAAAACGTGCACAAATACATGTAGCAAACATAATATCTGGTCTACTAGCTGTTAAGTATAGCAAGGATCTGATCATACCTCAATAACTTGTTATATTTACGGATTTACCTTGCTCATCTTTATCTAACTTTGTTGCTGATGACATGGGAGTTTTCATAGGACTTGCTGATTCTAACCCAAACTTCTTAAGCAGGACTTTGGTGTACTTCGATTGATTGATGAAAATTCCATCACCTCTTTGCTTAATTTGAAGTCCAAGAAAGAAGTTCAGCTCTCCCATCATGCTTATCTCAAATTTACTCTGCATAAGCTTAGCAAATCTTGCACAAAGTTTTTCATCAGTAGAACCAAAGATTATATCGTCTACATAGATTTGTACTAACAACGTTTTATCTTTATGCTTTCTAATGAAAAGAGTAGTATCAACTTTACCTCTACTGAAACCTTCATCAATTAAAAAGGAAGATAAAGTGTCATACCATGCACGTGGAGCTTGCTTAAGACCATACAAAGCTTTATCAAGCTTATATACATGTTGAGGATTGACATGATCAGCAAAACTTGGGGGTTGCTCCACATAAACTTCCTCCTGAAGTTCTCCATTCAGAAATGCACTCTTGACGTCCATTTGAAACACTTTGAAGTCTTGATAAGCAGCATAAGCAAGAAATATTCTTATGGCTTCGAGCCTTGCTACTGGAGTAAATGTTTCATCATAGTCGATTCCTTCCTCCTGAGAATAGCCCTTAACCATAAGTCTTGCTTTGTTCCTTGTGATGATTCCATCTTCATCCATCTTATTTCAGAATACCCACTTGGTGCCAATTACTACATGATTCCTTGGCCTGGGAACAAGATTCCAAACTTTGTTCCTGCTGAATTGGTTTAGCTCTTCTTGCATAGCAAGGACCCAATCAGCATCAGCAAGAACATCCTCAATTTTCTTAGGTTCCATTTGGGATAGGAAGCTTAGAAAACTACTTTCGTTTTGAGCAGATCTTCTAGTCTTTACTGAGCTTGAAGGGTTTCCAATTATCAAATCTTCTGAATGAGACTTGGTCCATTTCATCCTTCTCGGTAGATCTGATCGAATATCTTGCTGTCTTAGTTCCTCCAAGTTGGGTTCATCATCTTTTACTTCAGCAGGGGTGCTATCCAATGGAGCAGTGCTTTCTGATAGTACTTCAGCAGGGACTTCCTTAGATTCTGCGGCTTGATGATTCTCCTTTGGTTCCTTCTCAGCTATAAGAGGGAGTGAACCACTTGGTTCCTCATTGTTAGTTTCATCAAATACTACATGAACCGACTCTTCTACTGTTAGAATCCTCTTATTAAAAACTCAAAATGTTTTGCTATGATTAGAGTACCCTAAGAAAATACCTTCATTAGATTTTGCTTGAAATTTAGTTAAGTACTCCTTACCATTCATCCAAAGATTCTGAAATAGCTTATGTTTGGTTTTCTTCCTTTCCATAGCTCATATGGAGTTTTGCTTAAGGTTGGATGACTGAGTGATCGATTTTGAGTATAGCAAGCAGTGTTCACTACTTCTGCCCAGAAGTACTCAGGAAGTCTAGCATCAGCAAGCAATGTTCTTCTAACTTCTTCCAAGGTTCTATTCTTTCTTTCAACCATTCCGTTTTGCTGTGGAGTCCTTGGTGCAGAGAAGTTATGAGAAATTCCTTGCTCATCACAAAACTCAGTAAAGCCTCAAAAGTCGAATTCTCTTCCATGGTCACTTCTTACTGACTTGATTCTAAATTCCTTCTCATTTTGTACTTGTCTGCTGAATTTCTCAAACTCTGCTAATGCATCATTCTTGTGAGCAAGAAATAATGCCCATGTAAATCTTGTGAAATCATCCACAATAGTGAATGCATATTTCATTCCACCAAGACTACTTGATATAGGGCCAAACAAATCAAGATGTAATAGTTTGAGGGGCATAGAGTTTGATTTTTCAGGTTTGCTTAAGAAAGATTGTTTTGTTTGCTTACCAAATTGACAAGCTCTACATGGTTTTTCTTTTTCAAAGAAAAATTTAGGCAAACCCTTTACAAGATCTTTAGCAGCGAGTTTTGAAATTGTTTTAAAGTTTAAGTGTGAAAGTCTCTTATGCCATAACCAACTAGTATCTGCTGAAGTTTTAGCAATAAAGTAGGTTGTTTCAGCAGGACTTAGCTTAGCCAAATCTACTACATAAACATTCTCATTTCTTGAACCAAAAAGCTTCAGAGAATTTGTTTGAAAATCTCTTACCTGACATTGATTGTCTAGGAAGGTAACCTTATGCCCTTTGTCACACAGCTGGCTTATGCTAAGCAAGTTGTGCTTAAGACCCTCCACGTAGGCACCCTTGTTGAAGCAGACTAACCCATTTCTTGCTGAACCATATCCCTTAGTTCTTCCAGCACTATTATCTCCAAAGATCACTTGTGGTCCATCCTTTTCTTTAAAATTGGTGAGCAAGGCTTTATCTCCTGTCATGTGTCTTGAATATCCACTATCCAAGTACCAAATTTGTTTCTTGCTCACAACCTGCAAAACATAAGCAATCACTTTAGTACCCAACAAGACTTGGGTCCAGTAAGGTTAGTACCCTTGGGGACCCATACTTGTCTCAATTTTGATTTTTGAGACCAACCAGAATAGTAAGGGTCAACACGGCAAAGAGAAGCAATGTGACCAATCCTATGGCAACAATAGCATCTCAAATGCATCATGTTGTGATGTGTGTGTTGCTTACCTCTTCTCTTAGGTTGAGGTTGTTTCCAGTGTTTGCTCCTAACCCAACCTTTGCTGAATTTCAAATTCCTCGCATTGTTGTGATTATAAGCAGGAGGAACATGGTTTTTGCTAAACTTTTCACCCTTGGTCTATTTAGCACCATGTCCCTGCTTATAGTTACGGTCAGCAGGGAATTTGTTCTTTAGCAAGGTAGCATTTCTATTACCTTTGGTTTTAGCAGGAGTTTTACACTCTGCTGAATGCACAAAGATTGTTCTGATGATAAACTCAGCATCATTTTCTCCACTACTTTCAGCAAGGACTTCGCAAGTCTTGGATCCAATTCCACTTCTGTCTAGCATGCTTCTTTGACTTTTCAGCAAAGCACATGCATTTGAAGAGGATTTGTTCCATGTGGAGATTGTAGTAGTTAATTCCTCAACTTGGGAGGATAACTTAGACTCTCTCTCTTGAGAGTCTCTGAGATGCTGTCTAAGCAAGGTCCTCTCATCATCAGCAGCAAGTAACACCAAATTCTCAGCTTGCACCTTTTCAAGTGTAAGCAGGATTTCAGAGTTCTTGCTCCTTAGTTGATCAGACTCTGCTGAAGCAATTCTTAGCAATCTTCTATATCTATGCCACTGAGATGCAACATCCTTAAGCAAGGAACGCAACTCAGCTTCAGAAATATCAGGAGAGTCAAAATCAAATACCTCAGCAAGGTCGACCTCTTTGCTTGTCTTAGATTCTCTAGCCATTAAGCAGAGGCTGGCTACTTCTGCTCCGGAGTCCTCTGAGTCACTGTCACTGTCACTCCATGACTTTTCAGCAAGAAGACCCTTGTCTTTTTTTAAGTTTGAATTGTTCTTTTGCTGATATTTCTTCTTGTAGTACTCTTTTCCCTTGCTTCTGTTATCAGCAGGGAATTTCCTTTCTTCTCTTCCTGAACTTCGACAGTCAGCAGCGTAGTGGCCAGGCTTCTTGCAATTGTAACATAGATTCTTTGATGGATCTCTCTTGCTGTTGCTTGTGTTTCTTCTGAAGTTTCCTTTATCCATTTTCATGAACCTTCTGAACTTTCTAGCTAGCATAGCCATATCTTCATCACTATCAGCAGACTCTAAGTCGGAATCTGCTTGTTGCTTTGGCTCAGTAGCCTTCAATGCAACTCTTCTATCCTTTTTCCTTGGCTCTGAAGTGGCATCCCTTTGAGCTAACTCCATTTCGTATGTAAGCAGGTTTCCGTATAGTTGTTGTAGATCAGTGGTGTGCAAATTCCTTAGCTCCTTCACAGCAGTGGTTTTAGGATCCCACTGCCTTGGTAGCGATCTCATGAACTTGAGATTTATATCCTTTGTGTCATAGGTCTTCCCTAGAGCACGCAAATTGTTAAGCAAGACATTAAATCTTTCATACATAACAGTGAGATTCTCCCCCTGCTGCATGCTGAACATTTCATACTGTTTAATAAGCAGGGATTGCTTATTTTCTCTGACTTCTACGGTTCCTTCGTTAAGAACCAACAAGGCATCCCAAACCTCTTTAGCAGAGGTGCAGTTAGACACACTTTCAAACATTTCCTCTTCAAGAGCCATGAAGAGAATGTTCATTGCCTTCTTATTGTATCCTACTAACTTCTTTTCTTCATCCGTCCATTCCTTTCTTTGCTTAGGAATAAGCTTATTTGGATCATCAGCAGATAGCTTTTCTGGAATGTAGGGTCCAACCTTTATTGCTTCATAGAGTTCCTCATCAATGACATCCATGTATACCTGTATTCTTAATTTCCAATTAGCAAATATATCTCTGGTACACATAGGGGGCTTGCCACCAAAATCACTTCTTAAAGCCATTAGAAAGTTTTAAGTTTGGATCCTCTCAAGCTTTAGGGCTTAGCAAAGAGTGTTCAGCTCTGATACCACTTGTTAGGTCCCAAAGGGTAAAAATACTAAAAGGGGGGGTTGAATAGTATTTTTCAAAAATTAAGTTTTTCTTAGAAAACTTTACTGAATTAAAACACTTCTTGATTATAAAAAGAGTTTCTTATGTTTTCAAAGAATTTAGCAGCGAAATTTGTTTAAGCAAAGTACCCCTTAGTTTTTGTAGCAAAGGTTAATGGCTAAAAGTAGCAAAGATAGTAAGTCTTTGCTGAAAGAGTTCAGCAGGACTAAAGCAAAACACAACAAAGCAGGTAAGCAATATAAAAGATAAGCAGGAGTAGAGATAGAATTTTTATAGTGGTTCGAAATAATCCTACTCCACTTTTCTTCTCTTTTACTTGAGAAGGCTATCACTAGAACTTTTGTTCACACAGAACAATCAGCAGGAGGACATTTAGTCCAATTTACAATAAGTCACTCAGACTAACTTAGCAGGAGGACACTTAGTCCAATTTTGTCACACAAACACTAAGCAAATTTGAGAAAATCTTGTTTGCTATCTTCAAGTAGATTGCTCCTTAGTTGAACGGATAGATAACACTTGTTCAAGATTTTTGATGTCTTGCTGTAGTCTTTAAGATGTCAGAGAGTTTTGTTCAGTTGGAGGTAGTTGGTTGTTAGTCATAAATGAAATTTATGACTCTTATTTATATTTCTCCACAAGAAACTATCCGTTGGAGATTTGAAATAGATCCGTTGGAGTGTACTATCATTGATGTGACTTGTACCTTTCCAGCAGTCCTTGCTTAGTTCAAAAGATAGCCGTTATTCTGTCTTCTAGTGTCTTTCAGAAGAGTTACCTAGAAGTTGACTAAGCAAGGGTTAAGATAACTTTTTCTGACAATCTTGACTTTGATAAGCAAATGATCTTTCTTACTAAGGTCCTTGCTTATTTCCATTCTAAGCAGGACTATACTTCAAAAATTCTTCATGTCTTCAGAATCCTTCAGCAGGCTTATCAGCAGACTTCAATGGTGATCAAAACTCCTTGCTTAACTACAAATTATATCCACCTGACAAGTTGAATATTTTTCTAAGTCCTTTTACAATGTCTAAGTAAGGACTATATTACATCATCAATTCTTATATACTGAATAATAAAAGTTTAAGTAAGGATAATATAAACAGGGGTGCAACAATATATTTCCTTCATGTTACCGAAAAAATTTATATCTTAATTTGTAACAGATAATAATATTATAGATTTTATTCTAAATTGCATGATGAAATAATAAGTTTAATCATCAAATTCTTACAAACATTTCAATTATAACCTAAGATGTAATAACAATTTATTTTTAAAAAGTACCACTTTAATAAAAATATAATATATTTTATTAAACAAACATTAAATTTTGCATATCACAATTTTTTATAAAAAAAATAGATTAAGTAGAAGAAATTAAAATCAATAAAATATTATTTAAATTTTATATAACCAAAATAAGAAAAAAAAAAGTCAATTCTCATTTGTAGTACGAGATTAATGGTCAGTATAAAATAGAAATAAAGCAAAACCTGCCCAAAAATAATATAATGGAATCGATGGTAATAATACCCGCACAATCATGTCGTATTAACAAGAATCAATATTTTCTTTTGTTGCAAAAAAAGAAAAAAGAAAAAAATCCGATTTTAATTGCAGCATATCATCTGCAACTAACTCTGAATGTAAAGATTTAATATTTTTTCTACCATGCACTAGGCGGATGGCAATTGAAACCTCAAAAACCAGCATCATATAAACTACTCCACATTGGTATCTCAATCTAGCACAATATATGCACATAAGACATATATCTCTGTGCTCGATCATAAACGACACATTTTGATTTAATCACTTAACTGAAACGGAAATATCCAAAGCAAATATATATCCTGCAAGGTTCAACAACACCACCATCAGAAGATGTATCAATCTGTAACACATACATTTTTGAGACTAGGCTCTCCTTGTAGACGATTAGCAGGATTGTAAAATAACAGGGGAGGAGCAGTTTGGTCGTATGTATAAGATTCTTCTAGACAAAGCATCTCACCATTCCTCCAAAACCCAAGCAAATGTTTCAATACAATTATAAAGATCAACGTTATCCAGTATTCTCCATGAATCTGTACTCAAACCCCTATTTGATATTTATACTCAGCAGGGGCAGTATAATAACGTACGATCTCTGGTATCTTGTAATCATTGGTATTGGAATCATAACCAAAGCCACGAACATAGTATACACTTACGCAGATGTCCTACGGGTCTAAATTGTCCATTAATTGGATTCCAAAGGGCAACTTCATGTCCGGTAAGAGATTCTAAGCAAACGATGCCATGACAGAGCTTAGGACATGAAAGTAATTATAATACTCGCTGGCGTTTCGGATTGAGGAGATATCAAGATTGCGAGTAGAGATGGTAGCAGGATTAACAGCATTGCGTTTATTTTGAAAGGAAGCAAGTACGATTGCGTCGACTATAGGAACAACATCACGTCTGGGTTTAGGAATGATTGCATTGTCTGGTGCTAGAATACCACAAGGGGATTCGGAATTATGGTAATAATTGTTGAGATGCAGAGAATGAATTGGGGGTTTGGATTGAGAATTGTTGGAAAAATTAATAATGTGAATATAATTGTCTCACTTCTTTTGTCAACTAGAGGCTGCCTAAATCATCAAGAATCAATCTTGGTACACAATAACAAAAGTATCATCTCATAAAGATGGAGTTACAAGAGATATAGAGAAAAATCACCCAAAGACGCAACACTGTTCATGGACAGAATCACTTGACTTAGAGAGCTCTGAATTCAATCTCCACCGTTCAGATTTTAGCCCCTGATGTTGTGAATGTCCCCTCCAAATTTCAGCTCGATCCAACAGTTAATGAAGTTGCAACTGAATTTCTAATGTACCAACTATGTGCAGAATTTTTCTTCTTAAAAATCTCTTCTTCTTTCTCTCAAAATAAGCGGTTGATTATTTTCTTCTAAAACCCTAAGACTAGATTTAGTAAGCTCAATAAGTTTTAGGTTATTAGACCATCCAAAATAAGGAGGGATAGCCCAACAAACTCTCCCTCCCGACTTATGAGGAGGACTTTATCAAACCTACTTTCATCTTGCACAATTCAAGTTTTTGAATTGGCAAGGATTTAGTCATCATATCCGAGTCATTATGGTCGGTATGGATCTTCTCAATCTGCATCTTCTTTGACTCTAGTACATCTCGAATCCAATGGTAATGAACATCTATATGTTTAGAGAGAGAATGAAAACTAGAGTTCTTATTCAAGTGAATGACACTCTAACTGTCACAATAGAGAGTAAATTTCTCTTGTTTAAAACCCAAATCATTCAAAAATTTCTTCATCCACAATAACTCCTTACTAGCCTCTATAATAACAATGAACTTTGTTTTTGTTGTAGATAAAGCAACACATTTTTGCAACTTGGACTGCCATGATAAAGCTCCGCCAGACAAAAGTCATCATGTACCCCGATGTAGACTTTCTAGTATCAATATCACCAGCTATGTCTGCATCTGTAAACCCATTTAACATAGTTTTACTATTAACAAAACACAAGTTGACACTCGAAGTACCTTTAAGATATTTGAGAATCCACTTTACTGCTTCCTAATGATTTTTTCCATGATTTGAGAGATAACGACTAACAACACCAATTGCTTGAGTAAGCTCTAGTCTAGTACAAACCATGACATACATTAAACTCCCAACTGTCGATGCATAAGGCGCTTTCTTCATCTCTTCCTTATCTTGTTCACTTTTAGGGCATTGTGTAGTAGTGAACTTAAAGTGACTAGCAAGTGGAGAACTAACAGGTTTTGCTGCACTCATGTGAAATCTATCCAACACCTTCTCAATGTACTTTTCTTGAGATAACCACAACACACAATGATATGAGGTAGTGTTATTGTATCCATGCCCCACCATGAAAGAATCAAACTTTTTATACCATTGTCTTAGTGCTTGCTTAAGCCCATACAAGCTCTTTTTCAGCTTACACACAAGTCTCTCTTTTTCTTGAACTTTGAACCCCCCCGATTGTTTCATGTAGATTTCTTCCTCCAAGTTCACATCAAGTTGTTTAACCTCCAAGTTCAAACTAGAACCTAATCCCAAAATAACTCTAATAAAGGACATTTTCACTACGGGCAAAAAAATCTCCTCATAATTAATACCCTTTTTCTGACTAAAACCCTTCACAACCAATCTTGCCTTGTACCTTGGATTCTTGAGTATTTAATTAGAACACCCATTTATTGTTAAGTGTTCTCTTACTCTCTGACAGGTTGATAAGCTCTTAAGTATGATTTTCTTGCAAGGATACCATTTCTTTTTGCTTGGCCTTCAACCACTCTTCTTCATTCTCGTGTGTCATAGCCTCTTGGAAGCATTTCAGCTCTCCAGTATCTGTGACTAAGACAAACTCATCTGGTGAATATCTTCTTGAAGGTTGAGATTGTTTGCTAGACCTTCTCAAAGGAGGATCAACTTGTGGCTCTAACTCAATATGTTCATCTAAAACATTCTCGTCAGCAGCTGCATCTTCTTGATCAATATGATCAACTCCCTCATGATTATTATCATCTACATGTGGAGCTGGAAGAATTAACTAGACTTAAATCAGCAACTGCTTCACCTGAAGACTTTGGCTTTCCTAGTTTCTCAATATCATCAATGGTCTGATCTTCAAAGAAAACCACATTTCTACTTCTAATGAATTTCTTTGTATTCAGATCCCATAGCTTGTAGCCAAATTCATTATGATCATATCATAAGAAGATACACTGCTATGTTTTCTCATCTAGTTTGGACCTTTCATCCTTCGAAATACAAACAAAAGCTCTACGATCAAAAACTCTCAAGTATTCGTAAGAGACATCTTTCCCTTTCCAAACTCTGTTAGGAACATCACCTTCTAATGGTTTTGAAAGTGAAATATTAATCAAATCAACAATAGTTCTCATTGCCTCACCCCAAAAAGATTTAGGCAGTTTTGCATGAGAGAGCATGCAAACAATCCTGTCATAAATAATTATGTTCATTCTCTCTACCACACCATTATGTTGTGGTGTCTTTGGTATTGACTTCTAAAGTCTAATGCCATGAGCTTCACAATAACTCTCAAAAGGTCCCTTGCATTTATCACATTATCTGCCTTAACACATTTCAACTGTTTTACTGTCTGCCTTTCAACCATTGCATGAAAGCCTTTAAACACATTCAAGACTTGATCTTTAGAAGTCAAAGGAAAAGCCCACACTTTTCAAGAGTAATCATCAATGAATGTCACAAATTATAGTGCACCACCAAGAGATCTATCTTTCATGTAACAAACATCAGTATGAATCAATGCAAGTAACTCATCTTTTCTTGAAGGAGGATATGTATGAAATGAGACTCTATGTTGTTTGCCAGCTAAACAATGAGAACAAGGTGATAATGTCATACCTTCCACTTTAGGTAGTATCTCTTTCTTAGCAAGAATTTGGAGTCTTTTTTCACTAAGGTGACCAAGCCTTTGATGTCATAAGTCAACAGATGACTCATGTTTAACTACATTAGCTGAATCGTGAATAAGCTTGCTTTGTGTAAAGTAAAGAGATCTTCTCTTATTCCCTTTTGCGATCACCATGGAACCCTTATTTACCTTCCACACTCCACCAGTAAAAGCACCATCATACCCTTCCTCATCAAATTTACCAACGGACATCAAGTTGAAGTAGATACTTGGAAAATGTCTAACATCTTTCAAAAGCAATTTGCACCCAATGTCCGCCTCTATCCAAACATCTCCCATGCCATCAATTCTATTATTACCATCATTCCCCATTCTTACAAATCCATAATCACTTGTAGTGTAAGACAAGAAAAATTCCCTACAAGCAGTAATATGGTAGGAAGCTACAAAATTAACTCTCCATGTAGAATTCCCATATGTGAGATTAAGGTAGCCCTCATCTAGGACTAGGAAAATGTCTCCATCGGATGCAATGGCTACAACATCTTTCTCTTCTTTCTTTTCTTCATCTTTGCCCTTTCTTTCCTCCTTTTTGTACGCCTTGCACATCTTCTGTGTATGACCAAATTTCTTACAATACCAACATAAAATGTTCTATTCTTGGTCTCGATTGACTTCTTGATTTTCCTCACTCTTTCTTGTTAAAAGAGTGTGAATAATTTCTATTCTAACTCATCCCCTTATGCTCGGTAACCAAAGCATCTGAGTTTTAAGAGGATGCTTGTGACTTTCTTCTCATCTCTTCATTCAAAATACTACTGTTAGTATCAATCGATATCACGTCATTAGGGGTTGAATTTGATAAAAGACATCCTGAATGTCTCCCATGAATCTAGTAGCGTACTGAGAAGCCACAATCCATGTATCTCATCATCAAAATTTATACTTATAGTTGTCAACTGATTAATAAAGCCTTGGAAGTTATTCAAGTAATCAGACATAAGAGTCCCCTCTTGATACTTTAGTGTCATCATCTTATTAAACAAATACAACTTGTTATTTCCCGTCTTTTGAGCATACAACTTCTCAAGTTTAGTCCACAAAGAGCTAGCATGAATCTCTCCACTAATAGGATTGTATACATTATCATCCACCCGATGTCGAATGTACCCACACACTTACTGGGAGGACCCAAAATTTTAAATAGGAATAAAGTGTAAATGTGATTTATTCATATGATGTATGAATATTTAATGCATGAGTTTTATGTCAATGTGATGTCCAAAATAATCGATTATTATAAGTTGGTGTAGGAGTAGTCCACCAAAAGGTAAAATGAATACATTAATCTCAATCTTTAAATGATTATTTTAATCAAGTATGAACAAGAAGGAGAAGAGACCTTGGGAAACACACTTGCAAAAGAAAAATGGTAGTGTGAATTGATGACCCAGAGACTATGGTGTGCAGACAATATAACCATAATATTTTGGGAAGTTGGCTGCATGCAATATATCCACTGATGAACCAACTTAACTGCACAATCGAACCATGGTTATCAACCTGGTTATACATATACATGTATTTTTTTTATAAAAAGGATACTTGCTGTGCAAGATTACCAACAAGAGAAGGTTCTCTGTCCAACTGAATACAATTGGCTAATATTTTGGCAGCCGCTATACCGACTGAGCTAGCCAATCACATCATCCCAAAGACATATTTCTAGCCAAACCAGCCAACAACTAAGAATTTTTCATCAAAATGATCCAACTGCTCTAGTTGATTTACAAGCACTATAAATATATCACCCGAGGTGTAATCCTAGCCTCACTTCCAAAAAAATTCTCTCTTTTCGACACCCACACAAATTTCATTCTTCCTTTTTAAGAGCAGTTGTCATTTTCAAAAGCAGAACGAGAATTCTAATTCCTTCTTTAAAACCTAAAGATGTAAGAGCTTTATATCAAACATATGCTCTGTTCAGTTTTGATTTATGTTCTTATTCATTCATAGCATGTTGTAAAACACTTTGTTCAAAAAACATGTTTTAAAAACATACCCGTAACATCAGGAGTATTAATTTTGCATGCTAAAAGAAAAGAATAAAGAAAATATTGAATGTCCTAAGTAAGGTTATTTTTTAATAACACCAATTATTAAAGAATGAAAAAGTTACCACTTTAACCGAGACAAGTTCTAAACTTAGTCTCTTGTAATTCAGAATTTGTCTCTAATAGAGTATAAAAAAATTAGTCTCTGACAGTATAAATTCATTTCCGAGAGATTATATGATAGTCTCCGATAGCATAAAATATTAGTTTTCGATGAACAAATTTTGCTAGTCTTCGATAGGTAAAATTTCTTAGTCTAAAGACAAAAATACTAGTCTCCGATGAGTTTAGCGCTGACTTGTTAAGTTTGGCGATGAACAATTTATCCACCGACGAGTTTGGCGATGACTTATGAGTTTGGCGATAGCCAAGAGACTTTGGCAGTAGTCAAATAGATTACCGATGAGTTTGGCGATGAATAAAAGATATCCACTAATGAGTAAATCATCCCCTGACGGGTAATTTATCCCCTGATGGACCAAAAATTTATCCCCTGATGAATAATATGGATATTTAACAGTCTGAAAAATCTTATCTAAATTAAAAGTCTCAATTTCAAACACATCAAATGATTAAATTAAAACATCAAAGAGATAAGAAATGCACGGAGATCACAAACATCACATATGTACATACTCACATTTATATTCAAAGTATAGATTCTCATGTTATGTCAACATACATATTTTATAGAGGTATTTCACCAAGCAAGTGAATTAGATTAGCAGCTAAGGACAAAGGCAAGTATATTCTCACTCTTATGCTTATTTTAGTTAAGCGCATGATCAATTGATTCAACATGCGTACAAGTTTATGACTTTTATATTTAAATTTTCTTGTAAATCAGATTGCTATGCTTTAATTTTCGCTAGCATGATATGAATGAAAGTGCATGGATATAACTGAACTTTGATTTATCAGTTATTTTTCAATATTATATTTGTGCAAAATGAATGAAATTGTTATGTGAGGAGACTGTTATGTTCCTTATAATGTGGAACATGCCACGTAGTTGGCAAGAGGAAAGGAAAGGTGCTGATGTGTTTTGTCACCTGTCCTAAATGTAACTATAAGTCACCTGACCTAGATGTAACAGGTCACCTGACCTAGATGTAACTTAACTACAGGACCATACTATACAGTTTGGCCCACTGATTACGGTATGGTTAGCAGATCCAACAGGTTTAGCTCCCGATGGATAACAAGTCGTTCTATTCAAGAAGGATCACGTGATTGTGTTATCATGTGAGATCCTTAGAAGTTTTATGAGAACTCTGAGGTGGTGGTATTGCTTCACCGAAACCTCACAAACAGAATTATACTATTGGTTAAGTTCTTCAGAGATTATATTTTCTTTTCCTCTGTTTTTATATACTTGCTGAGCGTAAATCGTTCATTCTCGTTTAGTTCATAATTTCCAGACTTGAGGTACTGTACCATGACGACAAAAGAAGGCAATAAATGGAGTAGCCTAAAAAGAACACCAAAGGAGGATAGTTACAACTGCCGTAATAGAATAGTTTATGCTACAGGATTTGTACTCTGAATTTTATAAGATGTACTAATAATACTTAGTATATTAAGGTTGTATGGATGTATTATTGTTTGTTCTCCTTCTACTGATGGTGCCTAAGTTCCGTGTGAAATTTTGGGGTTGTCACACTTGCCTATGAAATATGGTCCATTCTTCACTGATTTTATCCGTCAGTTTCTCATTTGCAAATACTAGTAGATGATATTGTTTAACATATAACAAGTCTTCCATATTACCCTTCCACATATGATAATTCGACCCATTCAAAGAACTCATTCGACTATGATTAACTTCCATGATTATCGCAACCTAGCACTAATACCACTTTGTTGTGAAAATTAAACAATTATCCCCAAGATCAAATTTTGCTTAGTTAAACAATTCAATGGAAATAGCCAACAAGTGCAAAAAATTTAAGGAGAATAAACAAGCAACCAAAACACACCAATTTAACGTGGAAAACCCCCGATATGAGGGAAAAAACACAATTCAAAAATTTCCACTATCGAATTAATAATGAGAATAAAATTGTTTCACTTCTCTAGTCAACTAAAGACTACCAAAATCATCAAGAATCAACCTTAGTACTCAATAACAAAAACATTATCTCATAAAGATAAAATTACAAGAAAAATAGAGAAAAATCACCTAAAGACGCAATATTGTTCACAAACAGAATCTCCTCACTTAGAGAGCTCTAAATCCGATCTCCACTGTTTGAATTTTTTTAAAAAATAGCTATGTACAGAATTTTTCCTCCTAAAAATCTTTTCTACTCTCTCTTAAAGGCAAATTCATTTCCTTTATCGGTTCACTTTTATATCTCTAGCTCTATGTGCATATTCTATATCTTGATTATGTTTCTTGAGGCCAGAAAATACATATGATCAATTACCAAAAATACTATGTTGGTCTATAAAAAAATGCAGACTAATAAGTTTAACGGTGATGTGTAAAATGGATACCGGAAATTTTTAATTATGTCATACAGAGTAGAAAATTATATAAGATGCAGACGATGCAACCTATATATATATATGGGAGCCGATCCATAACTAACGTTAGTTGTGAAGTCTTTCATAGCTAACACATTTATAATCGTCGATCGGATAGTCCAATGCTAGAGATCAAATTTAAAAAAAAAATCCCTTCCACCAGTGAGACTGACGGAAGGCAAAAAAAAAAAAAAAAAATTTGGCCCCTTCCACCAGTGAGATTAGATTAATAAAATATAAAAACTTAAAAGTAATCACATAAAAAATTATGGGAAACAAAAGAAAGAGACACAAAAATTAAATAAACTAAAACTAAATAAATTAGAAAATTATGTAAACTGAAACTAACTATATATGAAAAAAGATAGAAACTAATAAAATAATTTAAAACAAATTTTGCAAATAAAAACAAATTAAAAATTTAAAAACTAAAAGAAAATAAATTAAAACTTGTTGACTATGCTACCTTTTTAAATGGATTTATAATATAAAATATATTTTATATTTCATTTTATTTTCATTTAAATGTTTTTTTCCCAAATAAATGATGATTTTTTAAAATTTTTCCGGTAACGGCAGAAACTAACGACGGTTACTTTATAGTGTCGGTGGACCAAAGATTATCATTTTAAATATGGGGGACTAAGCATAATTTTTTACCGCAATTTGAAGACTAGTGGAGTAATTAACTCCAAGTATTTTGAACAGTATCAAATTATTGTATCTACATAATTAATCACAATTCACACTTAACATTCGTCTGTTCTTAAAAAAATATTTTTATTCAAAAAAGTATCTTTAAAACGATATCTAAAGATATAAATTTTCACTTAAAAAGTCAAGTGTAAGATTACTTTATAATTTTTATTTCTCATTTTAAGGTACTGATAAAACTTTGTACTCTCTTTAATTCATAATCATTTTAGGAATGATTATGGACTCCGTCTCCTAAATTGTCCACCCCGCTGCATGATTGTATGTGCGGAATCATATATATTGTACTTTATACTACCTGGGTTCAGATTTATACATTATAATTTAATTTTAATTGATTAAATTGATTAATTTTTAAATTTATAATTTGACAAATATATTTTATATATAAAAATCGAATTTGATAGTATATTCAATCTATTTTCTAATAAATATAAAAAGATATTTGAAGGTCAAATATGGTCAATTTAATAAAAAAAATCAAATTATGACATACAAATGTGTACGGAAGGAGTATTAATTAATTAATGCAGCGTACTACTCTACTAATTAAATTAAATAATTTTAATATAAGTAAGCCTATTTGTGAAACTTTTCGATCTCTAATATATACGTAGCATGTATGTGTTAGTTTTACATCCCTACGTTCATTCCCATAACTACTTAATATAGTTTTCCAGTACCGTTCCAAATTAAAATCTTAAAATGTGTTCCTAAACACACACACGCACGATCCACTCCCACGTACTTTCCTGTTGTTTGTGAAATCTGTGATCATTCTACAAATTAATCCCTCTATAGAAATTAATGAAAAATTCATCAAAAACAATAATGCGTCTAAAGAAAATAGATAAGGACCAATTGATTATGATGCTAAGAACTTGCATTCCCCATTTTTTTGAAAGAACAAAAAAAAAAATTAATAAAACATCTTTGTTATTATTATTAATAATAATATGAGATCCTCCTGAATTAATTATTGATAACCAAGTTTAATTAATTGCCAGCTAGACCATGGGCAACTTGACTGCTGCAATTAAGTTGAGATCGATCTAATTGGTCAAATACTAGAATGATGTTACTGGGCAGAGCGTAGCATAGTCGTCAAAGGCATTTCTCCTAAACTGGACCCATATATGTTTTAACTGAATAGAGTTTGTGGATATCTACTTGATTTTTACCTAGTAATATCGTATGATATGTCTAAAGAGATCTTGTCTTTTAAGTAGATCAGCTGATGGAACTCGTCCTAAATTTACTTTAAACTAAATAGCTTATTGTGCTTATATTTAATATTCATATATATAAGTCAAACACATAATGCAACATGAAATTTAAAAATGAATATGACTTCAAAAACTTTAAAAATTAATTCCTCTAATTTTAGAAAATAATGGGAGAATTTTTGTATGTGGACAAAAGAGTGTGAGAAATAACTAAAATAAATAGGATCGTCAAAATTAAGAATATAAAAGATTGTGTGATCAGGATTTAAGCTAAGATTTTAATGTCTACTTTTGATTTTTTTTTTTAAATATAAAATATGTAACATGTAATAAATGTCACTTAAAACTACGTGACGTAATAGATATTTCTGAATATTTTTAGACGTAGATAGTAGATATTTTGAATTTATAAAAATACATCAAAATCTAAACAAAATCGTTTGTTAAACCAAATTATCTCAAAACTTGAACACGATCAAACAAATCTTAACAAAGCAACACAAAAAAGATATAAACTCTATACGCAATCGAATTGTAGACAATCAAGTGATTTGATAAATGTATTACCTGTTAAGTCTGTGTTCGTATATATCCTGTAGATCTGTCTGTTGTTGATTGGAAATTAGAAACAGATATTCTAACATATTCGCTCGGATTTACACAACAAGCAAAAGGCAGAGCACCCGATTTCCTCATGGTTGTTTTCAGATGCATATACGTGTGTATACGTATGTATGTATGTTGCATTTGATATTTTTATTTATTATTTAAAATTTTATATGTTGTATTTAATATTTTTATTTATTTTTTAGAATTTGAGATATAATTATTGTACACAATATTCAAAGAGAATTTTGTATCAATAATAATTACAAATTACAAATGATAATATCAATATTATTTTCTAATAACTGTTTATATTCCTAAGATGAAAAATAAAATTGAATAAATAAGAAAATTTAACTTATTTTTAAATAACAATACACATAGAAAATTTAATAGCGTAAAAAGTCATTAAGAGCAATTTGGTACTATCTATATTATTAAAGATGTGGTACCCTACTTTTAGGGACAAATTTGCGTCACAAACACAACCGAAAAAAAAAAAGAAAAACCAATCGCACAATAAAGAAAACCATCAGAATAATTATTAAGTTCTACCTACTCTCTAAAAAGCTAAAAAGTTGTAGTTATTTTTTTTTTTCCAATTATCCTATCAAATCTTATTTTTAATTTCATATTTACTTCTACTATAATATTTTATCTTCGCAATCTTCATATTGAACTATTAATTGTATTATCATATTCTTTATTATGTGTTTAATTCTACCATAAATTATTCATCTCTTCCTTTACATGAAAGTTATGTTGTACATGTATTGGCTTGTGCGGGTAAGACTGTTCTCTATGTATTAAGAGTTTGGGTCTTTTAATAACTGCATGTGATGTTTTTTGGTCAGCAATTAAAATGAAAAAGAAAGAAAATTATGCCACATAAAACACGCTTGGAAAGTGCTTGAAAACTGTCGCTTGGAAAGTTTTTTACCATGTTCCGAATTCTCTCGCCCTCGACTCCTTAGTTCTCTCCATCTCCACCAATAATTTCTCTTTTAATAAATATATTTATTTATATAAAGCTCTCAAGTAAAATAAACGAAAACTCTTCCAAAAAATAGATTTTAATGACGTCTACATATTTTAAAAATTTTCATCATATCCTTTATTCTTTGTATATTTTTCCTTCTATTATAATTACTTAAATATTTAGCAAAAAAATTAAACAATAGTTGTACTTACATATTAATTAAAACTATAAGGAAATCTGCACGCGCACGCCCGCCTGAGTGTGCCCAAATTACCAGTTTACTCTAATTTGGTGCAAACATACATTTTAATTGCAACGGAAGGCTACCGATATGTAACAGGGTGCTGTATCAATACGTCGCCACTAAGAAACGTTAGATCGAAATGTGGGAATCGAAATCTCATACTCGTTTTGATACAGTTTGTTCACAGCTATACTTTGTTTGATTTTATTACGGACTCCGATTGTATTTCATTTTTTTCCGAATCCCTAGTCATCCTCAGCCGCCGCCGACGGCAGCAGCAGATTCGAATAATGATGAAAGTGGCGTGGTGGAGAAGATGAAAATGATTATGGCGAACAGAACAACAAGATGAAATAGAAGAAAAGACGAAAGCGATTAGCATATCCACAAATACCCGAGTCCGTAATTGTTTATCAAATACTTACAAGGCTCCATGTGAAATCTCTTATACGATTCAGGTGCGTTTGCAAATCATGGAATTCCCTAATTCTCAATCCAAACCCCCAAATAATTTCTCCGCATCTCAACAATTATTATCATCTTAACGATTCTAGCATTCTAGTACCGTACAAAGAAGTCATTCCTGTTAACTATGCTGCTCTACCCGACACAATTGTGCTTCTTTCGTTTCAAAATAAACGAAATGCTCTTAATCCTGCTACCATCACTACTCGTAATCTCCTCGATTTCTCCCCAATCCCAAACGCTAACAAGTTTATCCCCTTGCAAATTTATAAGCTCGTCATGGCATCATTTGCTTACAATCTAATTCTGGACATGAAATTGCCCTGCGGAATCCAATTACTAGAGATTTTAGGATCATTCCGCCCTCTTTTTCTTTTGCCCCTTTTGGTTACTTCCGTACAAGAAGTCATGAGTTATTCAAAATAGACCGGTACGAGTTCATTAACGAAGTACGCCATGTTCGTGGCTTTGGCTATGATTCCAGGGCAAACGACTACAAGATACTAGATATTGTGCGTTACTATGCTACTTATGATGAGTATAAATAAATATTAGATAGGGGTTTATACACTGAGTACAGATTCATGGAGAATACTGGATGTTGATCTCTATGATTCTATTGAAACACCTTGTGGTCTTCTTATGCTTTCCCCAACATACAGTAATAATAGATTCGTTTGCAGCATGTTTTCAGATGATAGCATTGTGGTATTTGATATGTGTGAAAAAATTTAAGTTACTAAACTGTGGATGTATAAAAAAAATCCTGCCAAAATATCACCCTTTTTTTTTTTGGGGGCATCCCTGGTGACGTGAGCGCTAATATCATTGAATAATTTAGAACTACGAAGTAAAATGTCAAAGTTTCATGCAAAAGTGTTCCTTATTAAAGTAAATCCGAAAAACATCATGTTACAGATGGGAACGTGTTTTAGCAACTAAGTCGTTTTAATGAAGTCATTACAATTTTTTTGTTAATTAAATTTCTCTTCATATATATTTTTTTTTATCAAAACACCATGAAATAGCAACATACATTTATTCTGGAGTACATGCGGTAGTCTTTTTTTGTTTTCTTTTGGTTTGTAGGAACGTGCAGCAGAGTTGTGATATGTGTTTAGGTAAACCCACAGTAATAACTATGGAGAACTCGTAATATTTTGAGATAGTTTATTTACTTGTACTATGATTTTGAGCAAACTCGATCAAGCGATAAAAACACTTTTCATTGAACCTGGTGGTGGGATTGTATTATGATTTAAATTATTATCTATGTACAATGTAACATATTATATCAAATTTCATGTTTGTTTTTTTTGGGGGTGGCGGGGGGGGGGGGGGGGGGGGGGGGGGTGGGGGGTCGTATCAAAATTCATGTTTATATGAAGCTTTATTGATAATCAAGTTTGAATTACTGCGAGTGTGTCCTATTAGCTAGAAGGTGTTGGTGGAGGGAAGGATATCTTTTTTCAACAAAGACAAGATAAATATGTAAATATAGTAGGTGGTCCAACGGACTGCCTGCCCTGCTCACGTACAGGTCGATCATATAGAAATCACTGTAATACGTTAGGCTACTCTGTTCTCCTGGTATGACATAATCATTACTTGCTCAGGGAATTTTGAATGTAGAAAGCTACTGGTCATTCACTAAGAAAGCTAATGAAACAAATATCATAAATCGAAACATCCATCATTTTCTCATTCAATTTTCCCAATTGCATCAAAATGCATGGTAAATAAAAGTTACACACACTTTCAAATTGAATGATTATAAAAATTACAGAATTTAAAAGGTTCGAATCTACTAATCTACCAAAATTTTGAAATTGTATTCACAGTTTGGATCACTATGCTCTCATAGCTGAAGAATCATGAATTAAATCAGAACTGTGATATATTTTATAGTCGAAAATGTAAGTGAGACGTGACTTTAAAAATACTACTGAGTAATAATTTTAATTGTTTATTTTACATGTAAAGATTAAAGTTTCTTGAAAGAAAAAGTTGAGTCAGTGGTCAATTTAGCTAGCTGTTCGAGACTATCTACCTAGTTGTGCCGGACAATAATTTACATATTCAGTTCTGCACGATTCCATGCATGTTAGCTACTCTCTCATTTTTAAAATATTATGTTTGATTTTTTACATGTGTTTTAAGTAATATTTAATATATATTTTATTAAATTAAAAATATTTTAAACAAAAATTAAATTATACAAAGTATAAAATATTTATCGTAAACAAAATTAAAATTATGTGAAAAAAAAAATTAAAATATCGTATGTTATGGAAGGAGAGTATTAGATATCTCTTCGCCATTTTCTAGAACAGACGAGCTAATCAATATTAATGAGTCACTGTACTGCCAAACTATACCGAAAGGATAGGGTATATGGGAACTAATTAATTGAAATGGACAAATTTTAGGTAGTAAAATTGGAATTAGTCGTAATTACGATATTGATATAATGATATGTCATGGTCAATATATATCTAAATTTGTATATGTATCTATGGATGCTGGCATTTTTTGGAGTTGTTGGAAACCATATCAGACCGAGTTCATTTCATGAGCATTAAAAGATTTCATTTGTGGTTATAATTAAGTACTTAAAAATTGGCTTGAATTTTGCATCTTTAACAGCTATTTTGACAGTTTTATTTTTGATTATGTTAACATCTCCATATACACAGTACGATAATATATAGGCCGCGGCCATATGTCATTATTCCACGTTATAATTTATTTCTAAAAGAAGTGGGATAACCGAAAATTATGAGAGACTAGTACGTAATAATTTGGAAATATAAATCCACATAACATCAATATCTGAATTATTAATAAATCACTTTGCGGTAAGAAACATTTGGGATGTCTTATTTTTATTTGTAGCAATATTATCTTTATTGAGAATAAATTGTTTTTGTCATATTTTCTCGGTAAGAAATCATTTACGCTTAGAGACTACTATACTTTTTATTTGAGATCGAGTAGTTTGTTTTCTTACAACTATTGAGGCATATTTTTCTTATTAGAATTAACTTCTTTTTCTCATTTGTGTGAAGTTTTCTTCTCTTTTTGATATAAACTCCGGTTGTTTTAGTTTAAATTCTGAAAATTTTAGATTCTGTTAATTTAATTATACTGTCAAAATCTAAAATCTGCAAAATTTAAGTCGAAACAAACAGGATAATATAATTATAGCTGATATGTAATTAATTCTTGATAAATGATTATATGTAATTCATTTATAGTAATATTCCTTTTAGAAAAAACGTAGTCCATTTCCGAAGAAATTTGTATTAGCCATTTTGTGTACGTACATTGCATTTACAACAAATAGAAAAGTTAAATTGTGCGTTTCGTTCTCCTATTGAATTACAGTGAATGGTTAGAATAATGCTTGCAAAATCATTCGTAGGACTAAGTTGATGTTAGAACAGTCAATTTTATTATGCTATTAATTAATAACAAAAGTAAAAGTAATTTTTTCGAAATGAAATACATGCATGAATATGTAGCATTATATTATATAGTATTACTAGATTACAGCATTAATCTGATTAATTAATTATTCCCTGTATCCCATCGAGTACCTTAACAACAGTGCCGAATGCACATAGTCCTATAATTTTATTTTACTTTTCTTTAAACAATTTTAAAACCAAAACGATAAATAATAACGTGTCTTAATTAATTTAATAGGATTATATATATATATATATGTGTGTGTGTGTGTATATATATATATAATTAACAATTTTATGCTCATGAATGCATTCCAAAGAAAATTAAAAAAAGGCATTTGGTATTATATTATAATAATAAATAAAACGCAGGCCAAGAAATTAAGGTGACACCATTAGTTGACCGCATCTTAGAAGACTGTGATGAAGCCTGAAGGTAATGCCTCCCTCCTTCCCCGCGTGCCCAAAAGGCTTCATTTCCCACATTTTGTTTCTTTCTTATTTTTATTAATTATATATCTTTTCCAATAAGAATAATTTGAATAAATAACTAATAATTTATTAGCACTTTAATTAACAATAATAAATTCAACAACGACGAGATTATACGTTTCGCATTTTTCCTCTAGAGCATATCTACGCACACAAACTAAGTCACAATATAAACTCACATATAGTAGAATTCAACTCATCATGCACAGTTTTTCTATATAAAATAAAACAAAATAAATTATAATTATTGTGAATTAATTTGTGGGTAAAGATTTATTTTCCTTATATTTATTTTCCGGAGATTTCCCCTTTGTTATAGAAAATGCCACCATTCATCCATTAATTATAAATATTGTACATTGTACAAATAAAATATTGCACATTGTGTTTAGATATTATAAATTAATATTACCACAAAGTGATGGGGGAGTAAGGAATAAGAACGATAAGAGCTAGTTGAAATGATTTATTAATTTGTTCTTCTACAATAAAATATGACTGATTCATTTCATCATTCTTGTTTTTCGTTTTTTTGTTTCAAATCTTAATTTGCAATTTCAAGAATTGATCTGATATAAAAGAGTGGTGAATTTGTTCACTATTATAGAGGCACACGTACACACAATGTTTAGCTAAATTGCTTATTCAATCTATATCGAGGCTGCATTCTTTTTCTACAAAACAAATGCCAAAACAAAGGGTTTTAATTCAATTACCACATATCTAACAAGACCAATAATTAAATTAGATATGTCTCAATTAACAAAGCCAAAAAGAAAAAGGAGTAAAAATAAAGTAGTAACTGTTTGCACATAGATTTTATATATACGCACACACTTCATTTGAAGCGTGAATTTTAAATTTTATAAACAATATAAAATAACATCGTAAGATAATGTTAATAGATATATAAGTAAACGTGTATATTTAAATAGTGATATTTTTTCTTTTAAGCATAAAGTCTATCATATTACTCATCAAATTAATCCGATTGTAACATTCTAGAAATAGAGGGTTACGGCTAGAAAAAGTTAATGAACAGCCTAGTTAAATAAAACATTGGTCTCTAGACCTAGACTGGCTACAATGCTGTCGTCCTAAGTTAAACAAACGTACTCTTTCGTTGCTTACAATGTAGTATTATTGACCTAATTTGATCTCATAAACTTAGCTTCACTTCATCCTATGTAAATGAGCTTCCTAGGCGATATTGTAAGGCTCGTTTTATTTGTTACTAAGCCACTTCGACGATTATATATGATTAAGTAAGCCCCACATTCATGTCGGTAAACGTTATTCTAATATTAGAGATATAATTTTATTTAAATATAATATTATTTATGAATTTTATAATTTCATTTATGATGTGAATTTGTTTAAAAGAATAGAAGCTTAAAAGTTTTATTTGACAATGATTTTCAAATTTTTCATAATATTTTATATCAGAATTACTAAGAATAATTTTATTTCAATTTTAAATTATATAATTTCACAAACTTAATTTATATAAAGTGAAATGTATTTTTAATTTTAAAAGGTAGTATATAAATACTTTAACCCTATCATTAATGTGCATTTAGATGGTCAAAGGTATGTATAGCCCCTCCTTTCTTTGCATATATTGGTTTACAACAATAAGAAATCTCAGTGATAAGATTGGTTGTTGATGTCACATCTATATCAGGAAATAACCTCTCGCAATGCAATTTAGCATTCATCAATAGTGGTGATATATATAGTCACAAAAAATAAATTCACATAAATAATTAACAAATTCAAATTTACCAATCCTACATAAACTTTTGTGAAAATATTATTTCTCTAATTTAAACGACACTTTAGAATAGTTTAATTCAATTGACAAATATTATTAAAAAAAATTGAACAAAAGATAGGAGTAATAATAGTTACTCCATTCTCAAAAAGTGTCAGAAAAATCATAAACACATAAATTAAGCATAACGAAAAATACTATTTTTTTTATATTCTTAATATGACTTTTGAGTAATGTAGATTGAAATTAAAGTGAAAATGTGGTCCATAAATGAAAGTAAAAAAAAAATATTAAAGAAGAGTAGACTTTATTTCTTAAGAGAGAATTTGTATTTTTAGACCGTAATTTTGAAAACATCTTTTTTAAGTGTCCTAATACACGAGGACGGAGAGAGTACAAACGAGAGAAGATGAATATGAAATTTATGTGACACATCTAGAAAAGGAAGAGAAAAAGTGGCAATACACACGTGGGAGACTCTGGCCAACAGTGCAACATAGTCCCACTTGGGGCTCTCCAACATAGTAACATAGTACAGACCGGTCCGTTATTGGAATAGAAAACCCTTCCTTTTCGAGTAGACCCCTTTTTTCAATATTATTTACTAATGTACCAAGCTGGAAAACCAACTTCAACCGGCCCGTTCAATTCCTCGGTCATTTTCTATTTTTACTTTTTACTGCGGTCGGCCGGGCATCTCGGGCAGTAGGGGGCGGCCTCTTTTTTGTTAGCGGATCTTAATTTATTACTGACCTTTTCTTTATATTTGTATTGACATTTTTGTACGCCGTGGACCCTGTTGCTATCAGGGCAGCCCACTCGCTCTCCTTATAAAGCCAACCCATCCTCTTCGCCTTTTCTCATTCATACATTCATTTTTCCCCTCTCTCTCTCTCTCTAGATAATTTCTCTCTCTAAGATTAACAGGCAGGAAGTCTAAGTTTTATTGCTTTTTTATGGGGCAGAGGGAAAAGAGTTCAACGCAGAAAGCAAGGCATAAATTTCTTCAAGGTATGACAACTTACCATGCCTATATTATCAATTTTGTATACCCCTTTTTTTCTTTCTTTTATCAACATAATTTGACACATTATTTTTGTTTTAATTCATGAAATGGAGCTGATTTCAATTAATATTAGTTCTTTCTAATTTATTTTTCCAATATTTTTTGTATTTTCAGCCCACTTTCAAGCAACAAATGTGTATTGCTCTACTTTGGATAATGAAAATTGCACTCCAAATGATAATGTGGATGATGACGATGACAGTAATACCAGTTGCTCCGAGTTCAACTTTATGAATGACATGCTATTTTGTTCATCTTAACTTCGGCGCTATCCTATCTGAGCTTTTCTTCTACACCTTACTTCTACCTCTCTCCTTTTCTTTTTATTTTTTGACTTGTTGCCTTTTGTGTTTATTTAACTGTCATTTTTCTTGACCTTGTAAGACCTTTTCTTGACCTTGTAAGACCTCATGTTGTTATTTTCATCTCTATTTTTTGCTCTCCGTAAAAACCTATGTCACAAATAAGCGGCCTAGGTTTGAACAATGTGTTTCTTCGTTCCCTCCCAACTCATCTTCTCCTTCCTTGTCTATCCCTCTTGAGCTATTTGTTCGAATTAAATTGATTTAATTTCATATATAAGAGCTATCAATTGTATCAATATTTTATTCAGTTAGCCTGAGCATTTGATGTAAGAAAATTAGATTCTCTGAGGCATGTAATTATTATTGTAATTTTATCATTTTCTTATAAAACAAATTAGAGGAGATTTTTGTGATGAATAGTAGTATAAGTTATGAATGATTTATATATATATATAGACTTGGTTTGTTTTGTCTCCTTTATTTCTTTTGTATAATTGTCGTGAAGTGTAACAGTAGTAATTATTGTATGTATGTGCAAATCATGGAGTAGTATATATTCTTTTTTTCTGTTAGGGTCCATCTATCAAAAATGAATATGTACTACACATGGTGGGGATTTGGGGTGCTCGTAGTTTGGTTGTATTATAATATTAGTTGGCTGAGAAACAAGAGAATAAATATTATTGCAGATAGATTTGTACAAAAGCTCCTCTTTCCTCGTGACTGCTCCTGCGTACAAAGTAATTTTGGATTATATGGACTTAAATATTTCTTCCTTTTTTCTTTTTTCTTTTTTTTTGGTTTTTTGGTTACAGTGTGTAGTTAACATTTATTGCAAATGTATAACACCGTCTCTATTTTTTTAACAACATATTTTCGACATGAAATATTGTTTGATTAGTTAAACTACAGCTTTAATCTTTTTTACTATTTTAATCTTTAGAAAACATTGTAAAAGCTCAAATTGAACAAGAAGGGGATTCATTTAGCTTTTAAAAAAATAAAAATAAAAAAGCAAACAAACAAACAAATAAACAAATAAAACAAAACAAAAAAGAAATGAAGAAGAAGAGGATGAAAAAGAAACATTGATCGGTGTCCTGTTAGTCTTTCTTTTCACTGGTTTAGCCAAAATGAGAAGAAAAGGAAAGGAGATTCCAAGTTTAAAATCGGCCGGTACATGATTACAACAATTAATATAATAATCTCAAAGGTAATTGCAGGATGTAAATGATTGTTTATATAAACAGTCACAAATTAATTTGATACAGAAGATTAAAAAGAAAAAATGAATTTGATAATTAGTGTAAAAATGTGACCGCCTACGAAAATAATCACTTCTTTTTTTTTTTTCATAATATTGTTTTTTCCCACCCTTGTCCCCCACCCCACACACACACACACACACAAAACGCACACACATTCCCTTAGCTCTAAGAACGCTCATTCACCTTTATTAGTGTTCAATCTACAAAGACTGATAAATTTGATACTCGTCGTTTGCCAGTTCCCCGCACAGCCCATTGGGCTGGTTTAACCTTCTCCTCAAGTTATCTTTGAAATGTATCACGGGAATATATAGTCAATTCTTGGTCCATACATATTGAAAAATTACGCAGTTTTCAGATATTTCAATTCTTTCTATGAAGTTATAGTAACAGTTTATGTCATTATATTTTTGAGTAAATTACAAATTACCATTTGCAATTGATGTGGAACTACAAGTTACCACCTATCGTTTCATAAGGACAGATTACCACTTGAGATTTGACCATTTTGTTGCATACCGCCACCTATTAGTGATTCCGTTATAACACCACTCTGAACACTGTTATGCCCCTAAATATATAAACTAACACCTCACATTTGACCACTTATAATTTATTTCATTATGCACTTTACCACCTATTATTAAAAAGTAATATAAAATTCAAATAAATCCTAATTAAACATTATCACTCTAAATATTACAAAAATAAAAATATAATATTGGTTTGACAAAAAATAATATTTTGGTAACCCTATATTGTGTTATATATATATGTGTGTGTATGTATGTGTGTATGTATGTATGTATGTATGTATGTATGTATGTATGTATCACTTATAAATACTATTAATTTTCTTTGTTTTGTGAAATCTACAAATTACTCAATGATTAAAAGTTAAGAGTGAAATTACATTATTAATTAATGCAATTTACATGTAATATAATAGGTTAATTGCATAATGATAAAGGAAGAATAAAGGATTAGCTAGTAAACCAGAGGATAGAATTAGACGATTAATGTATATAGATATATTTTATTAACTGACTGTTTTATATTTTTTTAATTATGTTTATATTACTTTATATATATATATATATATATATATATGTATATGTGTGTGTGTGTGTATAAATATAGTTGCTTGTGTATTTATATCTTATGTAATTAAAACTCAAGGTTAAAAAAAGTTGATTTTAATTATTACTAATTTTTAAGTTGTTCAAATTATATATACCGGTAGTTGTTCATATTTTTTTAATAGTAAATATAGATAAAGGAGTGTTTAAATTATTTAAAAGTCTTACAAACATATTTATAGAGTGGTTATATTTGACATTTTTTATGCCATTGTAGCTATCGGGACCCATAAATTAGTTGGTTAACTCGCTCAAAAGTAAGTGTAGTACACTCTCCAGTAAAGAAAACGTAATTGAGGTTATATGTCACAAAAATGTCAAACCTCATGTGGTAATTTGTCTTTTTAAAATGATAGGTGGTAATTTGTAATTCAATATAAACCACATGTAGTGATATGTAATTTACCCTATATTTTTTAGTATTACCATCTATAAAAAAAAATTACACTATACATAATAACTATGGATAAATCTAGAATTTTGGAGAAGGAGGGACATGAGAAAAATTTATAAAATAATACTCAATAAAAAATTAAAATTCTAATTTTTCATTGATAATAATAAAATTCATTATAAAACCGCCCTTTAACACTTTATATCTTGATATTTTCTAATAATTGTCCCGTTATCAATAATATCAAATATATCACTTTCTATATATAAGTTATACTTCCATCGTCTAGATTTATATGTGAATCTATATAATTATTAAAAAATAATATTAATATTATCATTTTGCAAAAAATATTGATGTAAAACTACATATTTCAACTTTTTTTTTATAATAAATACTACAAAAATTGAAAATTAATTTAGTGCATGTGAAGATAATACAAAAAATATTATGCGTGATAATTATATTTAGACAAAAAAAGGTCAAATATAATATATAAAATTGAACTAAATGAGTACAATCGTATAATTTATCACTTTTTATAAAAATATCTCAAATTGGGGGAGTCAAATTACCTAAATATCTATAATATAATTGATGTAGCTAGAGGACGACGGTGGGAGTGGGTATTTTTGAGGGATGTTGGGGTGGGTGGGGGGGACGGTGCTGAGGGGGAGGGGGGGACTAGGCTAACAATATAATGCATCAGATAATATTAATATGATAACATTGTTTCAGATAATAAAATTAGTATACTAACATAAATTGCACGAAAATAATAAAAATATATAAGAACTGAACGAAAACTATTTCTCGTTTATTTACTGACCGAAAATTTTCAATACATATTATAAATAGTTTATGCAGCAAAATAATAAGTGGGTTGAATTATGATTTCAATATGACAATTAAGCAATGTTTCTTTTAAGAAAATCTATTACAATGTAAATAAATATGCAGTGACATCCTTTGTATTAAAAAAAAGGGAGAGAAACATTATAATATTGGAATGTTATGATTTGAAAATATCAATTCTTAAATATTTTCTCACACTCAACATAGAAGTATATTGTAATTTTTTTTATATATTTTAAAACATCTATCTAATTCATAACTCAAATTGACACTCTCTATGTTCCAAAAATAAAAGAGTTATATTTAAAAATGAGATTTTTTATTAGAAAAAAAGAATTACATTTACATAAATTTTAAATTATAATAATTTTTTTTATACTACATAGTGCACTAGGTATTACTTCTCTTTATCCCTATCTTATTTACGGGGTGATCATAATATATTTTCTTAATAAGTATGAAAAACCTTAAAAGACTTGTATTAAATTTTAAGATGGAGAGGAATCTCTCCATTCCCTTTATATATGACAGAGAGAATATAACATTCAATATATATTAATACATGGGGCATATTTTATTTCCTATAAAATTAGCCAGTTATAAATTAGTTCAAAATATGTGCAAGTGAGCCTGCGTTGAATGTCATTAAAAAAAATTTCTCTACCGAAAAAATAAAAATAAAATAGTAGTGTATGTATATAGTTACTGCACGAGTGGGCACATAATTGGGAAGCCATTTCTCGTAGTGAGGTAACATGTAACATGGGGCATTGTTGTCACTACCCCTTTATCAACTTTTTACTCGAATCATTCCGTTGAAGACATCCAAAAAACAACAGTAGGGTCATGTGATCACTAACTTTCTTCAATTCAATTATTGCTCCATTGAATTACTTTACCTGCATCTCCCTCCTTTTTCACTATTTTCTCACTCCAAACTTTACTTTTCGAGCAAGTTTTTAAAGTTCTGTCATTCCTTTAAATATGCTTGCATGCCCTAATACATTAATGTCCACGTAGGAACTAATTTACAACAAATATTCACACACAAATTAATCAAAATTTTATTGTTCTTGTTTTATTTTTGTAATGGAGTCCAATTATTTTTCCTTTCTTTTTATATTAATGTTTAAATTCTTATTGTGATTGTGATATCTTTGATTTAGGGAAAATCAAATAAGTTGCGAAAAAATAACTTTAGGTTGATTCTGTAAATAAATTAATCACCAAGAAACAACACTAAATGATCGATTGTATTAGCTTGTTTAAGAATTTAATCACCCACAAATTAAATCAAATATGTTATGAAAGTTTAAAGGAATTAACCACCAATTTTTAAGATAGATGTAAGTTAAAACTCACGAATTCTGTATATCAAAATTTGAATAATTTGGTGTACAAGCTTACAACTATTTATAAGCGACTGATCCTTTAACCTAATTCTATTATGGAAAAAAATTTACAAAAAGAAGAATTCTAATTCGACTATGGAAAGGAAAAAAAACAAACCTATTACAGTTAGAAAACAACTACTTAAAACAAGAAAAACTAAACTGCGCTTCGTCAGTGGGTAAATATCACCTGACGAGTTGAAATATCCGTCGATATGAGTTGAAATATCCGTCGGTACGAGTTGAAATATCCGTCAGTGAATAATTATCTCCCGACGGGTTAATCGGTGGATGATTATCCCTTGACGACAAGGAAACATCTCACTGACGCTTCGAGCAATGCCCCTTGACACACATCTCGGCTTCCCTTGACGCCAGTCTCGACATCCCTTGACGTCAGTCTCAGCATCCCTTGACACCGGTCTCTACTGCAGCTTTATTACATCAATTTCACTTAATAAAATATAAAATTATAAACTCATCATAAACTAATTAACCCCACAAATGAGATTGTGAGTTTCTTTTTATGAATAGGTTTACTAAATATAAAATTCGTTACGAGTATAGAAAGAATTAATTTATTTACTCAATTTCAAACACAAAATTTGCATGATATATTTGAAAATTTATTTTCTGTTATACAAAGTTTAAGTTATAGGGTTAGTTATATATTACCCATCATGAAAGACAGTTGAAAAAATTCAAAATTTCAATTTAATAGCAATGCTCGATATGTCAACTTAACAAAAATGTTAGTTGAATTTTAATTAACTAAACCAACTTTTAACGACACTATACATGAATTTGAAAATAAGCAGAGTTGTAACCTGCAATGTGCGTATAATTTATGAAATGTATATCAAAACATAAATGACAGGTCACAACATTCAGAGGCGGATACCCGTTGGAACGAGGGAGCTTATGAGTCTGTCTGGCAGTATATTTTTTTAAACTAAACTTAAGGTTAAATTATCTCTTGTGTTAAGTTAATAAAATTGTGTTTGACAATAATATATATCTCAATTCAAATTTATTAGTTTGTAGGTTGAAATTTTTTTTAAAGAGAGTCACTTTTATTCTATCTCATCACAAACTCATAAATTAACTTCATCATTATTCTAGTTTTTACCTCATCCTTTTTGGATAAACTACTCCAAACCAACCATATATAAATATGCTCCCACCGAGGGTTTTTTTTAACCGTCGCTATGTATTATTGCTCTTCTAATTGTTCCTTGATTATAGATAGATATTTCCTACCTCGGTATATGGATAATTATATTGATAATTAATAAATGTTATCCATTGGACCCTAGCCAAGTCTCAAGAGTAGATAAAGGAAATAAAGATCCTACATAGTTATTAAGATTTTTATTGGACTCCTTTTACTAGAGTTTAGATCTTCTGTTTCATTAAGTGTTCCATCTTATATTTTATTATTTTTTATAAATGATATGTGAATTTTTTTAATTTTTTTCAATTGAAAGATTTAAAATCCTAACATGACGTGACAAATCTAAAAGTGAATAAAACACAAGATGAGACATCAAATGAGATAAGAGATTTTAAATCTTATTACTACCCTTATATAATTATCATAATTATATTGTTATTAGCATCATCGTCATCATCATTTACATTTTATAATTTCATTTTCTTAATTAAAAGTACGATATATTTATTTCCTTTCTAATTTAATTAGGAGAGTTTTAAAATTATATTGGATTACTAATTAGTATAGACATTTTTTTGACGGTCTGGTCGTAATTCATCATTTATATCATTCAATTATATATTATTTGAATTTTTAAAGATTCACTTTACCATATATTCTTAGTTGGATATTCAAATTCTCTATTTATTTTTTGCTACCATATTTTTTATAATGATCTCTACGCCGTTGATTTTTTTTTGGCCCTCTTTAATCAAAATCATGTGTCCGCCATTAACAAAATTGGTCTTTTAAGTGCATACCATTTTTCACGTTTAGCCAAATGTTTAATTACCAGAAATATTTAATATCCATTAGTTTCGAAGGTCCACATACTTTTGTCAACTCGATTATAATTTCCTTTGATCTCTAAGATTATAAAGACTCTTCTTACAAAAAAAACGAAGAAAAGAAGTCGACTATCAAATGCCAGATTCGGAACTGGAATGGCAGTTTCCTTGATTTTTTTCAGGGAACTGATTTTAACTTTTAAGTCTATTTTAATTTCTAGCTTTTAAATTTACCAAAAGTTAGAAAGTAGCAAAATTTTGCCTCCGACTTTAAGTAAATTTTTTGATTGAAAAACAGTACGAGTAGTAAACAAACAAGCCAGAATCAGCTTAACTTAATATAAAAAGTAAATAAAAATAGTTTTCGAACAGGCCCTCATTTAAAGAAAATGTCCAACTGTCCATCAGCAAAGATTCTTTCCCTAGGCCTAGTCATAAGATGAATCCAGCTGAAATTGTAATTTATATCAATCTCCAAAACAAACTTTGGTCAGCCCAACAAAGATATCCAAGCCAACAATATGACCTCAAAACACCAATATCCAAGCGTACAACATTTGTAGTTTGATTGTTTGTGGAATGTCACAATGCGATATGTGTATCAAATACGAGATCAGCCGAAAAGCCCGTATACGATGCGGACAATTTTAGTTTATCTTTTAAATTGTTTCATTTATTTATAATTAATTTTTATATATTTATTTTATACTTTAATATGTGAGATAACTATTTAAAATATTTTAATAATATAAATTTAACAATTTTAAAATTTGATGAATAAATATTAAATATTACTTATTAAATTTAAATGCATGTAAAAATTTTCAGTAGGGTTGTTATTTTTTTGTTAATTCTTAGATGCTATGTTAAATGATTTTTTAAAATACATATTATTGGATTTGAGTTGGTTATCATAATTGTATTTTTTTTTTTTTATATTCGAGTACAATTTTTAGATTTTATCATAGTTCAGATACAATTGACTTTGTCTTGTATATGGTTTTAGTTTTAATTTTGACTCTACTAATAATTTCCCATTCTATCTATCTCCAAGCTTTTCTCTTTATTGGTCCCTCGCTTTTTATTCTCTAATCCAAAACCCTTTTCACAACACTTTTCTTTTGTACTTTCTATGCAGTTTATACTTTATGTAAATGAGTCCGTATGGCTATAGAATATTATAATTAATGATACATTAATTATGTTGGTATAATTCGTGGGGAAGAGATAATTAATATACAGGATAACAAACTTTATCCAATAAACTGATTTCATATATTACACTGGTAATAGAAAATTTTAGTTTATTTTAAAATGAACAATTAAAATGATATTTAAAATAAATGAATATTTTATTAATTTAAAAAATTATTCACTCTATCACTAAAGCTTTAGATGTAAGTATTGAGGTGATTATTATTATTTTTTAAATATTTTAAAAGATATAGGAATATTCGAATTTATAACTATTGAGGCACGAAAGTTAGAATTGAACAACAAAAAAATATAGATAATTGTTTCTTTTAAAATAAAAAATATAGATAGTTAATAGTCAGTAAGTTACAATAAATTTTAACTTGAAGATATTAAACAACTTTATATATTTTTGTTGTTTATGAAATTAATCATCTGTTTTAAAATAGATGAATACCAAAGCTTTTTTTGTTCAAATCTACTGCTCCTTTGGTTTCACAACGAGAGACTTTGACTATTTTGATTATTTGGTATATTGAAATTTAAGATTAATGTAACGTATAAAAAATTTAAATATAAATTATATTGCGATCAAATGTTCTTATTATAAATCTTGTATCAACTATAATCTAATAAATTGTTATTAAGTTAACGTTTGTACGCCATTATTTGATCTCTAGTTTAAAATGAAAACGAAAGATAGTATTAAATCACATAAATAATATTTCCTTTGTTTTACAAAAAAAGCAACATTTGAACTTTTAATAACTTTGAATTTTGCATATTTGACTAAAAATTACATGTAAAAATAATAAAATTTTCCCATTAAATTTGTTATGAATGTCTAATTAAAGATCATATAAGAAGATTATAATGATAAATTTTGAAAAATATGATATTATAATAAAAATTTATGCAAATATTGCTTTTTTTTTGGAACAAAATTTATTTTTAAATACTATTTTTTATTTTATTTTACGGAAGGGAGGGAGTAATAACAGTAATAATAAGATACGTATCCATGACATTTGAGTGCTTATTTATTATAATGTTATGAAGATTTAATGGTTTTTCTTAGGATGACGTCATCGACATTTGATATAACTCAGAGTATACATTAGAATCGGTTATTTCGGTAGGTTCGAAGATGCAAATTAATTCAGCACTCGTCTTTTCCCATTATAAACTTATTCCGAGTTAAAACTGTTTCATTGGGTTACCAACGAACATAACCCGGCTTGGATCGTTGGTTTTGTGTTATAAGAAAGTTATTAATATGTTTGCAGATTAACTTGCACCGAAGGTTATTAAAGGTGAAATCGGTCTTTTTCTTTTATTTGAGTAGTGAGATAATTTCTGATTTATCTTACTAAACGAGTTTCATTGGAAGATAAACGACTTGTTTAGTAGGTTAATTTGTTTGTATTTTTAGACGTTTTGCCCTTGGCCTTTTGTTATTAAAAAGGAAAAAGACAAATAATATTCTTACATTGATAATTTTCTATTCTTTTTCAAAAAAGAAAAGATCGCTTTTCATGAGGTCCAACTATATACATGGACTACACTATAATTGACATGGCCTTATTTCGAAACAATTTTAAGATTAGGTTATATATTATCTTCTAATAGATAATAACAAATTTATTTTAAGAAATTAAATATCCATGCAATGACTCTTCGGCTCTTTTTTTTACGTGTTCATTAATTACTTGCACATAGTATTCTAAGGGAATCAAAAAAATTTATTTTTCTTTTCCAATACTTTGGGATATTTCTAGTTTTAAGAGGGAATTAGATGATCTTACATCATCATTAATTACAAAAACAAGAATATGAATATTATTTTTTTGATAAATGCGAAAAAAATTTAAAACATTAAATCAAGTTAATTAAAAATGAATTAAAGAAAGTAGAATATGTTATCACTTATCATTTTCTTTATTACAGATTCGTTAAAGACTGGTTTGCCAATTATCGGATAATAAGACTTTCTATGCATTTAAATGATGTACGTATAACTAATTGCTGGTATATATATATATAGAGGGCATCTTTCCATATATTTCTTACATAGTTAATTGCCTTAATTAACTGTTAACCATTCATATATACTAGTAACTCGATACACACAGAAGTGTGTACACATAATTCCTCTCTTCTTTTTTTTCTTTTCTTTTGTATGCAATTTTTTTCAAAATTGATAACTTCTTTAATTGGTTGGAGTATTGGAGAATAGGGAGCCGGAGAATATGATGCGACTAAAAGATATAGAAGGCAAAACTTCCACGATGTGTTAACATTAAATTACCATAAAAAGTCTTTCAAACTTTATTATATAGATAACTAACCTTTTTATTGTTGTTGTTCATTGTACCATAATAAGAATAACTTTAATTATTAATCTTAGGAAGTAACATTTTAAGTTAGTGACAAGTTCATAAGTTATGTGATATGGGCCAAAAAATAAACTACAGACATAATAAATGTAGTAGACCATTAATGAACTATGAGTAATGGTATTAAAGAAGCTCATAGGAAACTATGAGTTTACATTCGATAAATCCAAGATAAGAACCGAAAAATAAAGAGATAGAGGTTGAACAAGATAGAACTATATCTAAAAGATAGTGATATATGTGGAAACCTCCTAAACAAATTCAAATCCATGAAGGACTCTGTGACCCTCTACGAGTATAAATAGATGGTAGATGGCATAGCTTCAGGCATGCAATTTTAACATATAGTATTTATACATTCTCTAGTTTAATATACACACCTGAAGGTCTTTTAAAGGGCTGAACCTCACGGTTATTGAAAGATTTTCTTTTACAGGTTAACAAAAGCCTTTAATTCGTGGTAAACGCTCATCAAACCCTAGGAAATTCGCAACCTTAACACTAGGTACGTGTATTTGACGTATCAAATTGGTGTCTTCTATGGGAACCTAATGAAAAGCCACGGTGAATACCCAGTCAATTGTGCGTAAAAGACAAGAAGCACCACCTCCAAAAAGACAGCCGGGTATACCACCCCTTCAAGAACAAGGAGGCAGTTAGACCCAAATTCATAAAAAGTCAACCCTCAACTAGTGCATGGATAAGAAGGACAGCAAGGAAGGGTCCATAAGGAGCAACAAAAGACCCATTGTGGCCCTTACGATGTTGATTATGAGTCTGAAGATAACAAGCGTAGGAACCTCAGAGATCTATCCCAAAATATTAAAAGGAAAAGGTCAAATGGTTGGGTTCCCAATCCTCGCAAAGACCTAAGGATTAGGCTTCGAAGAAGAGAGGGGGAAATAAACCAAACACCACAGGAGGAATATGAAAACCTCTGGTGCGTCTTATGCAACTGCATAGGAGATTGGAGGAATATGAGAGGGACAAGAGGAAAGAGCCCTCCATAACTTCCTGAGCTCAGCAAGGCAATGACGTACAAAATGTCATCAAAAGAGAGGTTCATCAACGATTAGAACAAAAATTAGAAAATCAAGGAGGTCGAGAACCTATTGTGATTCTAGAAGTCAATCTAGTCGTTAAACCTATGACAACATGTATTGTATGGGATATCCCACTAGTCACGTGCAACAATTCGAGACAACTCTTTTACTCCTGAATCCGTCTGATGCTATTAAGTGTAAGATATTTCCACAAACTCTGAAGGGGCTAACCCAGGAATGGTATAAGAAACTCCCCCTTACCTCAATTGGCTCTTTCGGGCAAAATGCTCAGCTATTTGTCAACCGATTCATTGGGAAAAAGATGAACACTAAAAGTTTAGTTTCATTGATGAATGTTCGCCAAAGGGAAGGTGAAAACCTTAGGGACTATGTGTCTAGATTCACTAAGGAGGCCTTAAAGGTCCTTAGCTTGGATCAGTCGGTCGCCATTGTGACATTAACAAACACGATGACTAACGAGCATTTAAATATAACGATGAACTACAAAATTGAGCAGGTAAGTATATGGTGGTGGAAGAATTCCTCATCAAAGAAATAGGGAAAAATGATGATAAGAAAAGGAAAGTAGAAGATGCTAAGGCCCTTGGGTCAAGAAAAAAGACTAAGGGAGAAGCTCCCTAGTTAAGAAAATCATAAGCCAAAGGTTTGATGAATACATTCCACTAGCACAACCAAGAGGTCAAATATTGCTCGAGATTGCTTCAGAACCATATGTCTGATGACCGAGACCACTAAGGACCGATCTCTCAAAAAGAGATACTTCTCAATATTGTCGATGTCATAAGGATCATGACACCAATGATAGTAAGCAGCTAAATGATGAAATCAAAATCCTTGTAAGAAGGGGACAGTTGGCTCGATATGTTAAGAAGGAACGAACTAAGCCTCGAAGAGAAAGGGAAAGAAGCAGGCGAGAGCGTCCAGAAAACCAGGAATGAGAAAATCAACTCTGACGAAGAGTGATTAATGTAATCTCTGGGGCACCGACTGTTAGAGTATATGCCCTAGTGGCCAATTATGTAATGATTGTGACATTATATTTATATTATGTTTTGATTAAATGATAATTTCTTTTATTATGTTTTATTTACTGCGTTATATAAATGTTAACATAATAAATGTCCTTAGAAGAATGATACTAATTATATGGATTCAAGTAGGTGACTTGAATATGAGATCATATAAGTATGTAATGTATTATTATTCTTAAATGTCCCTAATCGAGTATCATTGTCAGTGGGACAACAATAATACCTTGAGACTAGTATGTGGATTAACTGATGGTCATATCTCATTGGTCATAAATATATACAAGATATATTAAGTTGATATATATGTACATGTTAGAGAATATTGTACTGGACAGACCCACCATGAGAATTCTACATGGAGCGTTATGCTATGTGTCATAAGTAATTCTCATAGTGACAATGATGTAATGGTCCTTAGACCTAAAGTCATGACATTTCTACATAAAGAGTTATGCGTTTTGACATTATCAAAAGTCTCATTTAACTGGGTGGACGATAAAAGTGATTGTTGGATGCATAATGAGTTATGTGAGAAATGGGAATGATGTAGATGGAATTTAACCCTCCTATAAATTAGGGGTGATATCTATAGGTCTCTTGATTGAGTAAGACTATGAAATGCATGGCCATGCTCAAATAGAAATTTGTTTCATATAGTTTACTCATTGATTAAGAAAACTGAGATTAAATTATGAAGAGGATGACACATCCATGCGTTGAATTTAATCTTAGATATCATGGTTAAAAAGATTAAGTTACATTGAAACATTGGTCACGAAATGTAACGTTGAATCTATGACTTTATTATTACTTGGGTAATAGTGATGTATTACTAGATGTCACTCACTGTTTATAATTTTATAATATGATTTAAAATTATTGTCAACGTAATAATAACCTACAAGGTCACACACAAAGAACATTCGTCAAGGAGATATAATTTAAATGTCAATGATTTTAATATATCAATAAGATTGATTTAATTAAATCATGGCTTTAAACTATATATATATATATATATATATATATATATGTATGTAATCTGTATGAAGTAGAGTCCTTTGGAAGGAAATACGAATATAAATTTATTTGTACATATATATATATATATTAATTAAGTGAGACTTGATTAAATATATATCTAATAAATATAAAATTCGGATTTTAATTCTCCTAATTAGATTAAGTTTTGGAATTACTCTATAAAATGCTATATATATGATATATCAACTATTCTCTCTAACTAACGCTTCACGTATTCTAAGAACCCTAGCCGCTCATAAGAGAGAGACTAGAGTTAAGAGAGATAGAGGAAAAAGAGAGATACAGATCATACAGCTAGTATTGTAATTCTCCTTGTTCGGATCGTAAGACGGTTCGTGAGTGTTTGTGTGGATACCGTAGAGACGCTGTCCAGTTGGATTGCATTAAAGATTTGGAGACGATCAACCCCTTCACCAAATCTTCAGATTCGCATTTTTAATCGGTAAAATCTTAAACTATCTATATTAAATTGTTTCGCATAGATCCTCGGGTTTGGGTTTCGTTTTTTTTTAAATCGTATTATTCCACTATGTTTTATCATATGAAACCCAACACCGACGACAGGAGGAAGTTTGAACTCTTCTAAGAAAGCTTATGTCCAAGAGGTGTTGGCTGTCAAAGCTCCCCCAAAGAAAGCAACAATGGATATGTCAATAACTTTTGGTGATGAAGATCTCGAAGGGGTAAAATTCTCCCATGAAGATCCATTGGTCATCGAAGTGGCAGCATGGAATTTTCTTATGAAGATTGTGCTAATAGATAGTGGTAGTACTGTTGATGTATTATATCATCAAGTCTTCAAATATATAGGGTATAATGAAGCTCAGTTCACTCTGTCTCTAACTCCATTGTACAGCTTTACAAGGGTGAAAATGAAAATAGAAGGTATTATTTTGTTACTCATCACTACGGGGGAAGATCCAAAACACTTCACGATGATGGTGAACTTTTTAGTGGTGAAGGCGCTGTCTTCATACAATATTTTCCTCAAAATAATGATGTTAAATCAATTTAAAGCTCTTCCTTCCACCTTCCACTTAAAGGTGAAATTTTCAACTCCAAAGGAAGTAAGGGTAGTCGCGGTAGATTAGAAAACAAGCCTGCACCTGCTATTGAATGGCGCTAAAGATTGGCGGAGATAGGGGGCAGGTTATGCCCATAGAAATCTTTGACTCAAGAAATGAGACACGTGAACAGAGAGCTGAGCCTATAGAAAAGCTTGAGTCAGTATTCCTTAGTGATACTAACCCCGAAAAGGTGACCTATATCGGTTCTCAACTAAGTTCAGAGATAAAGAAGAGTCACATTCTCTTTTTGAGGGAAAACTTAGATGTCTTTGCATGGTCGGCACTTGATATGCCTGGAATAGACCCAAAAGTCATTACCCACAAATTGAATGTGGACCCCCCTTAAGAAACCCATCAAATAGAAGAAAATGTCATTTGTCCCAAAAAGGCAAAAAATAATTAAAAAGGAGGTAGAATAGTTACTAAAGGCAAAATTTATAGCGGAAAACTTGTATTCCAAATGACTAGTCAAACCAGTGATTGTCAAGAAAGCCAATGGAAAGTGGAGTTTCTGTATCGATTTTATAGACCAAAATGACTCATGCCCAAAAGATTGTTATCGCCTTCTAAAGATAGATTTTTTGATAGATGCTATAACTGGGCATCAGCTTCTCAGCTTTATGGATTCCTTTAGAAGGTATAATCAAATACGCATGGATCCGGATGATGTCCCAAAAGTATTGTTTATCATAGACCTAAGACTATACTATTATGTTGTGAGGCACTTTGGTTTAAAGAATGTTGGAGTAACCTATCAAAGATTGGTCAATAAGATTTTTAAACCTCTCATAAGGATGAACGTGGAAGTGTATGTGGATGACATGTTGGTCAAAATTTTGAAAGGGGATGATCATGTTACCGACTTAGCCATGTCTTTCGACATCCTAAAAAAATATGAAATGAAGGTGAATCCCTTGAAGTGTGCCTTCGGAGTGGCCTCTGGTAAGTTCACTTACCTGGGATTGATGGTCTCACAAAGGAGGATAACAACTAACCCGAATAAAATCAAGGCGGTCCTAGACATGACCCCTCCAAAAACTATAAAAGATGATCATAAGTTAACAGGAAAGATAGTTGCCTTATGGAGGTTTTTGTCGCGATATGGGTAAAATGCATTACACCATTTGTGATTTGACCTGATTTATATTACACATTTGTGGTTTAAAAACTCATAGATAATCACATGTGATTTAAAAAAAATTAGCATATTACCACCTACATTTAGCACTACAGGTAGTAATCCACTTAGATTTTAAAATTACATGTGGTTATTTGAGAGTTTTCAAATCACATATGGTGCGATGTAAAATGAGTCAAACCACAAGTGGTACAATGCATTTTTGTCACATACACACAAATATGTGTGTGTGTGTATGTGTGTGTGTGTTACTTCCTAACTCAAAAGAGTGTTCCAAAGAACACGAACATGTAAATTAATGAGTATGAAAAATTGTACATTTGTCTATGTTTTATATATCTTTGATATGACTTTTAAAAGTGTGGTTTAAATTTAAAAAGAATATGAGGTCTACCTATTAAATTAAGAAACAAATGTATTTATTTTTTAATAATAAACCATATACTTTTAAATTTTTGAATATTTTTAAGGCATTTTTTCGAAGACCCAAGAGAGTACATTCCAAATGTCGTCGTCATCTATGAAGGAGTCTCTGATTTGGAAAATTGATTATGACTGCTCTATTATAACCAACATAATAATAAAAGATTTGGTTGGTGACAAAAGTATCAAAATATCAAACTAAAGAGTTTTTATCATGCGTATGTTCAATTGAACATGTACTCGATCAAGACCACCGTCGCCCTTGTTCTAATTTGGCAAGTAACGAGGGTACTCCATGGCCGACACTAACTCCTTGTCGTGTTAATCTTTATCACCGAATTGAATGCAACTCATCTTTTATATAAAACTCACATCTCACAAATTTTACAAGGACCTTTTCATCACCCATTTCCGCCAATGAGAGTAGACCTAATCTATTTTCCTTTTATAACATGTCATATTACCTAGATCATATATGATGACTTTATGGTGATAATTCGTGATAGATTTTATGGTGATTGCGTAGATAGTCAAAGTGCATAAGAATTCAATAACCAATAGTATATAACAATCCACAAGCACTAGCTAATCAACGTTTTTAAAAAAAATATTAAATTAGCCACTGGTCACCCAATATTCATGACGAGACTCAAAATTACAGACCGAACAGTGGCCCACCATATAAAAGGGTTGAAGTTTAAATCCGATCCTTCAGACTAAAGATTTCAAAACCATCTCAGAAGACATTAACGTGACAACTCACGTGTCGGAATATTCCGCATGCTGCAACGGTTTTGGACAGAATAAAAGAACAAAAATGTGACTTCTATTTTTAACAATAAGTTACTTTATCTATCACATCATGTGCATTTTTACTGTCACCAACTCACATTGAGAATCTCAGCCACATGCAAAACATGCGATGTCTCTTTTGTGAATACCAAACTTTACCACTCTCACAATGTAATGAATATTTCTCTCTCTAAACTAAACGTACATCTAACTAGAAACCTTTACTAATTTACTTATTTTTGTACCGAAGAAATCTTGGGTAAACACATTTGCGACCCTCTAACCTTTGTTATATATTGCGCAGGGTATTTAACATTGATAAAAAATCTAAGTATTACAGTCCTACGTCAAATTCTCACCTCAACAATTCACTATATATATATGAAGAATTTTGAATCCTCAATCTAAAAGTCTAATACAGATACTCGTATCACTGAATTACTATATCATAAACTAAATATCTAGAACCATGACAAGAGATTACAATATATTAACTTGTGTTTCCAATTAAAGGAATATATATTCATAGGATAAAAATCGTAGGAACACATTATTTGATTTTATATGAATATTTTTACTTTTATTAATTCAATTTAGCTTGCCAACTGTGGTGGCTTACTATATGTAGTAATGTAGATAAAAAGAACAAATTAAGATTTCGTTTAATATACGAAAAATATATTTTGAAAAATGTCTAGGAAAATATTTTTAGAAAATACTTTTTAAGAAATTTTTTTCTTAATTTCTATTTTCTGAATGTTTGATTGCTAATTTAAGAAGTGTATAAAATTATAATTATGAAGATAGTTGTGGTAACAGCGATGGTAGTAACAGTTGCGACGACGATGGTACATCAGAGAGTTGCAATGATAATGGTGAGTTAGTGATGGTAGTGTGATGACAGTGTTGTAGTGGTGGTGGCCGTGGTGAGATGGCAATAGTGAAGGCAGTGAGATGATGACGGTGATATGATAAAAAACTTTTTATCAAAAAATAAAAATTTTAACATCAAATGGACTTTGACAATAATTTCAACTTCTAATCTTCAAAGATAATTTTCAAGAACCCCACTAAAATTTGAAAATAGTCAAAATAATCAAGTTATCCCATTATTGCTTCATTTGACGGATTAATTAATTAATTAATTTCATTAACAACAATTATATCACAACATTGCTAGACACTCGAAGAATGTATGGCGTCTATTGCTTTGCTAGACCGAGACAGCACCGACCGCCCGTTAGGAATGAGATGCGGTTTCTATTTTAGTAAAAATCAGTCATAGTCATCATCTATAGATCACTTATTATATCACAATACTCCACTCGTTCTTTTTCATAAAATTAGTTACATTCAAATATTTAATTATAACTATTAATAATATATATCTAAATAATATAATATTTTTATAAAATTTATTATAAATGTTCAATGAATAAAAAATAAAAAAATTATAATAATAAATTTTAAAAATTATAATATTATAACAAAATAATTATACAAATATAACTCTTCTTAAAACAATTATCATTTGAACCATTATCTTTTTTCAATTGAAACGATAGGAGTATCAACTTTTGGTGCTTTTGTAGCTTATGCACTCTCTTTACATATGAGTATATTTTGACCTCTCTATCAATATTCAAATTTTTTTTAAAATTAATTATATTGATATAATAATAACTTTATTGTGTGAGTCATATACTTTAAATTTAGTACCGACCATTATGGATTATTAGATGAGAATTGCTTTTTCAGAACGCTATTGACCAATAATTTTCTGTTAATTTTTCACAAGAATTTAATATATAAACCGTTGTTCGATAAAAAAAAGTCAACTAATACTCCAATTAGATATTATAATGCGATAGCAACAACCTTCAGTAGATTATGTTAATTAATTCCTGATTACCAAAGAAGCCTAGATGTTGTAATGTTTTGTATTGACACTTATTAATATACATTTGTAGGTTAGTAATGCTACGAGGTTTAAATGTATAAGCATTTAAATGTTCAAGATCCCTGTTATTTTCAGTTTAAATTTAAGAGCATAAGTATTATATATATACATGACATATCTAAACAATTTAAATACAGCTTATAGAGTTATAGGCTAGTACTAGTATTACTACTCGATGCTTACGCCTCTGCCATCGTTTTGATTACAAGAATAAAACTAAATTGCAACCAAAATATTGTCTCCTTCAGTTTTATACGTTATATTTAATTTTTTTTATTCTTTTAAAAATAATTATCATGTACAATATTTAAAAAGAATTTTAAGTGTAAATTTTTTATATTATTTTCATATTTAATACATCAGCTTAAGTTTCAATTTATATAACATTATTTGTAAAAAAAGGGTAAATAAATAATTTTATGTTAATAATTAATGATAAAATGATACTATTAATATTATTTGTTAATAAGTGTGTAGATTGATAAGCTGACAAATAAAATTAGACGAAAGTAGGAAGAATAAAATAAAGTAAATTCAAATATCAAGCGAAGCTTTATTATTGGTTACGTGGGTAAATGTTCTTGGACAATTCGATATTTGTAATTATTGAAGGAAAACCTGTAACCAATAATAAAAAATCTGGTCAAAACAGGTAAAAACAGAAACTTGTAACCAATTTGTAAGAATAAAAAAAGAAGATGACAGAAAGTGAGCCAGAGAAATATATATTACTCAGTATTAAAAAAATCTGGTCAAAACAGGTAAAAACGCAGGTGGTTACACTAATTTGCCGAGAGCATACATGTTATTAGCCTACTAAATATCATCTTTCAACTTACGTCGGAATTTTATCGAAAATTATTGGTTGATACTTTTTTTTAAAAATAATTCTCGTCGAGTTGAAACTAATTATAACTTTTTATGTATAATTTATATTATTATTTGATACCCTTATATTATTATTTATAATATAATTTTATTAAATAAATATTAATATTATACATAATAACATAAACTCCGTGAGAATCAGAGATTTTTCCAATTTTAGCTTCTGAATATTGGAACAAAATTTAATAGATCCAAATTAGGTCATAAATTTCTGGGCCCATATATCCATTAATTTCTTTATAAAAAATTCTTGTTTTATAAATAATTCTCATCCAGTTTGAGATAATTTTATCTTTTCATGTGTAATTTATGTTAATATATTATCATGTTATTATCTGACACCCTTATATTATTATTCACACTATAATTTTATTAAATATATAATAATATTATTCATAATAATTTGGTAATATAAACTTAATAAAAATGTTGAAAAATAATTATACCGTACAAAAAGTATTTTGGTAAGATAGACAGGAAATTCTCCCATTTCTTAAATCAGTCTTAGTAGATCACCCAAGACTATTGTTCTCGCCTTCTCGGCCCCACTCGTCTAATTAATTATTTATTCCTAGTCCCACAAGGAGAATACAAAAAATAAAAATATTTGTCCAGTATGACATTATTATAAAAGTTAAATTAAACGGTACAAAAATATGCATCACCTCGCTACCAGCTCAGAAAAAATGTAAGACGACTTAAAAATCTTGTTCGTGTACAAGTTATAATGAAAAAAGATCCCATAGGCAGTTGAATGGGATCTGTTAGGAATGAAATCTGAAAGACTTTTCATTAATTATTTCTTTTTAATTTAACTTTTTTTAGTTGATGTAAGAATATATGTGATATTTTCGTAAGATACTAATACCACATGAAAGTAAGTCTCATTTTCTTTGCGAAAATATCTCTATGCTATACATTGCATCATATATTCCATTTGATTCAAAATAATAGTCACTTTAATTCAAAGTACAAATACTAAGGAGTTTATAATTACTATAGTGAAATAACAAAAAGACAAAAAAATATTTTTTTTTTTTTACTTTTTCATTAGGAAAAACAAATATATGAGAGAGATAAATTTTATTTCATTGGTAGAAGTTTTTTTTTTGAGATGATGAGAGCAAAACTTAGCTTTGTGAAAATTTTAAACTATTCATCCTAAAATACAAAAATGATTAGCAATATAAAATTTTAAACTTTTTCTAAAATGTCTATTAATGTTAACCTGTTAACCGGATGGAGTATTGTTATATGTGAAAAGAGGATGACTTGGAGGACTCTCTTTCATGCCTCTACACACACACACACGTACGAACATTCTCTCCCTCTGTGCGTCTCCTTCCCTCCCTCCCTATTTCCTCCTCCCCCCACACCCACCCACCCTCCTACATATGTATGTATATATATAATCAAAGTTACTATCCCATGACCAACCATCTCTTTTTAAGTTTTGAGCAGTCTAGCTTCCTCTTCTGCTACGTATATTGTCTTGTTCATACATATATAGATCAAAGGTAAGATCACCAACATGGTGGTGGCAAGCCCAAGCCCGATTCGGAGCAAGAAGATTCGAGAACTGGAACTTCCGGTGATCGATATTATGGGAGAGAGATCAGAGGTGTCCAAGTTGATTGTGGAGGCCTGTGAAGAATTTGGCTTCTTCAAGGTGATAAACCATGGTGTGCCTGAGGGTGTTATCAACAGAATGGAACATGAAAGCATGGAGTTCTTTAAAAAGCCAGGCCTAGAGAAACAACTATTTGGGCGGGCAACAAATCCATACAGTTATGGCAGCAAGAACATTGGCTTCAATGGAGATGTTGGAGAGGTTGAATATCTTCTTATAAATACCAAAACTATTTCTACTACCGACCCAACAACATTCAGGTACTCTACTAAATATACCAAACCCCTACAACTTTCATCATTATATATATATATATATATACACACACACACCATGTATTAATATATATATATGTGTGTGTGTGTGTGTGTGTATTTTCATATCTAAGTATATACTAGCGGAGCAATATTTGCACAAGAAATTGATACTTGTATGAGGACACGAGTCTCATAAGTGGTTTATGGGACTTATATTCATATAGTGTTATGGTAATGAGCCATGTTGACATGTTTATTAATTTCCATGACTACATATTGCTATAGATATTTGAGGTAGGTAGATTTGGAGTTAAAAGCATGTTTCAGCTGTTTCTTGTTTTCGTAAGGTAAACACAAGATATGTTTTATGCGTCGATGTTAGGGGGAAAAAGAATGTTTACTGGTATAAAATTTTTAGAAGAGTAAACTGTGTATAAAAACTAACTCACAAATTAATCAGATTTTGTTATACAAACAATTTTATTACTCTATCTCTTCTCTCTTTTTTTCCCCATTGGAGACAAGCTGTTTCTTTTGTCTTTAATTATGTGCCTTTATAATGTATTCTTCTGATTTAATTTGTGTGCACATATTGTACGGTTCAGAGTGACTTAGACTGTGTTTGTTTCATTAAATATTTGAATTTAAATAGATTCATTAAATTTGAATTCACTGTATCTGCTAAGTATTTATGTATGAATCTAAATATAAATTTAACATTTATTTAATATTTTACTTTAAATATCTGACTTAATCTATTTTATTATTTTATTTAATCTTAATCTTTTCAAATTTATTTTTTAAATTTACTGAATTCAGATAAAATTAAATTTATTAAGAGATAAGTCACGCCGGATACAACTGTCGATAATCTAATCTAATCTAATATCAACCATAGTCACGTGTTAGGACAGAGACATACTATTAAATGATAGAATCACCTTAATTGATCTCCCACCAAGTTTTGAGTTACGTGTATGATAGAGAGATGAGTTGTGTTTTATTACTCTTGTTAAGGTGTTAGGTCGTGGTCTTAACATTCTCTAATCAATGCTACGACTTTCATTAATAATATAACATAAAACCTATGTTAAGATGGCTCTCTATCTATCCCTATCTGTCTGTAGACACATATAGTTGTGTATCTCCCTCTGTATATATATATTTGGCTTCAGTCCATGCTTTTTAAAATGTTTTCCACGTGTGAGTTGTGGTAATAATTAAAGTTTTATAGAATTCTTTTACATGCTAAATTTGGTATACCTTAAGGTTTTGTAACATATGTAGATGCCCAATAAAGTCCATCAGACAATCACACAGTTCTATCTCTTCACGAATAAATGCATGTGCCCATCTGTGAAAAGTTCCTTCGACTTTTATATAAGAAAAATCAGACTGCCTTAATGTCATAAATGCTTTACTGGATATGAAAACAGAGAGAATAGATTTTGATAATATATTACCTTATTAAATTCTAAAATATCTAAAGATTAAGTTAAAGCAAATAAAAGTACAACGATTAATGTATTATTACCAGTTTATTTATTTCAACATAAATTTTAGATTTTTAAATTTTAATAATGTAAATTACACTATAAAAATCTATAATCTTTATAAATAAGTTAAACAAACTAAACGTACCTTCACAATAATAACACTATACAGTCACATCAACTTCCTGTAGTATGGCATACTCCTGTGTGGACAACCTGATTCAGGATTTTGGCACCCAAATGCCAGATGTTTTGGCTATCAACTAATTCTGCGTTTTTGGCTCTAACATTCCCCATTAATAACAATAGTATCAAGTTGCTGATATTACTATATTAAAAATTCTATACCATTAGAGTAAAATGTACAATTTATAAAAGGATACAATTATAGTAAATTTTTTGAAACTTCATACGATATAATATATTTGAAATCACGAAAGTAGACGTCCATGTTGTTTGTTTCAATTTAATAGCGTAAAATACATTATTAAAATTTATAATATCGAAAATTTAAACTAAAATAAATAGGTAGTAATGATCAGTTTCCACTTAAAACATTGTTGATAGGTGGGAGATCACATATGAATTATTAGCCGAAGCTCTGTTCAAACACCATGGGAGTAAGTTCAGGGTGCTACACGCACTTGCCGGGGTAGACCAGTGGAAAATGGAAACGTACACCAGTACGGTCGACAATAATCAATCCTAATACTTTCTTCTACTAATGTATTATCTGTTTTATCTCTATGGTGGTTCTCTAGGACGAAGTGATATAGCAATACCATCATTTAAGTACACATTGTAGACCATTCGTAATTCCTATGTCGTCCCAACTGGATAAACCCTATGGAATCTTATTTTCTCTGATAAATGTCTCTGTATGCAACCGTAAACAAATTGTACATCTCGCATAAAACCTTCTCATTAGAACCTCCAACACAAATGCAAGACCAGTCCCTCATTAGTCATTACTTATAAACCTTCTCAAACACATAGCTTTACATCCCGGTGTCATAAAAACATTAATTTTTTTTTTATTTTTTGCAAAAAGTATAGGCCGTGAGGAAACGCATTCAGTCTAGGATCAGGGCGTCAACCTCTTTGAATGCTTATAGTGATATTTACAGATTACTCACAAAGAAAGACGGTCGAATGTATAAACGCATATATGTAACTGAGTATAGTATAAAATGGATATAAAAATTTCAAGATATATTGCTAATAATTTCTGAAAATATGCAACTACAATATCAAAATATGTACGGATGTTCTAGCAAATAATATAGATTGTACCAGCAAAAAGTAAAAACAAAGATAAAGCATAGGAGTGACAAGTCAAGGACAAATATAAAGAAGCTTTAATCAAATCAAAACAGGAATAAAGTAGGACGTAGGAAACTCCCAGATATAGAGAAAGACAGTGGTAAGTCTTTTTTATCCAAATGAAGCTAAAACCAACCCCTTTACTGTTAACCACAAAATAAACGAGAGTTTGTGAGCAGGAGAGACAAATGAAGTTGAAAATAATGGTTGAAGACTATGAATAAATACCTAACCACTGAGGGTAAATGTGTGTATATTTGACAGCTCTGCTGTGAGAAGTTATCAGGAAGCAGTTAGAGGAGTGGCATGTGAAATATTGGAATTGATGGCAGAAGGTTTGGGGGTCCCAGACAACTCTGTTTTCAGCAGCCTAATTGGGGACGTTGATAGTGACTCACTCCTCAGGCTCAATCACTATCCACCACTACTTCTCCATCTCAAAGATAGGAAGGACAACGGCAGTACAAGCAGCAACAACAATAGGATTGGGTTCGGAGAGCATTCTGACCCTCAGATCTTAACCATTTTGCGATCCAACGGTGTTGCTGGCCTCCAAATCTCGACGAACGATGGTGCTTGGGTCCCGGTCACTCCTGACCCCATTGCCTTATGTGTTAATGTGGGTGATGTGTTACAGGTATATATCAATAAATTTTATATTTATATATGTGTGTCTGTATCTGTTCTTGTTTTTCATGAAGATGATAATAATCTTAATATAAGTGGAACTGACTGACACAAGCAGAATCTGAACTACATATAGAGGGGAATCAGTGAAACTAATTACAGATCTTCAAAGTATTAGAGACTGATGTGATGATACTTTTCTCTGCCTTTCATTCATCAGTTCCCATCCAATGAGAACTCAAGAACTCTACTATAATACCAAAAACAAAATTTAAAAGGAAACTAGACAACATTGTCATCCTGGGATTATTTCTCTCCCCATACAAAGCATTATTCAAAACTCCGTATTTAGCTTTTTAAGGATTAATTATGTGAACTATGTAAATATGACTAATAAAATTATGTGTTTGTGCAATTTTCTGGAAGGCTATGACAAATGAAAGGTTTGTCAGTGTGAGACATAGAGCACTGGCCAACTCAAATAGAGCTCGAATGTCAATGGCATGTTTTTGCGGTCCGCCACTTCATGCAAGGATTAGTTCTCTACCAGAATTGATCACACCGGAGAGGCCTCCTATCTATAGAGCTTTTACATGGGCTGAATATAAGAAAGTTACTTATTCTCTACGACTTGGAGATAGCCGTCTTAACCTCTTCAAATCACTCCAAGATGATGAGATTAGAGATTAGGATATTGAATGCCTTAATTAAGGTATTATAGCTACTACTCTACTAACTCCCGAGCCCAGAAGGGCAATTTTGGTTGTCACCACAGCCCCTTTGGGCTTTACTCGTAGTGATTCAGTATTAAATTAGAGGTGGCTAATCTAGTTATAACGTTCTTGTCTGTCTAAAGTTCTCCTTAAAGCTCGGTGTATTTGAGTTACTATTGCTGCAATCACATTTGCAGAATTTTCAAAAGCATTAACAGCACTATGCAACCTAAAAGGAGTATAAGAAAGGAAAACTCAAGCAGGAAAGTATATGATAAGAATAACGCTATTTCAAACAAAGGACAGCATTATAATATACATTGGTTTCTTCTCAACACTATAAACGCTATATTACATGTTTATAAAATTAGTTTTCCACTCAAGAAGCAATACACAAGCACCAAGTAAATTCCTTATGGCTATAGAATGCCTTTATCTTTAACACCAAATTGTCGCACATCAAGGAGATAATACCATTTTATTTGTGATAAACATTACACAAATTGATACTAGATTCACTCCATCAGACTTTAGAGCTACACAGTTAAGTCGATATATGCAATGCAACAATATGCAAACTAATTGCTCAATTAGAAATCAACAAATATTATTGTGAGAAGTTCATTAGTCTTACAAATGACTTTAGAGCACATACAAACAAACAATTGATCAAAAATAGGTAAAAGCCTCTCCTACAACAAGCAGACTCCTATCTTCGAATCAGTCAGCTACATCAATCAGTTTAATAGTTTCTATTTGATGTATATGCTGTTAAATTACATATAACTAACCTCAACAACGAATGTGAGAAGTGCCATAATCTTTTACTTGTAAATTAACGTGAGCTGCATATGAAGCTTCCAGGAAGAAAGATCAGATAGCCTCTTTTGATGTATCCTTGCCTTCCATACTGGAGTTTCTACTAGACCACAACCCAAGATTTGGAAGCAAAGCGTGAACACTTCCTTCGACCAGATTTGCCAAGTTGACAAACACAATTCTCTAGCAGCTCATAATCCTCCTCCCAAAACAGCATGGCGGCCATATCTGGATTTTCAAGCAACAGCTTTGAGGTCAGGAAGCCAGCAACAGTCCAAGTCTGATAAAGTCTAGATTGTTTCCCTACAAATCTTCCATGTCGTGTATCATAATATTCAGGCCAATGATCAACTGAAAGCCTCTTCTCCGCCAAAGCAACAGCTTTTCTTGCCAGCTCTGGTTTCTTCATCTTAATGCAAGCTAGTGTGAACTGAAACATAAAATCATAATTAAAATTTAAGTGCACGGTAGAAGACTCAGGAAAAGGTGACTCAACCAAAGCCACTACACCAAGCATACCTGCCAGAGAAGTGTTGGCCAGGATCCTCCATTATGATATGACCATGGTCTACAAAATAATATATATATATATATATATATATATATATATGAGATTGAGAATATTTCACAAAGATTTATTTGAGTATCCTAGCAGTGAGAAGTATCTCAAGGAAGGTGAATAAAAGTTGTAGACACTCACGTATTCTTAGGATCACTGCCTGTTATTACACACCATTCCTCATACTCTAAAGCAGGATAACATATTTTTAAAGGCATATGTGCCACAACATCATCCCATTTGTCATCAATCAAATTTAAGATACTCTCATTCTGATTAGGAGTACCCAATGATGAAACAATAGCCCAAAGATTTCCAAGCGTGAAGAACCGAAAGTCCATATGGGCTGGTTGCAGATTGCCAATAAGATAACCCCCAGTCTCTGGAATCCAGTCCACTAGCCAGGAGGGTATCTGATCCGGATAGATGTTAAACTTGTTGATCGCATCTGTTGAGTATTCTTCAGTCTTGTAACGATAGATCTCATTGATCTTCTTCATATCCACCCAATAGTACTCCCTAATATGAAAGGACAGAGCGCTAAGGCGGTTGTTGACAGCTGCAACTAAATTCTTGGTAGCATCATTGACGATAAGCATCTCACGGGAGCAGCGCAAAGCCGAGTAAAATAAAGCCTGAATAATATCAAATATGTCAGTTAAATGATACCTGTATAGAACAAAAAGAGGCATGTTGAGTTTATTGACATAGAGATCAAACCACAAACTAAAGAAAATAACAAAGACAGCAGTATAAAACAACCTAACAATTCATAAAAGAAGGGGAAAAAACAATAAGGAAAGCTGGATGTCACCCAAAAATAAAGTATTTGCTCTGGTGTACCAACAGAGAATATTTTCCCCTTATTTCTTTAATCACATACAAATTTATTCTACTTGTAAGTGTTTTGAGCTAAATGCATAGTATTAGACAGTCTTCTAATTAAACCAATAAAATTGATGCAACTTATCTTACTTGAATTTCAAGAGGATGGCCATGGATACCCATCCTTCTATCAATCATGCAGGAACCATCAGTGACTAAGAGAGTGGGGAACATGTCAAACCCATCCGTTAAGCACAAGTTGAGTATCAGTCTTATGCCCGTCTGCACATCTACTCTTGCTTGCAATCCATAGTCCCCTGTGATCTTTCCATAAGCTCTTAACAAAATAATCCACCACAACCCTGTCGGCACATACAATAGTTTTCTTTTAGAATGCTCATTGCATGGTTATACAGAAATTCTGAGAAAATATGCATAACAGCAGCAGAAATAAACAAACAGAAACACCAATCTTAACACTCAGATATAAAACATCAATACTAACATAATTAGGATCCCAGAAAAAATTTAAACAAACAAATTGAAATTGAAATTGAACAAATATAAAACCCTCAGCTCATTTACATGTAAAACCATTGACAGTGATTACAGTATTCAGGTTCCCTAGCTTACCAGAATCAACAGGTGCAACACGACCTATGGCCGATTCACCGAAATCCGGATCCAAAACATCCTCAAATTCTCCGATTTTTCCATCAATTGGTACATTTCTAACTTTAAAACTGGCAGGCATCAACCCTTGCCCAGGGCTGTGGCAGTCAACAGTTTTTTCCCAACTCTGAATAACAAACACCATATATATTTTAGTCATATTGCAGTGGAACACAACTGAGCAACATTATGCCAAGTAAATTATCTATGTCAAACCATAACAAGCAAATGAAAAATCTCAACACTAAATCAGTGTCATCATACGTAGGATTCCCATAAAACCATATAAAAATAATCTTCTTGAGCCAAGTCAAAGATTATTTATGGACAAAGTTTTGAACAATATATCATGGATTCCTTTACCAAATACAAGACTTTAACATGCAAGAAGTAACAAGTAGTGAAGCAAAATGAATTCCTAAATAAAAATTTACTTGCGATAAAGACTTGGGAAAAATTGATAAGGAACATATGAACGTTTTAATTGAATAAGGTTGAGCAAAATTTTGGTAAATACCTGCAACTGCAGAGTATGGAGCAGAAAATTCTTGACAATCTCCCCTTCTCCATTAAGCAAGAATGCAAGAGCTGACGGGACAAAATCACGAATGAAGACCTGATCATAGTTCAGTGGTGCCGAATCAGATGGATCACTGGCTGCAACAGTCCCAATCGGGTTCCCACAATAATCGACAACTGCACCTCGAAGTAAATTCCACGCCTCTTTTTCAATCTGAGACACCTCTTTCTCAGGGGTCAAAACCTTAGACCCATTCAATCCTTTTAAATTATCTACATTTACATTTGAACCATTAACTTCCACTCTATGCTCTTCTTCTCTTTCCTCGTCCTTTACATGTGATTCCCTCTCTACCCTATCAAACACCAGGGGCTTCACATTCAACCCACCATTAACATAAATCCTCTCAAAGCTCTTATCATTAACATGACCTTCAACCGACGTTGAATGATTTCTATAATCTGACGCCACATTCACTATACCCAAAACACTCCTACCACTAGTATCAACAGGACAACCACCCGTAAAAACCCTAGGTTGTCCCCAATTCGAACCAGAACCAAAAAAGGTGGTCCGATTCGGATCAATCACACATCTAAACCCTAAAATCTTATTACTACAACTACCAAATCGCCTTGAACCATACAATTTAAACTGAGTTTTCGACAAATTATGAACCCTTGAATGATCACATTTTGGAAATGAATATCCAAAAATGGAAGAACTTTTACAACTACGTAAGATCCTACAACAAGGTTTCATGGAAGAAATCCCCATACAAGTACTAGTATTCATGCTTAAAAAATAATTTGTCGCTGAACAAATTATACCAGAAATTAAAATAATTTGGTGTATAATCAGATCTGTTGATTCGGAAAAAGTGAATTGACAGAAACTGAAAACGTATGTATCTTTATATATATAATATGTATATACAGGTAATAAGAATGTATTTGAAAATTAAGGAAAAGAAATGGAATGGAGTAAAGGAAGTTGAACTTACAGTTACAGAGACCGTTGATCTGTTTGAACTGGATATATGAAAATTTTAAAGGTAATGCATCCGAGATGAGGAAGCTTTTTATAGGCGTCGAAAAGTGAAGTTTCTAAGAATCGACGTTGGGTGCGGGGAACGTGCTTTGTTGGCAAAATTACGCAACTAACCCCACATATAACAGCTTTTCATTTAGTCATCTTACCCCTTCGAACGTAATTCTTTTTTAGAAAAAAAGAAAAAAGAAATTAGATAGGAGATGTTTTTTGTCCTTCTGGTTATGGTTAACTGTTGGGGAGTAAACTTAGAATTTAATTTAAACATTAAATTTCATTTAAACTGATCTATGGTTAAAATGGTCATTATTGTATTTAATTTCTTCTTGATAAAAAGAAGACCACTATTTTAAATTTTATAAGTTATATGTAATAATAAATTAACGTGTTAATATTTAAATGTTTAGATACTGACATTTTATTGTTTAGATTTTAACACTTATAAAATAATTAAAAATTAATTTACTTCAAATAAATGTTTATTTATTTTTTAAAATGGTCGAAGTATCTTACAAATATTAATATGTGAAATTCTCTACAAAGACAATTGATATGGTATGTCAACTGATATATATCATATAGTTGGAAAAATATACAACAAATATAAACCTCAAATAAAAATGTAATGGATATATAAATTTCTTAACAAAAGAGGAAAATGGCATAATAAAAAAGTGTACAACAAAATATCAAAATAAGAAAAAGTCAGATGTTATAAAAATAACTCAAATAGATAAAAGTAAATTGCAATGACTATATATGTGTATTATATATTGTAAGGAAATATAAATTATATTCTCATCTTATAGCTAGTTTGGTTATTATGAAGGAAGGGCAACGTTGGTAGTTTGGTATTCTAGTAAAAAGAGGAAAACGTGTGCGAGGGGTATACTTGTTACTTCGTATGTTTGTGGTCCAACTCTGTATAAGATCTATTCGTGTCCTTTTCACTTTTTGAATGTTTGAAAACAAAAATTAAAATGTGCACTATTTGAGAAACCACATTTTTGTAAAGGATTTTCAACGTAGATAACATAAGAGTAATAAAAAGCATCTCAAATATCTTTTCTCAATTGTCAACATAAAATGTTTTAAATTTATCACACTTCATTAGTTTTTAGTATGATTTATTACTAATATAATCGATTGAAAGAAATTATCGATATATTTATCATTTTTTTTAGTAGTAACTTATATTCGTAGCTTACAAAAACATGTTTAGACTATAATACCGCTTTTTGAGACCTCAAAAGAAGTCTGAGCACGTCTAAGACTTTTAATTAAGGTTCTTTCGAATTGAGTATATGCAATGAGATGAGTAATAAATTAAAATTTAAAAGAAATTTAGTAAAAAATAGTGATTGAATGAATTATGAGAAAAAATGAGAGAGATAATTATAATAAAAAAAAAAAGAAATTGATCATTCAAATTATATATGGGAGAAATGATTTATTCTACCACTATCCTATAGTATCATAAAATTTTGTGATCTATTATATTAATTACACATTGATCAAATTTATTTTTCATCTTATTTCATTCCTTCAATCTAAATGCAGTCTAAGAGTGTTTTTTTTAATTTAAACATTTTTTGATAAAAAAAATTAAGAAAGAATATATACACACACACACACACACACACACACACACACATATATGAGATTAAGATAATTGGGTTATAATTCACATTTCAAATCATACCCACTAATTTTATATCTATGAATTCATAATTTATCTAAAAAATCCACCCGTACGAATTAAAAAAGTATCAAAAGATAGAATAGTCTACAAATTTTTAAATCATTTAATAGTGCATAACATGATTTTTATAATTATGTAAATTTTATATATTTTTAATGGTTAAGATATATTGATTTTTATATGAATAAAAATTATGCTCTCAAAAAACTATAAACAGTTTATTTTTGCACGTTATTTTAATCCATACTATGGTTAGATTTTTCGTACAAGTGGATAAAATTATAAAAATGAACTCTATATATATATATATATATATATAGAGAGAGAGAGAGAGAGAGAGAGAGAGAGAGATGTCCCACGTTTGTGTGCGACCATATTGAATAACAAACCAGCGATAGTTGTAATTCTGAAAGATAAGATTATCTTTGTTTCTTATTCCATGTTTTCTCAACGTAAAGAATGTGGATGTCATTGGAGTTACCATATAAAACACAATCCGTGGATATGGGAATATTCGTCGCTAAAAGTGTTGGCGAGGCATTTGAACAACGCCCTCCATCTTCATCTTAAAAATTACATGAAAGTCCAGTGGATGAGAAAAGGCAAGGATCTTTTATAACATCCACCTGTGATCCTTCTCCAACGGACACCCCTCTTAAACCAAGTGTTCTTCAAATTTCTAGCTTCTAGAATGCGCCATGCCATTGATTCCGGAGAATTCTCCAACCTTGCTTTGCCAACAACGCCATTCTTAAACCATTACTTGTGTTTAACAATTTAAACCAAATTTATTTAGGAAAAAGCATGGGCCGTGTCTACTTGTGACTATATGTTTTTCTATAAGGTTTCTGTAGTTCTCGGCAACATAAACTAAAACATGCTGAAAATGTGGCAGCACAATGTTTTGGACTTTTTCTCTTTTTTGTATTCATTCAACTAGTGTTTCTAATTTTATATTTCTCTGTTTGAATAAATTTGTGGATGTATGTTTTCGCAGTTGTTGCCTGTCGTTACGTTACGACTATTTATCGTATATAGGCGTTTTCCTAATATGTTTTGAGGATGATAATATAATTTTGAAAATTCGGCAATGGCGGCCGCCCCCCTATCTCAGTGTAGTTTCACCCTGACTTGGTGACACCATCCATTTTTAAGATTTGGTAGAAAAAGTTACAATAAAAACAATATATAAAAAATTAAAAAAAAAAGGACGTTGAAAATCTAAACTCCGTAATAATAAAGAAGATACGAGCAGAGCTCGTATTGCTTTTTTTAGTATTGTTTCATCGTTCTTTATTTTCTTTTGTACAAACGAATAGATCTCGATTGTATTACCACACGTTACCAATAACCCAATGAACTGGTACAATGACTCTCAGAAGCAATGTGAGCTTTCACAACTTTATGTTATCATATTTGAATACAATGATTTCACAAATTTGCGCGTGTTAAAAAAAGGAATTAGGTTTAGTTCTAGTCTTGTTTGTATTATAATTCATTATAGATTTTTAAATTTTGAATTGTGATATCAATTGCTCCCTCCGTTCCAAAAAACTTAGTAACATTTGAAAATAAAATTTGTTATAAAGAAAAAATAATATTTACATAATTTTTTTATTATAATTTCATATTTTTCAAAATTTGTTATTATAATTTTCTTAGATGGTTTTTAATTGGATTTTCATAACAAATTTAATGAGAAAAATTTATTATTCCTTTATATAATTTGTAGTCAAATATGCAAAATTAAAAGTAGTCAAAAATTCAAATGTTTTTTTTTTGTGGAACCGAGGGATTATAGTTTTAGAGTAACAAAGACTTTAATTTATCAAAATGTTTATACATTTACTAGATCAACATTTGTATATTAAAATGAATAAATTTTACATTAAATTGATCTTTAAGATCTTGCAAACACAATCAAAACAATGTTCAAAAGGAGTTCTTTCACAAAAGTACATTTAAAAACAAGTAAACAAACTAAAATTAATCAATCTCATGTTCTTAAATTCGGTTGCTCCCTCCCAAGTCCTAAGTAAAGACAGTCTCAATATAACTCGTTTTTTTTCTTTGTTTTTTTTTTTTGGGTGGGGGAGTGGGGTGGGGTGGGAGTGGAAGGGAAAACGACTATTATACAACCTATTGAAAAAATCAATAAATTTGTAGTTGATAAGAATATAACATCATTTTCCAACTTACTTGGGCCACTCCAGAAGCCCAATATGATGTCCCATGCCTATGTATTCGTCACGTGGTTGAAAATATAAAAGTTGGGCCTGATCTGGGTAGAATAGTAAGGAGCCCAATACATCGTAATTGGATTGAGGTGTAACTAGTTTGTTTTGGCAATGAACTTGCCAGATCTCTCAAGCTGTTTTCATGATTCAATTCTTTAAATGAAAAACGAACTTTCAGATTTTCTACTTAGATAAATGTACAAATAAATAAATGTACAGAGAAATGGTCATATAAGAGATCCGAATTTGTGTGAGTGAATGTTTGGATGCGAAAGTTTTTAAACAGTAGTCCCTATATAATCAAGAAAAAATATAATTCTATCCATTGCACAAAAGAGATAAAAGACAATAACTTGGTATTCTATATATATTTTACTCTATATATCTCACAATAGATTGAAATTAGAGTTCTTTTTTTCAAAAGGGAAAGATGAAAAAGATTTTGAAGAGAGAGTCAAAGAATGGTCGAAATTGGCGAGAGGAAAGCACTGAGGCCAACAATGAGCTTGATCGGATGTGGAACAATGACGAATCGATTCGTTGATCAACTCAGAGCGTGGATCTGTGTGAATTGATACGGCGGCCAAATTGTTTCTAACCACAACGATTATTCTCATTTTTATACTTTGTTTCAACGAGACTTAGAAAGTACTGCTAAATTATGTGGAGTATCGAAGAAAATGTATTATGTGAAAAATCCACGGAAATTGAAGTATGAATTAGTCAACTATATGTATATATGAACACTAACAAATTAATCTAGAAGTTAATGAAAGTTTTAGGTCAAAATTTTGTGCTAATTAAACACTATGTTCATCGAACGTAAGCAATGATACCATTTTCACAACATTTTACTCAACGAATACCCACTAATCCAGTCACTTGGATTATTAATAAATACAGTTTCTTGACCCATATATGTACGTTTTACATTTTTCAACCTCATGTTTCAGTCAAGACACTAGGCTACTAGACTAGGCTGCTAAAGTAATTTATGAGTATTAAAAATTGTTTAGTGCTCTAAATATCTTTCAATATTAATTATGATTATAATGTCATTTTTATTCGGGCTAATCTCACTATTAATTCAATAACGTACGTGATTTACTCTCTGATTTCCAGTGTCTAATCATGCAGTAAGTGAAGAAGTTAAAAGTCTCATCGATCACTAGTAGCAGTTTTTAGCTTTTGACTTAATTATGGATGGCTTTTCTTAGTATAGTAAAATGAAACAACTCAAGTCATGACATGTGGAGTAGTGCTTTTGTTGAATTAAAAGAAATGAACTGAGGACGAATTTTTCAAGTTCTGTTAAACACTAATACCATGTGAAATCCAAATCAAAATTATGTGACAGCTTGACTATTACCAATAAGAATACTATTATGGTGTCAACCCATTTCTTTTCATTTCATTTTCTTGCACAGTAAAGGATTCAGTTTGATTGAGTCAGATTTTGACGTGTGAATTTAGAACCGAATTAATTGAGTTGTATTGTTTAATTACTAGGATTTACTTATGCTATATTTGGCAATATGACTTTCATATACAATTATCAAAATTATATTGGACAAGTGTCATTAAAAATATAATTATTGTTAGTATAATTTTAAAATTACATCATTTTGTTCAGTAGTTTTAATCAAATTTAAATAAAGACGTAGTATTCTTTTTTTCCCACGCACATACACACACATATACCAACACTAATTATAGGCATAATCATGAAGAGAACTGAAAAAATGTATTTTTTTTTTCAACTTAATATTCATCGTCTAAAATTAAAAAAGACAGTGAGATAAAATTGAGATTTTTTTACACCCACTACAAACGATAATAGACGTAAATTTCAATTTTTTTATATTCGACGAATATAAAAATTTTAGAATTTATGTCCATTACAATTTATAGCGGACAAAATTGACAAAATTTCGAAGATAAAAGATTGGACTCATCGAGTCTCAAATCTCGCGTTTGAGATGACTGAAATGACAAGATAAATATTTTCTATTTATGAAGGTATATGTGGTAACTCTTTCTTTCGTATTTTGAACTACATTATATTTGATCTCTTTCATAGCCTAAAAAGGAAATTTTCAATTAATTCTAGGCACATGTAGGCATCAAAGTTTCTTTATTCATGATTTATTAATCACATGCAGATGATAAGAATCTAACTTATCATGAATATTTCTTTGAGAGTTATGAATTAATTTTAGGTATATGCGTCAGAGCAGTTTCAAATTGTGATTCAATTTTTAAGTATTATATATGCATTTTATCATATTTAAAATTATATTCCAATATATATTCTCTTGGTAAAAACTAAAGTAATAAAATTCTATTCTGATAATTCTCCTTCCGAAATGTGGAATTTAACTGAACTCTTTGCACGGGCAAGACTTTATACATAGAATTCCTCCTTTTTCGTCGGATCAAGACACGAATGACGGGAAGAATCCATGACCACATGACATGGATAATGATATCATGAGTGTTATTTAAAATAATTTTTTGATAATAATAATTAGGAAAGAAAAATGAGCTATAGCTTGTAACCGTACTTTCTTTTCTTTCTTTTTTTTCTTTAGCGTGGCAAAGCATGTAATCATACTCATTTTTGTTATATTTTGTTGCAAAATATATGAGAAATATCCAAACATATGAAATGAAGTGCATAAAAAAATTACAATAAGTAAATTTTTTCAGGTTCATTTACATATTTTGTATAATCAAATAAAAGTTAATATATATGTAACTCTTGAAAATTACAAAAACCATCTTATACATAACAAAAAATGAGAAAAGTTTTATATCCTCTGCTTTTTTATATTCTTTCAATTTGAATAGTTAGATTTTATAATATAATGGATTTACAATTAATTATATGGATAGGACTTCGACCATAAGTTATACGAGGTAACTCATTTCATCCCTTAATCTCTAAATCATCACCAGAAATACTACAATATCTGAAAATTTTATGCCCAAATTATCGTGAATTCTAAATCATCACCAGAAATACTACAATATCTGAAAATTGTATGCCCAAATTATCGTGAATTCTGTATATGATGAGTTAGAGAAGCATCGTAGGTTTTAATTGAACATTTATAGGAAATTTGAATATAACAATTTTACAGGTACCACGTTGTTCGTTTCTTTTTATAAGTGTTAGCATTCGTGCGGACATGCTAATACGGTAATAGTATTTTTAATATTCCATATATTTCAAAATTAGAAATATATTTCAGTTCACACAAAATAGATTTACCAAATTTTAAAATTAGAATTAGAGTGAAATTTTTTATTTTTAAAATTTTAAAAGTAAAATATAATAAAATATAGGAAGAATACTTTTCAATACAAACTTTTGTACTTTGATTTTTTATAAATTTATATCACAAATTAAATTTTAAGATTTACAAATGGTACAACATTAAAGACAAATATATTTCTAATTTTAAAATTGAGAGAATATTAACGTAAGGTGAATTACTATTATATTATTGGGTTTATGATGTCATTTATTTGTAATAATATTTTTCTCGTATGGAGGCCAACTTTCAAAAGAAAATCTAGCATCTATTATTTTTGTTACTATATATTAATTTACAACAAACTATGTTGTAGGAACATAATCGATTCTATTGAATCAGTTGTTGACTCGGTCAATTTGATTATTCTTTTGTTTTCTTATGATTGCTAAAATTAGTTTTAATTGATTCAAATTCAAATACTATTTAGTTTTAATTTTTAATAAGTTTTTGCTTTTAGATTTAGAACAAATAGTTATAAAAATATTACATTTTACATATAATTACATTTATAAAAATATCACAAACAAAAAAAACATAAAATCTTAATGTTACCTAAAAAAACCTGTGATATACACAAATATACGAACTAGTATAATCTATACTGAATTTCAAATTTGCGACAATTTGGGACTATGAGGACGCAATTATCAATAGTCGCCAATCATCTTTACCTAATTGAAAGTTCTTATTTGGATAGTGTCCAATTCCAAAAATATAGTAACATTTTAAAAAAATTATCTAATATTTTTGTAAAAATTTAGGATAATTTAATTTGAATTTGATTGATTTTGATTAAAAAATAATTAATAATTAACATGCATTACAACATACAGTGAAATTCTAACAAAATAAAATTTTTATTATATTAAAATATTATTAGATTATCGCCTCAAGTTGAAGTGAAATATCATAGTATCAATAATATTCTCGGTTTTTACCGTATCTTCTACTATGTACATCTTTTTAAGACAAAACTATAGAAAAATAAAATGCTGAATTAGGTAGTTGTCTTTTTTGGAAAATATTTAGAATCATTCGAAACCTAAGGGCTATAGTGGCAGTGGAAGGCTCAATTTAATTATGATATAAAGGTCCTGAAAAGAACTATATAAATAGTTGGGAGAATATATATGTTACGTTTCTTAATTACGTTTCTTAATTACTAGTTTCGTAATCTTGGAATATATATAATCATCGTGTGCATTTCCAAGAATTGTTGCGGCTGGGAAATGTATTCAGTACAAATAAGGCAATTTCTAAATTACAAGCTTTGAGAGAATAATAGAATATATGAGCTCCATTAATTAATTAGCTAATTAGCTAATTAGCTTTAGTTAACCCTCACCATCATTGTTTAAATTGCAGATAATCCAAATTAAGTTGCACCCAACATACACCATCCCTCTTTTTCAGAAGAAACCTTCACGTAATTTATATAAACTTTACAACTTAGAGGGAATCCACATTGTGCAGAAATTCTTTTTTTCTATTTCCCCCTAAATTAATTCTCAAAACCAAAATAGAAAAAAGTCTCTCTCTCTCTCTCTCTCTCTAATATGATAATAAAATTCCATCAGTAATTTCTTTGTTTTAAAATCAAACTGAAGAGCTGTGTGATAAAATCGAATGGAAACATGCACATTAAAGATTTAAGTAATCGCAAGAATTAAAAATATCATGCTACCAATATGTACTATTACTAAAGCGAAGTCCTTGCCCTTATTATTGATTCAGCAAATAAAATACAACTTGTGTTCAGCTACATCTATATCTCAAGAGTACTCCAATAAATAGATAATCTAAATAACTTACAATATTTATTTATTTTTTTAAAAAGTTTACCGGAGGGAAACATGACAGCATGTCACATGCTTCTTTGAAGATTAAGAAAATGCTAATATTTAGATTACCTCCTAAGAGATTGTTGACAGAAAAATTCTAACTCAAGCCTTTAATTGAGGTATTCAATTTTATTAACTAAATTAACTTTTGTTGCCTCAAACATGAGCCATTTATTTATGAACATGATAATGGCAAGTGCAAGATTTATTTTGCACACCTAACTAAACTAAGTGACAATCAAAATATTTTAGTCATCTGAACCTATTAAATAGCCAAACCAGAATTATTACTCCCTCCGTCCCATTAAATAATGTATATGTATCAAAAAATTATTAATTATTATGTTGAATTTGTATGCAACGTTAAAAATAATTTTTTTTTTCAATGCACCAAAGTAAAATTTTCTTCTCTCTATTAAATGACTAACTTTCATTAAATATTATTGAGAGTTTTTAGGAAAAGAATCATTAAATTTTGTCTAGAAAAATATAAATGAGACAAAGAAAAATCTCTCAAATTACTTATTTGATGAGAGGAAGGGTTTCAAATTATTTTGGAATATCTAATTCGATAACAGTAAATCTAGTATCTGAGTTCCAACTTATCAAAGAACTAGCGAGCTATACGGTTTCGTCTATCTAGTTATGTAAAATAGGAAGTAAGCATTTCATTGATTATGATAAAGATTGACAAGAATAAAGTCTATAAGATTACGTGCATTGTGTAAATATCTGTTGAATCCTATTTATAAGTATAAATTAGTTTTTATAAATGAAGAGTTCCTTAAGTTCGTCGGGTCGTGTCAATTGGTTTGTTAGGCTCTTCCAGTTGGTCCTCGTGTAAGACAAAGATCCCTATCCTACCCAATCTTAATTCCAAACAATTAACTTGTAAATATACATTGATAATAAAATGCGAAAATTATATATTCGACATTTTTTTTAATTTTATTAGAGAAGAGTTTGTATTGTCTATAAATTTACACACTTGCTAACATAACTTATCTTCCATTAAAATATATACAGCATATGACAACCAATACGATGTTTAAGTAGATTCAATCATCATGTTCATTTTGTGAAAGATAGTTTCCTCTCCATTTTGAAACAAGAAAAAACGGAAAAGTAATAACAAGAAAAAGAAAAAATTGGCAAAGGATATAACAAACAAATTTCATTTTCTTATAATCGCATGAGAGGTGGGCGCCACAACAACACATCACAGGACTCTCGTAGTGAAGAAAGAAAAAATGAACAACCTTGGTGGAAAATAAAATATAATGCGACCAAAAAAATTGAATTGAAGTCTACTTAGCAACGTACGAATAAAAGTCAAGTCTCTAGTGTTCTTTTGCAGTGGAATCCAGTTGTATATACATTTCGCAATTAATTTGCACGGGAACATAATACCGACGTCAAGTAAGATCCGGAGTTCAGGACTTACAAATGAAAAAAATAAATATCGGAAGAGTTTTTCTATTTAGGGAGTTCGATCTAACTTGAATTTAGATTAGTCGAAATCTAAATAAATTACCGGATACTAAATAATTTAACAAAAAAAAAACATAATACCGAGTGTAAATCAACCATTTAATTAGAGTGACGTTTGTCTCGTTAATCACAGTAATGCAATGGATTTTGATTGCTTCGTATTTATCAATTTTGCAAAAAACATTAGACGGATTCCGGCGATAAGGGACCTTTTAACACTTAAACGGGGTGTAATTGAGATTAATCAGAATTAATCATAAATATATGTAACAAAGCATAGATAATAAAAAATTGTCTAGCACCTAATCATAGAAATTAATCTGTTTAGACAAAAATTTTAATAACAATGATATTTAGTACTTGCAAATCGGAATAAGGTAACACGGTAAATCTCGCCTACCTTCATGGGAGCATATAAATTAACAAGTGGGAGGCGAATCTACATTTGTTTTTTTTATCTATAAGGAAAATTTTCGACTCCTAATCGACCTAGGAATTATGACACCATTAGCTCCATAACTAAAACATCCTCCATTGCATAATGGATTTTTGTTCAATAATGAATAGAATTGCTCATTTATTTAGTTGGATTCGATTTGAGTTATTAAACGAATTGAATTTGAATATTAATTTTTATTCGTTTAACAATTTAGATTCAATTAGATTCCATTCGAGATTGATTAGATTCGACTCGTCTACGCCTCTAATAATATACATATATTTTTGAAAGTGATATTATATATATATATACACACACGTGTGTGTGTTTATTTATTTACGTTGCTATTGATATGACATACCTAATTCACTGAGTACTAAAAAAAATATGATGGACCACGGTACCTTGTCATGGTGCCCAGCGAGTCAAAACCGTAGTCAACCATCAAGACGCTTAAGGGATGAAGCACGTGCTATGACACTCATTCGACATTCGATAACAAGGATAGTGGTTAATTTTCAATTTATGTAGATACATTTATATACACATATTTTTAAATTGGAAAAGACACTAAAGATAAATATACAAAACAAATACTAAATTATATTGAATTCACTGAAAATTATTTAATGTATATGTATGTCTTGTACATTTGAGAAATCGAATACATCATGTACAAATTAAACTATGGCAATATAGATAATCTAAATACGTGAGAGTATATGTACTGATTTTCCTTAACAATTCTGTATTTTACAGTCAACAATGTACTTTATACAAATTTTCTTAACATCTCTTAATAATATCCATCAACTTCTTTATTATACAAATTCAAAATATTATAATATAAATATATATTCATACTAGTTCTTATTATATTTTTTTAATCTATCATTAAAATAACATCTAACTATATTATATATATGAATAGTACTTATAAAATTATATTATATGTGTATGTATATATATAATATTATATAATATAGTATGTATGTATATATATATATATATATATATATATATATATATATATATATATTATAAAAGGTATTTTATGGTTATATTATAATACATTAATATAATGTAGAAAATTTTCTATATGTATTATATGTTATATGTTATAATATTAAAAAAAACCAATATATAATATATAATATTGAATATATACCATATATTTTATATAATATTATCACATTATGAAATTAGTATTATGATATATTAAAATTATGATATAACATGTATTATACCACATATATAATAATATTATTTAATATTATATTATACTATACTATACATACATACATATATACATGAATATACACACACACACACGCACTATATATATATAATACATAATTTAATATAAAATATGGAGTATATTATATTTTATCACCTAATATAATATACTAGAATATAATATATTATACAAAAGAAATTATATTTTATTTAAGGTAACTAAAATATAATATTAAATTATATAATATAATTAGTTTATATTAATTAATATAGTTTTCATCATATTTTATATAATATAAAAAATATTGTATATAATATGACAAAATATATTTATAAATATAATATATATATATATATGTATTAATATATAATAGTGTGTGTGTATATATAATTTTATATTATGTACTGTATATTATAATATACTAAATAATATTATATTAACTCCATTTTTGTATTATATTATATTTCATAATCTATATTATTAAACATAAAAAATAAGATATTTTATATATTATTAAACATATAATATAATTTTATATTATCTATATTTAAATAATATGGAGGAATAAGAAATGCATGATACCAAAAGAATATTTTAATATTTTTTTAAGGATAAAGATGTTGAATAGTATTTCTTAAATTTAGAGAATTACTATTTTAGTTTGTTCCCTAAAATATAAAATTCTCTATTTTAAAAATTTTTTCTGAAGTATCTATTTTTTCTAATTTTTTCACTTTATTTTCTAAAATACAAGTAATCTGAGAAACTAGTTCAAATGCTCTGATGTACACAATGTCAAGATACCTTAACAACGCTATAAGGCTATCAGCTGTGTTTTTTAGTTGTACGGCTTTAAAGAAATTCATTAAAATTGCATGGATAGCATCCTCTTGTAACAATTAATTAGTTAATGACAGTTTGCCACATATGGTTAAGTATATGTAACACCATTTATGCCTACCTACCTACCTTCTTTCGTGACTCTTTCCAATTCTTCTTCTTTCTTATTTTCTGTTGTTGCAAAAAACGAAAAATTTTAATGCTCAAAAAATAAACTTTTCAGATTCATAAAATTTGGATTTGAAAATACAACAGCAAAATATACGACCATGTTAGCAGCAAAAATACATGAAGTTATCAAATGTATACCAAATGAAATATTAATTTCAGTTTATCGTTTCTATCAAAGTAAACTTTTCGCAACTTAGCTAAGAAACAAAAATGAGAAAATTTTGCTATGACATACTCTCTTCATTTCACAATTAAAAAATATATTTCGCTTCATATTTTTTACAAAATTCTCTTCAAACTAAACTGAAATTTTTTATTTTTAATAATTATAAAATGAAGTATCATGAAGTCCATAATTATTATTTTAGATATAAATTTTTACACTTTTATATTTATACAAATTATATCATCAATGAAATTATAAACTATAAAATTTAATTTTGAAATTGAGGAAGTAATATTTAGGTAAGTGAAGTATCGTATGGTGACGGCTCCTAGAACTAGATGAGTCACGATAACAGCTATCATTAAATAGACAAATCTAGCAATCTACTATATTTGTAACTGTATGACCAATTAGTGACAGGGAGTTGAAAAACACAATAATATTCTGGAGAATAAATCTTTATATATAAATAAATTTATAAGAGTGTATAAAAATAAAGAAAATTGATCGATTTTATTAAATAAATAAATAAAATTATCTACATGTCAAACTCTAATGTTTTGTTTGATTTAATATAATGGAACGACACAATAGCAGAGTCAAGATTTAAGTTTTGTGAGTGCACTAAAATAAATTTTAGTGAGATTCGAGGGCAACGCCTCTAATTTTATTTTTTTCCTCCAAATTTTTTTTTTATGATTTTGAAAATTAAGAATATAGACGTGAAAGAAATATATGACTTAAACTCAAATAATAATATCCAATAATTTTAAGAAAGTACAACAAAATTAATAAATAAGTCATTCAAATGATTTATTTACTCCTCAAAGCAATTTTTTTTATCGTAGTTTGAAAATTAAAAACATAGACATGACAAAAAAAAGTACTTTAAACTTAAATAATACTACCTCCGTTTCAAAATTAAAGATACGTGTTGATTTTTTTGGTCAAACGACGGTATATTGGATTTCAAAATTATGTATTCTATAAAGTTTTGGATATAAACCTTCAAAATAAAATAGTTGTATCAATTATAATTAATTTAATTAATAATAATTTATAATTTAATTTGTTATCGTTTGACTCAAAACGACAAAATGTATATCTAATTTTGAAACGGAAGATAATAACATCCAATGATCTTAAGAAAGCACAATATATTAATGAGTCATTCAAATAATTTATTTATCCTTATTTTAAGAGGTTAAAAAAATATTATTGCTAGGAAAATTCTGAACTTAGGACCTTCTGAATGACATAACAATGAAATGAATTTACACTATTTACTAAATTATTTATGTGTATGGTTTATTCGTTACGGCAATCTTTCTCACAAGATTATGTGAATTTTTAAACTCACTCTCCTAAATTGAGGTTGTATATCTCATCACAATCAAAATTTTACACACATTCTTTTAATTTTTTCATTCTCATACTCTTCTCATAATTTTGTAATTCTTATCTATCATCATCATTTTTCTTCTTATCTATCCATATTATTTTATTTCATCCAACAAAACACGACCTAATTAATTTGTGAGTGATTCTTATAAATTTAATTAATTACATAAATATGCTCCAAAGAAAATTGATATCGTCAAGACAATACAGTTGTCAGAAAATTGTGTTTATAGCGATATTTTTTTAGTGATAAAAATTATTTTTAATTATTTCTCAAACAGTAATTTTTAGTGAAACTTTTACCTCTATCCATTAAATAAAGTTGGACTAGTTTTGAGACAGTTTAAATTTTGACGAAGTCCAACTCAAATTGCTTATACTAAATTTATCCTCTTTACAGCTCTGATTATCAATATTAAATACACATAGGAGTATTATCCATTGTAGCATGTTTATAAAATTATGAGATACTCCGTCTTTTGCAATACATGCTACTTCTAGAATCCAATTTATTTTTAATTTTTGAACCATAAGAGTTGTACCATTCTTTCTAAATTTAGCATATTCGCAACACCTTTGTTTGTTCTTATTTATCGGTGTAAAATATATATTAATTTTTACACTCATATTATAAGTACATATATATATATATATTAAATTAGTGACTTTAAACTACAAAAGATAAAGAAAGACAAACGCGGGAAGTAGAGTGATCAACGCAAGTACGTGTCGTGGAAAGAGAAATATTCAAAACAGACATGAGAGGAAAATGGTTTTTTGGATTTAATTTCAATGGTTGCGGCTCTCAGTGCTTCAGTCTCGGAAGCCTAACTATTATTTTATTCAATTATATTCTTAAATTATTACAAAAAGAAGAAATGAAAAAAGCACATTATTAATTTTAAAATTAGTAATGGAGTGGAGTGTACAAGTGGTGGCTCGAAGGCAAACTCATTCTCTTGGGACCACCTTATTTTATTTTAAAAAGAAGTGCTTTATTTTATTTTATTTTTTGGGTTGCTTTTCACTGCTATTTTCGCACGCCCATCCTTTTCTTAATTTAATTTTTTTCTAAATATTCCCCGCCGCCGCACACAAATACTCCTCTCCATATCCCTCTCTAAATGCTATTCCATCACGTTTTCTTTCTTTAACGTTAACTTTGTTCTCCTCTCACGTGCCAACTTTCCTCATTACATCGGCTTCCATGGGAAAAAGGAAATTCTAGTCCGTACGACGCAAAAGATCTACTTTATCTTTTTCATTACAATTGTTTAAATTATGTAAAAGTTTGTGTTCTGTGTTTTGTTTTAGTAAAAATAAATTTGGATATTACAAGATATACAAATATTAAAAAAATGCAACTATTGACAAACTCAACATTAAATTATACTTCATTCGTCTCGATATATTTATAATGTTTTTTTTTTTGATATTTTATTCATTTACAATATTATCTTTTATATAAAAAAAATTATCCTTCTAATATTTACTTTATGACATATTACTTTAATTTTAACTCTTTTAAAAATTCTCACTATTTTTACTCATCGTAAATTAATTCATTTTTTACCACTTATTTTTACTCAATACTACCATAAGAAAAGACCATTTTTCTAGACGAAATATGATATTTATGCAACTCATCCTTGTTATTGAACTATTTGATGTATGAGGTTAGATTTCATGGGTCTCTTCACCAATTTATTTAAAAATTTATATATTTTGTTAGCAATAAATTATGTGTCTAAATGGGTGGAAGTTATATCGACAAAGACAAATGACAACAAAGTTGTTGTCCAATTTTTGAAAGAAAATATCATTTCTCATTTAAGTACCCCTAGAGCCATAATTAGTGACCAAGATCGTCATTTTCGTTATAGTTAATTTGAGTCGCCGTTAAATAAATACTCCATTACCCACAAGCTTGTCACCCCTTATCATTCCAAAACAAGTGGCATAGTGAAAGTTTCAAATAGGCAAATAGAACAAATTTCGGAGAAAATAGTGAATTCCAATAGGGATGTCACCTTATCGACTTGTGTTTGAAAAAACTTGTCATCTTTCTGTTAAACTTGAACATCGAGCCTTGTGGGCTATAAAATATTTGAACTTTGACTTAGATATAACTGTGGATCTTAAAAAATTGCATTTAAATGAGTTAGATGAACTTATGAATGGTGCATATGCAAATGTCAAGATTTATAAAGAGAAAACTAAAATTTTTCATGATAAATCTATTTTACGAAAAATATTTGTTGTTGGTCAAAAAGTTCTTTTGTATAACTCCAAGCTACATGTTTTTCCTGGAAAATTACAGTCTAAGTAGGATGGACCTTATATTGTCAAGATAGTTTATTCTTATGGTGAAATTTTAATTAAGGATTCAAAGAGTGGCAACACTTTAAAGGAAAATGATCAGTGACTTAAGCTATTTTTACAATTTCAAATGAATGAATATAAAGAGGCGATGTACCTCTATGATCCTTCTCATTTGAGATGAATGACACTTGTTTTGATATCTTTATTTGTTCAAGGTCCAACTCTTCTTACATTTTTGTTTCTTTTGTTTTAATTACATTCATTGATTTGCATGACTTAGGTGTGAGAAAAGTATTTTACAATTTAATTTAATTTTTATTAATTATTTTTGGCTTTACTAACTAGATTGTTTAGTTTTAATCATTTGTTATTTAAAAAGTTCAAGAAAACAAAAAAAATTAGAAAAATAAAAAGTAAAAATTGTTTGGAATTGGTAAGAAAAATAAAAAATTAAGTTCTATTATATCTAAAAAGTTTTGTAAGATTAACATTTCATTTTAAATGACCTTATACAAAAACATACATATCTTGCATTTGAATTAATAACTCTTTTTCTCTCTTTAAGAGTTAGTTTTTTTGGTACTTGATCATTAAAAATGAATCGTTAATAATATTTAACTTTTTTTTTACATGGTTTAACTTATTTCCAAATTTTCTATATTAATTGTGAGTTAAATTTTAAAAGAAAAAAATTAGTTATTATATTCACTACAAACCCTCACGAGACACAATTTATTCACTATGGGTATTATAGGGGTTTAACGGGTTATTGCACATGCTAAGTGCAACCATTTTCTTACGAAAGTGAAGTAGTTTAGAATTTTGTTGCTTATTTTCTTTTCATTTCTTTTTATTTTACTCGAGGACGAGCAAAATATATGTGTGAGGAAATTTGATAAGTCCATAATTTATCTATTTTCACCATCTTAATTATGTTCAATTCATTAATATTATTAGATTATTTATTACTTTTATTTTATTTTGTAGGAAAATAAATAAATAAAACAGTTATGTGAAAATATAATTTGTCAAGATACATTTTGAAGAATTGAAGACTCTTTTAAAAATGAACTTAACAAGTTAAAGAAATCTCCACTACTTGAAGTGATAAAGTGATAAATATTGGATGATATCAAAAGTGTTCAAGAGATGAAGTTGGAATAAATTAATACATTTCAAGTGATAAAATTTAGAATTTTCATATTTTAGGAATGTATCTAGTTATGTCTATAAATACTTGTACAATTAAAAGATAAAAAGAGTTTCTTTTAGTTTTGAGTTTTCTAGTTCAAGTTTACATTTTTTCGTTTATTTTTCTACTTTCTTCATTCAGTCATCTATACATTATTTTTCTTATTATTGTTATTCAATTATCATTTGTTTCATCTTTGTAGACATTTAATTACGAAGTCAATAATATTTTATTATTTATGATTACACCTTCTATTGTAACTTTATATTTTAATATACGTCACAATGATTTTTTACTTTGTTATTATTGTTCTAATTATAATTTATTTATGTTTAAGTTAGTTTGGATTATTCTATTTAAGATATTTATATCATATTTATTATTTTATTTATATTTAAATTAATTATATAATCTTCTTAATTATTACGTTTGAAATAAATATTAAGAATATTAAAAAAATTTAATATTTATAAATTGATCGATACGAACATTAATATTATAAGAATTTGTGCATTTACATAAATTATACGCATCAGTAAACATAACATGTTCCATATGTATAAATGATTGTGAATATAACAAAAACGTTATATATTCCTGTTTTCATGTTAAATTAAATGTTCGCACACTATTTCACACTTTCAATATTCAAACACATATATATACAGTTGCTAAGACTCGTGCACAATACATATACATACATATATACTCATGATAATTGATTAGATTAAAATTATGTTAAATTAAGATAAATTTGATTACAATAGATTAAATTGTAATTGTTTATTTATGTTAATTTATTCATTGGTTGATTATGTTGTAGGTAATTATTTTTTTAATTTAAATCATAATAGGTGTTGTTTGATCATGTCATATGTAATTATTATTTAATTAAATATTTTAGATTTTTTATTTTTATTTTAAAATAAGGGTAGTTATGGTTTTAATTTAGATTCGGATTAGACTTAATTTAGTAAAAGATAATGTTGGAATATAATTGTACAAAATGATATTTGAATATGGTTGCAAGTATAATATTCAAATCTAATTTGGATCAATTTTTTTTTTGCAAAAGATGATGATATTATATTAATTAATTAAAGTATTCTAAGTTAATTAAGTCGAATTATACCTCCATACGAAAATCACTTTCAGCTATATAAATATAGTTTAGGTGACACGAACGAACAATTACTGTAAAATCTCGTAGAGAAACACAAAAATGAGTCCTTCTCAAGATATGCTATTGACTAATTAAAGCATTAAACTCAAGTTATTCGAAATTTATATGTGTGTGTGTGTGTGTGGAGACTTTGAGGGTGAGCAAACACAATATTTTCGGACATATTTATATTTCAAGTCAACGGTCTTTATACATATATTTGGGTACACTATTCATACCTTAACATGTGAAAGGATTTATTTTTTATCCTTTTGGGATGATATATCTTGTCCTTTTCATTTTAAAGGTAAGTCTAACTAAGACGCATCTTGTGGCACTAGTGTTTTTTTTTTTTTTTTTTGTTTTTGTTTTTTCGTTTCTCAATTGCTCTAGTCGACTGCCGGAACGATAAGAATAAGTTTTCTAGTTCTATGTATTGAACTCAAGCTCGAATTTTAATTGCTGATAATATGTACCATACGTACAACCAAATGCTCCATTTATTTCAAAATATAAGATGAATTTAACTTTATTAAATTTCAAACTGATGCGAATGTTTACTATAATTATAATATGATATACCATTATTAAAAGATGTAACATTCAAAGATATTTGAGTAATATGAATGTTATGTTTTGAGTAGTTGTTGTTCGATTAGAAATATAAAATTTTTAATTTATGAAAAGAATATATATAGCTAGTGTCATCTAAATAAATGACAATTTGATTAATGTCGGCATATATAGAGATATGGTCAAACTTTTGTCTTGCAAAATGGCATCCAACTAGTTGTTCGTACAATGGTGACCAAACAAGCTACTAGTAATTTTTATAATCGTATGATGAGTTACTTCTGATCCTGTATTAAATTCACATGACCACACAAGCCAATTACAATGTATTTAATATTCGGAGTTTAGATAACTAATTAATAAGAATAAGATCACCTATATACTTTCTCTTCAGAAAATGGAAACAAAATAAAAATAATTGAAATTCGGCTAAGGTGACGATGATAATAATAGGAAAAAGAATTTAAGCTATATTAAGTTTGACTAAAATAATATGAAAAAAAAAGAGAAGAGAATTTAAGGTATACCTTAATTAAATTTGACTAAAGTTACTAATTAAAATTTACTATTATCAATATCACTATTATTGTTGTTGTTGTTGTTTAATATCAAATTTTAAAATGAACCTTTTAATTTTTTAAAAATTATCTTGAGCCCAATAATTGCGTTTTATAGTTGCTAATTTTTTGATTATTTGCATTGTTCAAAGTTATTTTAACTTATTTTGATTGAACTAATAATCCTATTATAATTTTTTTTAAAAATTAACTCTTATTTTTGAAAAGTAAATTATCATCTCACATTTTGAAACAAAACGAAATACTTATTGAGAAGCCTGGATAATTTAGAATATCGTACCTTTAATTATCCCACGTCAGAAATCATTGCTAAGGTACACTACTTTTCTTTGTTTATATCATATTAAATCTAGAAAGACCAAGGACAAGAGTCTTTTTATGATTTTATGTAGCTCAGATTCAGGCCCCATAGACTAGGTTTCCAAAATTCCGATAACTTTATTATTAAAAATGTATCATTATTAATTATATGGCATATATAAATATATATGTATAAGTAAAGGTAGTGGAACCAATTATGCGCATCTAAGAACTTTATATTTTATAATATGAACTCACCATCAAAGATAAAACGCTGGCTTCTGTGTAAATTCTTCATCCAAAAATAATTATTTCACTTATATTTTTAACCGATCAAATCAATTTTTTGTTAACTTGCTACTTTTACATCATGTGCACGAGCATTTGAAATTACCTCAATCAAATTCCAAAATAAAAATATTATTTCTTCAACCGGCCAATTATTTGAAGTACATACTAATGTTTGTAGTGTATTTGATGAAATCTTTTATTTCACAAATTAAGACAAAACAAATAACATATATCTAAGTCATTATCAAAGAATGAACTTAAATGACCTGAAATTACACTTATACCCCCACTCAACAATGAAAAACATGTAAACCCCCCCTAATTTACCAGTCTACCCTCCGGAGACTAATATTTCAATCTACGAGTATCCCAAGTTTTCCTACTGATAATTTCCTAAAACCCATCCTTTACTTTTGGGTGATATAATTATTTTCACCTTGAATTCAAAAGTTATTGCTGAACTGCTGCTGTAAGAACCAAATATCCTCAACATTCCACAAATTGTCTGATATATCCCCACCGTCTATCCACGGATTCGCGTTCTGCTCCCCATATTGGAATCCAAACCCATGGCTATTATAGTAATTTCCACCCGAGGGACTTATTAGGGATTCTGCCAATCCCACCTGATTATTCGCCGGAAAAAAATCGTTTGGATTAAAATTAACCGGAGTATAACAAAAATCCTGATTATTGCTCGGATTATAATAATCCGTGAGCTCTTGAGAAATTGGTGACACTTGTGATCTGTCCGATGATGCCGTGGTGCTCGAATTTTCCGGCGTGAAGCTACCGTTAAAGTTGTTAGTGGCACTCATAATATTGGCCGGTGGCACCATCATTTGGCTGGAGACGGTGGCGGTGGCTACGGTTGCGGTGGTGGAATTTCCGGTGGCGGAGGCGGAGGCGGCTTGAATTCTTTCCATTAACCTTGGCATCCAAAGATAACGCATGGTGTCCTTGAATTGCTTGCTGTTCACGTCGCATTTAAGTTGTTTTGCGTGTTTTTGAACTCTCGTTCTCCAATAATTTTTTATCTCGTTATCTGTTCTTCCCGGCAAATGTTGTGCAATTTTTGACCATCTGTTTGTAGAAAAAAACCAGAAATTCAATTAACACAATTGAACTAATTCTTTATTCAAAACAAAATCAAGAAAATTTGAAAAAGAAGAAACGAAAACGAAAGTAAATATATATACCGGTTGCCCCAGCGAGAATGAAGTTCAAGAATCAAAAGTTGTTCCTCAAGAGTGATATTTCCACGTCGAACATCTGGTCGTAAATAATTGAGCCAACGTAGTCTGCAGCTCTTTCCAGTTCTCTTCAATCCTGTTTCATTGGAAGTTTTAGTAAAGCTCCATTAATTACGTGACGGGCTCATTACTTTTGTGATTGTTGCACGGCCAAGTTGTTTGCTACGATTTATAGCACTTCTGACTAATGTATGTATCGTAAAGGCCGCGCCACAATCACAAAAGTAATGAACAGTGAGAAGGATAAAAGTGCTATATATATATATATATATATATATATCACGAAAGAAACTGACTACATCAAATACCTGCACATCGGGCTAGCGAATTCCAGCGACCTTCGCCGTGCTGAGCGATGTAGTTCATGAGGGCGAAGTCTTCTTCAACAGTCCACGGGCCTCTTCGAAGATCCATCATCATCTCTTCTTGATCATCACTGTTGAGTTGAACGTCAGAATTTGATGATTCGCCTTTAACATCCATATTGATTGGATTCACGTTTCCTGAAAGACTGATTGATTGACACAAAAGGTTTAACTTCTTGGTCGATGATACTGAAATATCAATTTCTAGAGAGAGAAGTATTATGGAAGCTAACTAGGAGAGAGAGAGAGAGAGAGAGAGAGAGACAGAGAGAGACAGAGAGGGGTGTTGGAATAATACAAGAAGATATACAAGGTGGGATTTATATAGATGGATAGGATTAGTGAATCAAGTGAAAAAACATATAATTAAAAAAAAAGGTATGGCACATGTGAGATAACTTAATTAGAAGTTGAAAAAAGCCGCAACATATAGGAACTCCTTGCTTTATTTTTCCTTTTATTCTTTGAGTTTTCTGCTCGATCAATAAATTTGATTAATTCGATAATATTTCGGTCAAAATTTTTAAGAGGAAGCGCTCTTAACACTACTTTTACATTTTACGAACAAAACTACAAAGTTGCTTCATTTAGTAATATTATTCGTCTCCATCAGAGACGTTATATCTAAACAATTAACTATTATTTTAACAAAATTTTCAGAATTTTAATTTGAAATTAACTGTTTACATAATTTAATAATGCAGACTACATGTATTTTTTATTTTAGCACTCCGTACATAATTATAAAGTATAACAAAGTCATATAATTGAGAACATGTATTATATTAGATTCTTAAAAATTATTTATTGATAGACACCACAAATATAAACATTTTGTGAAGTACTTATTAATTAATTAATATGCTGACTTCGTAAACACTCGTATGTAATTATGGTTACCAAAGTGGCTTTGAAGTTTGACACTTTTGACTTTAAGCCTCTTTATATTTCTCTCTGTGTGTCTTCGGGTGAGAACTGGAAATAGTAGTTCCGTGGAATTGGAATTTTATTTTATTTTCTCTTTCTTTCCAAACAACTTGTCATTACTTTTTTCTACCCTAAAACTTACTCGCTTTCATTTATGTTTTTAACTTATTTTTAACTATATTTCGAACTAAAATTGCTACTTGTTTCATTTCCTTTTAGAGGAAAAATGGCTGCAGGAATCACTCCTTATTGAATAAATTATATTTTTGCCTTCATGGCTGGCTAACTTTTGAACACGTACTCGTCGAACCCATCACATGATCGTATGTAGTACACATGTATAATAAATGTGATACATAATTAAAATGCATGTAAGACTATCAACATATATTGGATTTAAGTTAAAAAGTGTTTGACTTCATTTAATAACAAAAGATGCGATGGAAGTACGTTAGGAATTAATTGAAATAATTTAAATATCGAATGAGAATTACAAAAAAAATGCATATTAATTTTTTTTTAATGAATTAATACTAGTATAAATTAAATATCAATTTATTATTTAGTCTTATTGAATAAAAATATTGTAACCATTTTCTTACATATCCGTCTCCTACTTAGTTTTTTACAATGACGTCTTAATTATACATCGTTTTAATTCTCTATTTTCTTGGTTATTCATTATATAACTAATAAAAATTCTATAGAAAATAATCAAAACTTGACACACACACATTAGCACATCGCATCACTAATATACTAATCCATTATTCATGCCCACTAAAGCAATGACATTAACAGAATGGTTTGTCTTTTTAACCTTAGCTTAATTGAGGGTAAATATTTCAGCTTATATTGTTTTATTTTTCATTTTTTCAATTAAGTACTCCCTTTCTCTGTCACTAGCTATGGCCCTACGTCTATGTATGTCCTGTTTTTACCATCTTATCCTATCCTCAGGGTTTGAGCAAATGGCACGAGAGAGAATATATTAAAGATTATAATGATTAGTGAAAAATAGTAGTAAAAAAAGTGAGAAAAAGAAATGAAACATAGGATTATAATTAAAAAAAAAAATCAATCATTCATCGTCCTTACTTATATAATGAAATTATATATGAGAGAAATGGTTTATTCAATCACTATCTCTCATAGAAACTAGAAAATTCTATCTCTCATAGAAACTAGAAAATTTTGTGATCTCTTATAATAATTACACATGGATTAAATTTATTTTCTCTTTTATTTCATTCACTCAATCTAAACGTAACCTAATATCCTATCAAAGTTAAATGTAAAAGTAGGTTTAGACCACACACCCAAAAAAAAAAAACACGCAAGAACGTCCATAAATTAAGTAAACCATGCTTAGAGAAATTGTAACTTTATAATTCTTACAACACAAAATGACGATCAAGAGCTACGTCCATCCATTGGGATCTAACACGACTATCTGAAACCATGACAGCAGATTAAATTTTAGAATTAGCATAAATCATGGAAGTTTCAAACGCAATATATTTTATAAGAAATAGCAATGTTAAAAAATTTATAATTATATAAATCAAAAGTGAAATGCATGACCATGATTCTAATTCTCAAACACTTAATATAATAGATATAAAATGCTTATGACACAATATTTAAATGATCAGTCAAATTGTTTTTCCTTTATTTTTGTTATTGTATTCATAACAAAGTTGTGATACACATATCCAAACCTAGCTATACACTAGTGCTGATGGATCGAGAGACTTACATTCGAATGAGGAGAGGCTACGTACGCTAGGGAAGTACTTCTTTAGAAGTCTTCATGAAATATTATATTCCATACTCTTCAATTTTATAAAAATAGTTATAATATTTGAACTTTTTGTGAATATCAAAATTATATGTTTGACTGAGATTTATATTTATAAATAATAAATTCTCTTTTTTTAAAGAAATTTGATTGGATGATTGGATAAGAGTATTCTGATGATATATTTATTATAAAATAATAGCATTATAATTAATTATTATATATATACAAATTAGCTTCTTCTTTTTTCTTTAAAATTTACAAACAATTAAATAAAAATGTAAAATATTACTCCTTAAAAAAGTCTATTATGAACAAATTGAGTACTAGTAATACGTGCTCAATCATTCCGAACAGCTGAACAGGGGACCAGAACTAGCCTTTCCTAGGAATTGGTACTACTTTTGCTTCCCAGCTGTCCCAAACAGAAGTAGTGGTAATGTTTTTCCATGTTTTGTTATGGATAATTAATTTAATAGGAAGCAAAAGGGCCTATAGATTAGCACACTTTGAGAAGCAATTTCAATTCTATTTAAATTTCCACAAAAGAGATATACTTTAATTTATTTGTATTACATTTATAAATTTCTTGAATTCAAACATGATACTCCTTCCCTTAAAAAAAAGAGTTCCATTTCAAAAGTATTTCTGCGAATGCATAAGATTAAAATTGAATTTAAATTTGTTTGGTTTTGATCGTAAAATAATCAAAATTACAAAATATATTAAGTTTTTGTGTGGAACTTAACAGAGGGAGTATAGATTTGTTGAATTTTTAAAACAACAAAGCCTATATCTAGTATTATTTTCCAAGTAGTTTATCACATTAATTATTAATAATAATAAAAGATTTAACTCCTTTCGTAGGAGCTAGTGAACGTTTGTTACCGATATTAGTTTCGGTAAATATCAACATTTTCACTTGAGCAAGAAACTAAATGTACTTAAACGTCTCAAGAATCCATATATATAAACAACTGATGAGATGGAAAAATTTATCTACCCGAATATGTGATCTTAGAGTCAGACTACCAATACCGTAAGTTCAACCTTAACTTGGACTTCAATGCCAATAAAAAACAAAATTTTGGACTATATAAGCCAATATTATATTAATTAATTCTAAAGATAATTTCAAAAGTTGTGAAGTTTTGTCAAATAAATACAGTCTATTAAAGGTCGAGAAAACGGCCAATCTTATTTTTTATATTATCTCCTCAAAAGAAGAAGTGATTAATTAACTACTAAACAGCTAATCTTATATAACTAAATTATTCATCTCGGGATTTTTGTTTTCTCACTGCTGATTATAGAGTTAAATTTATTCAAATTGATGGCACAGAGATATAGTTAAGATAGAGGGACAACCACTAATGACTTTTCCAAGTTATATTGGTTACCTTCGTAATGTTGTTCGTTGAGTTCCAAACCTTGGCCATTACATTTGTATAATAAATAAATAGTCACTAGAATATTTTTCTAAAAAAATAAGGAGGAGCAAAAATTGTACCCTTGTATTTTCTTTTTGTTAGACCTTTTTATGTCAGACTCTACGTACATATTAAACTTTAAAGTTGGTTTAATACAAAAGAATTAGGTTAAAATTTATTTCTTCCATTCTAAATTAAGTGTCTTACCTACTGTAACGACACATATTTTTGTGTGAAATGTACTACATGTTAGATATTTAAAATAAATTAAATTTTTTTATGATATTAATTTTCATCTCCTAAAGTTTTATTTCATTATTTTTATTAAATAAAATAAAATTTTTAGCATATATTAAACTACACCTAAAACTATATGCAAAAAACGAGTTAAACCACTTATTTTGAGATTGAGGAAGTGTATATTATGATCAATAGTTTTTTAAAAATAAATTATATGTTTACTAAAACTAAAGTTTACAAATTGGCTCATTTCTTAAGAATTCACGTAGAGAGTGACCTTTCAAATTTAAGGAAAAAAATTTAAAATGTTAAAATTGACCAATTGAATTTATTTGATATATTCTATCCATTACAATTATAAGATTTGTTTAATATTTGAAGCTATATTGGTTTTTAAAAAAATTATTATTCCCAAAATTTCGATGAATCACATGATTTTTTTAAGTTTAAATGTAGTTTGATAATTTCTAAACTCAAAGAAGAACTCATTTTAATATATAATTATAGAAGGAAATATAGTTTAAAAAATGGTATAATTTTAATTTAATTTTTTTATTGTAATAGTTGTTCCATTTTATTATGGGTCACCATGCGTCCGATTTAAAATTTTAATTAGAACTACCCAAAAACACTTGATTATAGCACATGATTATTCAAAAGAAATATAGAAATTAAAACACCATTTAAACAACATAATCATATGGAAAGACAAAAAGTGTCAAACTGATAAATCATAAACAAATAAGTGTGTAGGAGCATGCACATGTAGACTATATAAATGGCTGCTGCATGTAGACCGCAATGGCCGAATGACGGTTTTATTTTTATTAATATGTTTGATAAATTTCCGTTTGTTCTTTTGTTTATTTGTTTCAATATCTTAATTTATTCTTTTGAATTGAACCAAAATGTTCAACAGTGCCGGAGTATTCCTAACGAACTTTCCGCATTGTACGAAATCTATTCATTAAATTAACCTAGCGAGTCCATATTTTGTTCATACAAGTATTTCATGTCATAGTTCGAATATTCTGCTTTATTTGATGTTTTATTTTATTTTTTATTTTTTTATTATTAATATGCATGTTTGTTTTTTAACATTTTTTATTAAAAGATACAAATCTCTAAAAATGACACAAAATCTAAAGAAAAATGAAATATCAAATGAAATAAATAAATATAAATACATTAGTCTAAACACATAAACAACTAAAACAGTCAAAAAAGGAAAAAAAGAATAAACAAGTAAATAAAGCCGCCATCCATGCTTAAACAATTTATGCCACTATATGATCACTATAAATATATATGTTTTATGTAAAATAATATCAAGGTTCTTCTCAAAAAATTGAGAAAGTCTTTTTTTTTTTTTTTTTTGTATTTATGAATATGACTGAGCTGATTTAGAAGAAATGTAGTTAAAAATTGCTTGGCATTGTCGTTTCCATTTGCTATTATATATCGTCAAAAACGCGCTTCATTTGAATCATTTCTACTTTACAAATTATAATAATACGCAGTATTATATAACAAGGTCAAGAAACATGTGTTCAACAACACTTCTAAACCTAAATAGAGAGACAAACTCACGAACCCTTTAATTAATTAATTATATACACACACACACCAGGGAGATAATGGTTGCTTCATTTTAAACTTAAAGATTCTTTTTTAGTTTTAGATTTATAAAATTTTATAATTAAAAATTAAAAGCAGAATTTTTATAATCAATAATTTAAAGTGATATATTATTAAAGTCATAAAGGTTACTCATGTACATAATTAGATGAGTATAAATTTCTACGTACATTATGTCATTATGTGCAGTTCTATTGTTTTGCTTCATTATTCTAGCGACAATAGTTTGAGTTTATTATTCCCTCTTGAGGATAAATTTTCAAATACAAATTCTTGAATTCAATTTTCAATGCCTCTCCCCAAAATAAAAAATGTTAATAAGAGTAAAAATGATCTCTCTCTTAAAGCCAAGCTCGTCGAAGGGCTCCTTGCCTCGATTAACGAGAAGCCTTACTACTGTTTTCACATTCAAAATTTTGTTTCTCCCATGAATTTGGGTGTTTATACATGCTTGAGATTTTTATTAATTATAATTTGTTGTTATTTGAAAAAAAAAAGAAAAAAGAAAAGAAGAAGAATTTTCAATATAGGCACGTCAGTATAAATGCACTTACGATTACGATATACTCCGTTTATGTCATTTCGACTCATGCAATTATCAATTAATTTATTGCTAATTAGTTTAAGGTAAGTTTGAGAATATATTATTGATATTTTTTAAAAATAATTTTAATTATATTATGTGAAATGGGTGGAGTATATATGAGATAGTATATTGCTCCCTCGGTTTTATAATAATAATTACATTTTGATTTTTTAAACTTAAACAACAATTGTGACTACTCGTGATAGAATGTATTAAACCATGTGATCAAAAGTTTTATTATGTATGACATCATAAAATAACTTTATCAACTTGAATAATTAAATATATTAATTTACAGTCATTTATATTTGACGTATACTATTATCGTTTGTTTAATTTCTTATCGTTTTATTTTTATGATTATATATATATATATATATATATTTTGTACTATTAAGAATTACAATATTACATGAAGATGGGACGAGTTGAACTCTCAACTAATGAACTTCTAACTACTGCAACAAATGCCCAAGCTCTATGATTATATATTTATAATTGTCGATAACCATCTTTCATATTTCTAACTTAGGTAATTTGTGACTAAATTTAATTGTGATCCTAACTAACTATCACAAATTACAATTATGTTATCTTCTTATTCTAGAAAAGTAAAGTTATATCATCATTTTGGGAAGGATGGAATATTTTACATCAAATGTAATGGCTAACTAAACATATAAAGATATTAACATATTGATCCGCCAAATTGCTAATTTATGAAAGATATATATGCCTTCCTATACAAACAAGAAAAGAAATAAGTGGAAAAACAAATATACACATATATGCCTCAAGTCTGGCTTTCTCCTAAGTCGTAATGTCATCGACTTACTCATCTTCAGTAACGATTTTAATGTCTCAAACAATTAATTAAACAACTCATTCTCAAAATAAGTACTTCGTATTAAGAATCTATACATATATATAAAACGTCCGAGGGAGATTTTATTCATAATTAATTAGAATCTTATTTTTCAATTTCTTTTTTAATCTTATCCAGAATTGATAAGAAACTTATTTTTAAAATTTTTTAATAATAAAAAATAAAAGACATACAATATTATATACTACGTTAGTCGAGATTTATGAATTGACATATGCACTATGTACATCCTTGCAATTGAACAAAGAAAACAAACTTTCCTAAACCTTACTACATTTACACAAATCAGTATACCACAAAAATCAACAATCCTTTTTAAACACAATAATAATACGGTTGCAATAAAAATATGATCAACAATAACAAACTTACAACCTTAAGAATTATATCTCATTATAATAATATTATCTTATTAGTATTCAACATTAGAAATAAAAAAGTATATAAAGAAATTACGATTTATATATATATATATATATATATATATATATATCACAATTAAACATACAACCTTAATATTTACAAAGAAAAAGTATATAATTTTTTTAAAAGATAAACAAAATATTACTAATAATATTTTAAAATATATAATTTATAAATAAATTAAACTTTAGGAAGAAAAAAAACATACGCTCACGTGTTGTGTGCGATTGCACGGGCTACGTTGTTGGTACGATTAAAGATAATGATGTATTAAAAAGAAAGAAGATAATACTGTATTAAGTGTTGGAAGTTAATGAGAATTGGTTTTCTCCTTTGGAATGGAAGATGCAAAGATGAGTTAAGTAAAGGGAACTTTGTCCCACATCGAAATTTGGAAGGGTTGTTACTTACCTTTTATATGGGAAAGTAAGCTAACTAATCAAATTGAGTGGTTATATTATGCTCCATCCTCCAAGCGTGCGCGCAGGGGGTGCAAATCATCAAACCCAACGTTTTGCTGGTTTTCGGTGTTGAGCATCATGGGGTGCGAGTATCCATCAGGGTGTGCACTCCGTGTGGTTTTTTATTGACTTATCATTTTTATTTAGTTGTGGCAATTTTTCATCTTGTTTTCGTACTTAGTTTAGTAATATTTCACTTTATTTGACAATTCAAGAATATATAGGTTAAATAAATTTAGAATTGTTTATCGTTGTTAGTAATTACAAATTAATATTTTTTGTAAAACGATACTCTTTTCATCACTTTATTAATTGTTAGACGGTATACACTTGCACCAATTTTGCAAATAGATTCTAACTTACATATTTGATATTCCTTCCCCTCCAAGCCTAAAATCAGTATTAAATTTCTAAATGTTTCATATAGTATATTCTTTCAATTTAAAAATAAATGTGATCGCCTGAGTGTTTAAACTCTGGGATTACAAGTTTTATTTAGTCCTTAGACATATTGTCGTGTGCACTTCACTGATTAGATTGAAATTGAATAAACCCAACGTTTTGCTGGTTTTCGGTGTTGAGCATCAGGGGGTGCGAGTATCCATCAGGGTGTGCACTCCGTGTCGTGGTCGTGGCCGAGTGACCCGTCAGGGGATGCGAGTATCCATCAGGGTGTGCCAAGAAAGCCATCAGGGTGTGCCAAGAAAGACGTCAGGGTGTGCCGAGAAAGCCGTCAGGGGATGCCGCGTGCCCGTCAGGGGGTGCCGTCCGCGTCGTCAGGGGGTTCCCGCAAATAGAGGGGGCGTAATCCACTAACGATGACGGTTGGGAACACGACCCTGTAACTTAACAGTTGGGAACGTGACCATGTATCTCGACGGTTAAGAACGTGACATTGCATTTGAGTTAATGGAAACGTGGTCTGACTGAACGGTTCTCCCTTCCCTCTAAATTTAGGCTCATTCCAGCAGAATAAAAAACGAAAAATATACAATCTTCCAGCCCTGTTTTAATTTCTCATTCATTCAAGTGTTCATTACAGTTTCTAGTACTGTTTGACAGTAGACAGACTTTGTGTCAAGTCCGGTCTCTGTAATCCGTTGTATTTTAGGAAACAGTAATCCAACGATCCTCTGAAACACCCAGTGAGGGGATTAAACTGTTTTAAGGAAAGCATATTTACACGTGCCTCGGATTTCAACTTTCTTTAATTTAGTTAAGCCTTTTTCGAATATTTTACTTTTCCCGAATAATTCCAACATTAAGTTTCCTTAATATATTACTTCGTTTATTTTTTCCCTTTTTTCTTCTTTCGTGGACCACTAATTATTTAATTTAATAGCCTCTACATACTTCATGAACCACTGACCCAGTCCAAGTCTGGTCCGGATCTCAGTGTCGGTTATTCTTTTTTTGCTTTTAAAACAAAATTTTAAATTATCTTTTAAAATATAATATTAAAATTTAACTTTTCTATTTTTTTAATCAATTGCTACAATTATAGTTACTATGAACTAATTCTCTATTAAAAATATACAAATTTTAAATAAAAAAAGACAATAATTTAGAATTATTTTATTAATATAACATTTTCGACTTTGTATAAAAACTTAAAATACATTTGAATTACTAAGAAAATAATAACAAGTTGAGAAGAAATTAATAAATTATGAGTGTAATACATAAAATATTTATTAAGGTAAATTCCGATCTCAATCTAATCTTAATCCTAGTCTCAAGTTAGTCTTTTTATTATTAAGTATAAGTCAGACTAAAATAGTCTTTCATCCTAGTATTACAGATCAATCTTAAACTGAACCAATCTGTATAAGCCAATCTTTTTCTAGTCTAGTTGCAAGTCCGTCTCAAATCAACTACAATTCTTGGTCTACAAATAAACTATATATACGTGGTATATTTTTTATATACACATTCTTTGTATCCGAGGATACCTATTGATCGAGTAATGCCGACCAGTCGACCAGTTTGGTTCTTAAACGCAAACTTAACATATAGTAGTTTAAGAAAAAGAAAGCTAACACATCACTAATACAAAAAATTAATACGAAACGCGCTTTGTGGTTATTATTAATTTGAGATGGAAAAATAACTTTCTGTTGCGGGAGGTACCTACATTTTGTTAAAATAAGGAATTAAGTGGATAATGGGGAAGATCTTGATTTTAGATTTTATTACACGAAGATCACGTGTTATGGAGCAAAATCAATTACACTTTTTTTGTGAAATGCGTCCACTTGGAAGTTCATGATGTATCACTCTCATATATGTAAATCTTTATTTTTATAAATTAAATCGCGTAGTGATATATATGGGTTCATATATTAATGGGATGTCAATAGTGCAGTATCAAATGCCATATATATAAAAAAAACGATAAAATTAAGTATAGGTAAAGGAATGGTGATGATAAGCCGCAAATGATCACCCACCCAATGAAGCCTTTTTTTATCAATCAAATGATAAAATTTGGATCTCGTTTCAAAGGTAGCAATGGATGGAATATAAAAACAAGTGAGAGTATAAAAAAATAAGAAGATTTATCGAGTTTCGTACGATTCAACATCGTAAATTATACATAGTATTAATTTTAATGATCAAAATTTTAAATTTTAAATGGTTTAAATTTGTTGAATTTTCAGTCGTCAGAGTGAGAGATTTGTGCTGTCCTTTTGTAGTTTTGTACAAAGTTTATTATATCCTCTTCTTATTTATTTTTTAATTGTTATGTTCTCTCTGTCCATACAAGTGAAATTATGTAAAATTAATTTTATTTTATTCTACAAGTTGTACTTTTATTAAAGAATATTGAGAGAATGAGATAATAGAAAGAAGTCAAATACATTATTTCCTCTCTTTTAATTTTGATATAAGTTGAAAATAAGAATTTAGGACATGCCTTTCTCACTTCTTAAATATTAATGGAGTGTTTGGTTTATGTAGTGAGAATGAGAATAGATTGCAATTCAGGCTATTAGTAATTAAAATCGATTCTAACGAAATGTCATATTCCTTTATGCATTGGAAATGAATATTGCCAAATTAATCATTGGTAATTGAGCATTACGATAGATATTGGAGTCACTAATGCAAATACAGACATGTATATCTTTATTATTATTTTATTTTACTTTTTTTTTTGGTTATATAGGAGACTATACACACTCACTCACACACTCATCAATTATAGTGCAGAGTTTTTTTAATCTACAAAGTTTAAAACCTTGACATCCTCAATTTTCAACAGAGATAATCAATTACCAGTAAGGTCAACGACCAAGTTCAATCCAATTTCTTATTTTCAAAATTACTTCTAAGTTTATAATACTCGTGAAATAAACACCATTCTTATTACCAGTAAGGTCAGCGACCAAGTCCAATCCAATTTCTTATTTTCAAAATTACTTCTAAGTTTATAATACTCGTGAAATAAACACCATTCTTATTACCTATACTTTTAACTAGGTATATCGTATTATATATATATATATATATATATATATATATATATATATTATTACTATTATATTATTATTATTATTATATACTAAT
>CM025780.1:31520305-31570745 GCA_014636745.2 Centella asiatica | reverse complement strand
TAATACTATTATATTATCATTATCATTATTACTATAAAATATAAATATAATAATGAGTTATAATATTTAATGCATAACATTAATATTTATACATAATATTTAATCCATATATATATACATAAGTTCAAAAAGGATATTTTGGTACATTTACATTATATCATTTTATTCCAAAGTATTTTCTAAATAGCGTATCAAACATATTAATTGAAAGATTTATTATGATTTCACTCTCATTCCATCATAAATGATTTCATCTGACCAAACACCCCATAAATGTACTAGTTTTTCTCATTTCTTCTCTATTAATAAAGACAACTCCCTCTCCTAAAATGTTTAGGAATGAGAATGAGAATGCATCCATTCATTTCCATGGTTTGGTTGCATAATAAGCGTAAGAATTGATTCCAACAAAATTCCTCATTATTTTATGTATTTAAAACGAGAATTATCAAACCCCTATTTGATAATCGAGTATTACGATGAATGTTGGAATTAATAGAACACATAAAAATATGTGTATCCTTATAATTATTATGATTTTATTTATCATTGTTATTATAAATATTATTGTTGTTATTGTTAGTATCGCTATTACAATAACAATAACAATAACAACAATAATAATAATAATAATAATAATAATAATAATAATAATAATAATTATTATTATTATTATTATTATTATTATTATTATTATTATTATTATTATTATTATGTATTATAATAAAATGAAATATTAATATAATAATTTTGTAATAATATTGTTTAATGCATGACAATCTTTATATATATATATATATATATATATATATATATATATATATAAAAGAGAGACATTAGTTTCAAAAAGGATATTTTAGTAAATTTTTATAATATTATTCCATTTCAAAGTAATTTTTCTATAGAATACGGCATACCAAACGTATTAATGAAAATATTCATTCCCATTATATTCTAATTCTGATTTTTATTCTCATTTTATTGTAAATGATTCTGTCAAACTAAATGTCCATTAATGTGTGAAGCTTTTTAGTATATAGTTTTAAACTTTACTCCTGACTTTAATCGAGAGAGTAAAATTCCGGAAAAAAATTACTTAATAAAATAAATCTTTGCAAACTCAAATTAAAAGACCCATTCCTATTTTAACCGTAAAGTAGATGCGAAGTAACTAAAATCACTACAATTTTATTTTAATTTTTACCTTTAATTAACGTGGACATGGTCGGGTTTTTTTCTTTTCCTCTCTTATTTGCATTTTGACTACCTTTTTTACGTGTCTATTGCTGTTGCAGATTTTTAGAAATTTTAAATTTCTAGCGCACATGTAATGTGCGTGAGGATGCTAGTATATAGTAAAAAAAGCCTCGTCTTGCCCGATAAAATCTACCAAATTCAGTACAAGTTTTGTCAAAAGAGCCTCCTTTAAATTTTAAAGTCAATAAAAAATATTTTTGAACATTAAATCCTGTGAATCATGCAATTACGTTTGGGAATAACAATATTGACATATGTGATACATTTTCTTTACATCATACACAATTATAACAAGGATATTAAACAAATATTCTTACATCCTAAAGTTTAAAAATCTGTCTTTTACATAGTTAAATAAGGTTGATTCAGATAACAAAATTCATAAAATATTCTCATTATGTAAGTTTGTCTTTTTGAGCAATCTATAAATATATTGTAAATGTTTGTGATATATTGACCCCGAATTATAGAGTCTCCTCTTGACCTAAATTTTTGTAAATAAGTTTTTTTTTAAAGAAAATCACCATTTCACTTTTTAGTTTAACTCAAGGGACGCCATCTTGATATTTGAAGTGAAAGTTAAATTTTAAGATTTTAAGGTAAGAATCTACGCAATTCATATAATTTTGACATTTTATTGAACTGAATGCAATTAAAGAGTAATGAATAATTTATAATTACATAGATACATTATTAATTTGTAAATATGGTTATTACATGATTACGTGATAAAACGGGAGTACTTACACGACCTCTTACACACTTTTTTATAGATAATTATTAATTCAGTATTACATAGAGAACATCTCATTAAGCTAATATTGTAATTATATTATATTTGATGTAATGAGTACTTTAAATTAAGACTTTTTTACGAGTAATACATGTAGGTTTTCTTTTTTTAATCTCAGCGTATGTTATCTAAGTACTAGGTATTTCTAAAAAGATTTATAATTTTTGAAATTTAAATGAATCGTGCAAATTTTTGAAAAGCCAAAATTTATGTATTTTGAAGCAGAGGCACATAAATTTGAAAAGAATAATTAAGGTATTTATAAGAATAATGTACCAAGGGCATATTCTTCTTATTAAGTAATTCTAATTAGTCTACAAATAAAAAGCAACCGTTGGCACCTACAAGTTCCATGATTCATAGATGATCGCAGAAGTCATGGAATAATGTTTAAGAGAATATTCTAGTCGATATCTGTGTCACAAGTCTCTGATAGTAATCATTAGTAGTATTATCAAGCAGATATTTCATCATCCGTCTCCGATTATATGTCGTCTTAAAAATTTATATATTTATTAAAAAATATATTAATATTTATAATAAATATTGATATAAAACTACTTATTTATCTATTTTTATAATAAATACAATAGATATTGAAAACTAAACTAGTACATTAAATGTAAGAATAATATAAAATTTTATCATTTTATATTTTTTTTAAATATCATGTGCGACAATTACATCTAAACAAATAAGAATATCAAATATATATGACATAAAACTGAACCGAGGGAATAACACTGAATAAATACTTTTCCGAACCTCCCTTTATTTTTTCCCATAAAGAGAATATATTGAAAAGTATCTGGAAGTTTGTGGAAAGACAATTGCTTGCTTCCACTTAATTAGTCACAAACATGATTATTCTGCGAATACACGATTTTATATATAGCATTTTGCTCACACACTCACCTTATCCCAATTGTACTTGAATCTTGATCCCTCTTCTTTGACGAATATTAGGTAGTTTTGTTTTTGTTGATTGAAATATTTTTCTTTCTTGAGATTCAAACTATTTACCCGATGAATTCAAATTATAAGCAAAAAAACAACGATAAATTCTCTAAGAACATATTGAAATGAGCTCACAAAAATAAGAACTGAAAATTAAAGAATTTATTATAAGTTTAAAACTAATGAAGCATAAATGATGATCGAAGTACTTCAGTTATTATATTATATTACATCAATCAGTTAATCTAAAACAGTAACTTCTGGATAATAAAGCACGGTCCTTTTTCTGGTACAAAACTATATTTTACCAGCAATGCTTCTCTTTCCTTGTAGAATCTTGTGAACTTACCAATCAAGCTAATAATTTATATTTTAGTGCTAAGGTGCTACATTTCTACATAAAAATGCACAAATAAGACTTTTATTGCAATAAATAGAAAAAAAGTGAGAGAAGTTGGAAAATTCTGCATCATTATGTAGTGTGAACGAAGTTACTTGAAAAAGTGGAGGAATTAATTAGTATACTAGTTTTTAAATATTTTTTTATAGAGTGATTCTAGAAAGTGAATTCAGTTACTCCCCAAAAGGGGACTGAAGGGAAAATGGAAAGCCCAACAACAAGCTTTTTATCTCTAATCTCGTTGACACGTGTCCCACCAAAAAAAAAATCCCTTTCTTCCAAGACTGAAACTCCACTAGAACTAAGACTTTTTGGAGTTCTATATTCATCAATCATAGTGATTAGTTTACTGTTTAAGCTTCATTAGTTTAATATTTAGCCACCAACTACAAATCTGAATTAAATATTGTCAAGGAAATATGCTTAATTATTCCAATTGTTTTCGTTATCTATTATTATGTTTTTTTTTAAATTGGTCAAGTATTTATTTTTAAGTTATCATGTGTAATCTTAAATCTTACAATTATATGTAAACAAGATCAGTTGGTAACTTGAGAGAAAAGTAGAATATTGGGTAAACATTGAGTATTGTTTTTCGGCAAAAAAAAATAGTTCCTCGATGTTGATTTTTTTTTTCCTGAGATGTTCTTATATAATTCTTTCCGATAAAATTGAATTATAAGTAGGGGCGTTCTCCCAAAATAAAATAAAGTTTGATTACATTAAACTTCTGAAAATGGATTTTACATGACAAGTTTTAATTTAATCTATCTTTAGACAAACATACGCTTGTGTTTAACATCGGAATCACCAAGACTCAAAAACTTACCTTGTGAATTGTGCCTACATCTGTTAATATATGCATCAATTTGTCCTAACCATTAATCCCAAATCTCTCATTTTTTGTTATAATGATCTGTTTGTTTGTTTGAATTTAAATTTTAAATATTATATATTTGATAGTGTAATGTATATTGTAAAAATTTAAATCTCAAAAATTTTAATTGAAATTAAAAAAAAAATTGGTATTAAAACGTTTAAGTGAAAGGAGACTTCTCTAGTGTAGGATCAAGACATGAATTCGAATTATTTGAAAGTTTACGATAATATTTATAAATTACTCACAAAAAATAACGACTAACAACATGTATATATGTTACCATTATTAATAAAATCATTGTCGAAGTATCATTTTCTTTGGATAAACAAGTCCTCCATATATGCATGCATACAATATTAAGTATGTCTAAAACAAAATTCTTTTTATCCTCAATTTTGTTATGATAATATCAAAAAATAAATTAATTAAAAGAATTTGAAATTCGATAGGGAGTATAGAATTGTCAAATCTCAAACATATACTAATTACTTTAACATAGTGAGGTGTTGGGGGATGTTAGGGGGGGAATGTTCACTGGTAGGAACACAGTCATGCTCCTCGAAAGCTTGAAGAGAAAATAAAAAAAATAATAATAAAAATGAAAATACTAGAAAATAATCAATGAGAGCGACTAACACAAAGAATTGAAGTAGTAGTATTTAAATGATTTGTATATATTGTCAATTCGTCAAAAAGATAGCCCGGAATTTAAGGGGTGTTTAATTGAGTTTGGAGTTTGTGGTGGAGTTTGGACGGAGAGTGTTCATGCATCCATCTCCATCTACTCACTGTACTAAATCTCACATACACCCGTTACACATATACATTCGACACCAACATCTCTTTAATTTCTCTACTGTTTTTCTATCACTTTCTTAATTCGTACAATTTATTTATTCTATTATCTGTTTCAAACTAAATTATAAATACGTTTCGATATTTTGAATTAAATGACGATATAGTTTAATATTAAATTAATGTTAATTTAATTAATATTATATGTGTGTATTTATATATAGATAGATAGATATTTTGAATTAAATGACGATATAGTTTAATATTAAATTAATGTTAATTTAATTAATATTATATGTGTGTATTTATATATAGATAGATAGATTGCAACACCGTTTTGAGGACAGAATAACATTTACTCTTGTACTGATTGGCAGTATATTTTTTTTGTAATATTTTTAAAATTATAACATGTAGCCATTAGCAAAAGATAAAAAACAATAATACATACTCGCTGTTGAGTATATGTCAAAACTGAAATTTTAGTTGAGCACAAAATAACACAAATTTTTTTGTTATATACGAATTAAAACTGGAAACGGTTTGATAAATTAGCTAGATTTCAGTTCCATATATATTCGTGTATATCCACACATCGTTAGTATTAGAAAACAAAAATATTTGACACAGTAAAAATTATTGTAATAAAAACTATAATATTAAATCTTTATCACTGAATTTACTTTAAAATTCGACTGTTATAAATCTCGAGATAGTATTGATAATAAAAATTCAGTAAGTATTGCAATTTTTTTTGCGATAAGTATTGTCTTCTGGAGTAAAACTCATTTGGAAAAGAATAGTATAGTATTACTATATTAATTACACTATTATTAAGCATTTTAGTATCCTTGTTTTATATTCTGTGTACGTACAAAGCGTCTTTGACCGAAATTATGCTATATGTGTAAAAATTCTCATCTTATCTTCGTTTTGACCTCCCCCAATTAAGGCGTGCGTATTTCCATTGTGTATAGTTTGTTAGGTACGTATAGATTTTCATGGTTGCTCAACTTCACGGTGTTGATATGTGCATATCTATGTGTGTGAACACATGTACAAAACGTAATATGCATGTAAATTATGTAAGTAGACGGTAGATTTTATATATATATATATATATTGTATATACGTATATGTGCATATCTTTTTTTTTATTACAAAAAATTTAGGCGACGGAGGCTCTTCTAGTTCAAGAGAAGGGCAAGTCACCAATTTTTTTGAGAGCGTATAAGGATGACTAGTAAACTCGAATTCTCAATCTTACATATATGTGCACACTTGTGTATGTTATTTTGTGTGTGAATCATGGTATATTAATATTTTACGAAATCAAAGGTATTTTTATATATTTCGCACTTTCGGTATTACAAAGATAAAATACTCGGCGGCAAACCGATGCCTGATTTACTCAATAAAAGAAAGAGAAATGATAATTCTTCTAAGTAAATTAATATTTTCGCAAGATTTTATTTCATATGAGTGTAGGTCTCCCTAATTTTTCATGTGAGAGGACACTTATGTATGTAAGAGAGATCTTGTGAAAATATTAATTTTTTATGTGAAAATATCATCTCTAAGTTGTGTATTATTCAAGTGGTAAAAATAATCTTGAAAATTGAGTTAATAGTCTACAATGTATTTCATCGATACAAACATAGAGAAGAACATACAAACATTAAACTCAACTTGTGTTATTTAAAATATTGTTCATTTTGTGGTATTTTAGAAAAATTTTACATATAAATTTATCTTTTACCAAAAAAAAAAATCCACATTGAGAAGAAATATTTCTTGTATCAATATATTCGACTTTTGGTTGATGCGGAAAAAATATAACGTATAAAATATATCTTGTGACCATATTGTCATACATCTTGGTACGATCTAATTAATATTTATCATAATTTATTAATTGGTTAATTCTCAATCAATGACTCCACATCATTATTATTAGAATTGCGGAGCAATTATGGTGCATTTGTTTCAATTAAAATTATAAAATTCTAAATTGTTATTGCGTAAATTACATTGTATAATTTTAAAATCTCATAATTTTGAACCGAAATAAATAATTAATGTGTCACCTCATTCCCATAAAAAATAATAATAATAATAATAAAAGAAGAAAGAAAACTAGGTCACCTCATTCTACAGATAGTTATAGATTATAAAGAGTTCATTGATACCCGCTATTGTATAGCTAGATTATACCTAAATAACCAAGATATTTATATAATTTTTAAAATGACCTACTCCTACCATTACAAAACATACGTAGCACGTACAACTATTGTACAGCTTCCAAAAATAGTATGATCATATGTTGCTATTCACATCACTTGCTACATTTTATTTCAGAATTAGCTATATATGACCACTAGTGGTGCAATTAGTCGAACGATCCTCTTAGAACTTTTTAAAACCTTAATTTGTGAGTGGCACGTGACTATAAATTAATAATAAAGTACTATGCCTTGTTTATCTTTTTTAAGAATAATAAAGTGCTTTGCTTTATTTGAAAGAAACAGTTAATAGAGATACAATTAAAGATAGATATATACCAACCGATATAATTTTGGATGTGTTTAATTTACTAAAATTTTAATATATATTATTTTAAAATTAATTTAAATTCATAATTATATGTATTAAATATATAAATCTCACTTAGAAAACTATCTCGTGCCTAACGATCATATAATCTCAAAGCTCATGTGAAGCATAAATTTACAAGTGTTTGCGTGTGTGTGTGTGTCAATATATATGTATGTATATATATAAACATAAAAAGTATTAATTTTTTCTTTAATATTAAAATTCTAATACATTTTTATCAGTATTTAATAACTATGTATATAAGAATTAAATAATTAGTTTGCAAGGTCTTCCATCATTTTTTTATGTACAAACTACATTAATTCTCATAATTTCGTTTTCGTATTTGGATGTAAACAATGTAAAAATTAATAGAAAAACGTTACTCCATCTCTCTTAAAATATAGGCCTTTTTAAAGTCTTTCACATTTCGATGCCATTCTCATTTCTCTAAGAGAAATAAAATATATCTTTGTAAAATGTCATTTCATTAATAGCATTAAAATATTTTGAACTATTATATATATATATATATATATATATATATTGTACTTCCTCTGTTAAGTTTTATGTTATATATGGAATTTTTATTTGACCAAATATAATTATCACATACAATAATTAAGAAAATTTTAAAAAAATAATTTTCTATATTACTATTACATTTAATGCACTATTTTAGTTTTTAATCTCTATAGCATTTACTGTTATAGAAAATGATAAATAAGTAATTTTATATCAATATTTATTGTAAAATAATAGTATCAATATTATTTTTTAATAAGTATGTAGATTTTTTAAAAAGATAAATAAATCTGGACCAACGTAATAAATATTATAATGGGTTAAAAGTAGTTTCCAACCATGATCGATTACACAAAAGCAACCGTAAATTATTTTCTTAATACATGTACATGAGCTTTTACGTATTTATTTATTTTTTTTGGCTACAAGAGGGCATCAGCCCCGGAGAAAAGAAAAATTACACACCCTTGTGTTCACGTGTGTGTAAAACTAAATATAATGAATAATTTTTTACTTTCTTTTATTACATAAAAATTTATGCACAAACTCACACACATCCATCAACTACCTCGAAATTCTGATCTCACTTTTCACATGAGATAATCGATGAGCAGTAAAGTTAACAGACATGTCAGTGAATTTTAATCAATTGCAACCAAACCCCAATCAATGATAATTAATCAAGATAGTATTACAACTCAGCTTATCCAATTTGTGCAAAGAATCGTTCTTTTATTTTATATAGAATGCAGGAATTGAGTAATGGTATTTGTTTAGTTTCTTTATTGTCATTATAATGTGAAATAATTAGTGTCACATTATAATGTGTACTTCGAGTTGAAGAAGCAATCTATTTTCACGTGGAATATGTTTTAGTAATAGTAATAAAGATTCAATTTTTTTGAAAGTTTATCCACTTAATTATCCCACGGTATTATGCAGCTAACTAAGTATGAATGCGCCGAAGAAAAAGAAAGAAAGAAATCATTATATATACCATCCAATTATAATTGTCTCATCTCCTAGACGCACGCTTCACATATAAAAAGCTTAACTTTATCATTAATTATTTCTTTACAATTAAAGTAGAATTAAACTATGTTCTTGTGTTCCCTCCGTCCGACTTCTTGTCAATTTTATATTGTTTAAGCATTTGGGTTTGATTTGATTGGTTCCTACTTGGTAAACCGGTTGATTTACATTTTTACTAGTACTAGTAGATTATATATATATATATATATATATATAAACATAGTTGTTATAACAAATACTTGTATTTATGATTTTCACTCTATAATGAATTAAGACTATATTAAAATCTTAAGAATGATATCCTAATTTATCATTTGCTTTAAAAAAAAAAGATATCCTAATTTATAATATTTCAGTTTTTGATATAAATGAAGCATCCATTGAATTCTTATGTTCGATCTAATTAAAATGCAAGATAGTCGTAAAATTTTAGGTCCGTTTACTTGCAAAGAAATGCATCGGCATAAGTAAATTATATAAAATTGATGTGTGTATAAGATGATTATATGATTATCAACTCTTCTAAAAAATGAAAAGGTTGTAATAAAAAAGTGAAAAAATTGAGAGTTTAAATTTTATTGACTATAATTATTATAAATATATGTGAGCGGTGTAATTCTAAACAATAGCCTCTTCTAACCTAAAGAAGAAAAAATTGATACATCCATATATATGTGTTATTCAGATATGTTAGTTATGGATTCATAGTAGTTTTACTGGTGTCCTAGGATATCTTTTGTGTGAATTCAAATATCTTATCCTTCTTTGACCCTTAATTTTCTCTAAATAATGTATAAGCATGCTACTCAATACACACGCACATATATTACTCAATTTCGAATATAGTAAAGTTATATTTGGTTGGATGAAATAAAATGACATGATAATAAAATTTGTGGATAAGAAAAAAATAGTGGTAGAAGACAAGGATCATAAAAATTATGACGAAAGTATGAGAATTGAGAAATGATAAATTGTATGTAAAATTTTGGTTATTATAAAATGAACAAGTTTCATCTTGGAGGGTAAGTTTAAAAATATATATAAATTTATGAGAAAAAATAAAACATTAAATAAACTTTACATGTAAATAAATTAATAAATAATATAAAATTTATTTCTTTTCTATGGAACCGAATGACAACCTAAATTCCCCCTTCTTGCACCACTAGGCACGGTACGCAATAGGGTACTTTAGTGAGTTGATCGTTAGAACTATTACGTGGACACCGAGCGCACACACGCCCACATACTAATATTCATTTATAATATTACTTTTTATAAAAAAAAATTTATTTATTTAAATTATCCTTTTAACATCTACTTTATATATTACAATTTCATTTTCAGCTCTTTTATTTTTACACTATTTTTACCCATTTCAAACTAATTTATTCTTACTCACTCATTTTAAAAGAAAATATATTTTTTTTTAATTAAAATTCTATTTTTTCCTTAATAATTGTGAAAAGTTAAAAGCTGTAAATGAGTTGGGAGGGAAGGTGGGAATGTGTGTGTCAGAGTGTGTGTGTGTGTGTGTGTGTGTGAGTGTGTGTGTGTGATGTATCTTCGCCATGTCTGTTGATCATCATATCAAGAATCAAAATTGAACTCTAAATCTGTAACTTTTAGGGTTAGGAAATATGATGAAACCAGGTACACTGTGGGATACGAGAAAGATGGACTATTTAACCAATTATAGTTACGTTTACAAGTTGCAAAAAATACCTCAAATTATGCTATTGTGAGAGATAAGGTCTATAGCATTAATTTGGAGTTTATATGAAGGATGAGGGGACCAATAATCCACTTAATATATATTTCTCTGATGCAACATGTATTTTACATGATCCATGTACTTTCTACATCAATATTTCAAAGATTGTGTTTGATCTCAAAATAAAAACACCCCATCAACATTTACCAGTCAAACGAACATATATTAAAACTAGTCGTCAAATATAACCATTTTAACAAATAATTAGTTAAACGTACATATATTAAACTAGTTTCGGCTAGTTTTCATGACAAATGTATTATGCAGTGAGTTTCTTAATGAAAATTTTTTTTTTGCCGACAAAAAAAAAAAAGATAACTTTTACTAGAAAACGTAATTGTATTTAAGAAGATAATTACTCAGCTAACAGTTATTGTATATCTTGTTTTATAGCAGTCGTTTGTTGTGTATAGATATATACGCAGCCATATAAGACGATGAAAATGATAGAAAATAGTGGTAAATTAGATGATAATGGTGGGTATACAACAACAGTTATTATAAAGAGAAAAAAAGGGATGAAGATGGCGACCCATCGGAAGATAACAAGACTTAAAAAGGCAATATGTATGTGTGTGTGTGTGTATATATATGAAGAAGACTAGGAACTCAAGAAAATGTGTTGATAGTGCGGGTCCAGATTCAATGGAATTAATGCCCGAAAAGAGATGATTAATCAAGTCCACGCTTTATAAAGACATGACATATTTAACTTATTTGGAATGATTCTACTTTTTTATTCCTCTTGTGCTAGCTAGCTACGGAATTGCAATTTAACAAGTGTTATTTGTTTTAAATAATTATTAGTTATTACACAATTAAGTAACTGTGATTTGGACCGTAGTGTAACAACATTATTGTGTCTTGACGTAATGTACATTGTTGAAAAGGGCAGAAATGTATATATATATTTGGATTTCTTACTTTTAAGATATTTTTGGGTCATGAAAATTTGTCAGTTTATGTGATGCTTACTTAACATCATTATTTGTGCTCTTATAATCCCACTATATGATTTTTGATACGGTAAGTTAATGTGATATTGCAGATTGTTCGATCATGATCTCCCACTAGTATATTTAATTTATCATCTCTACTAAGTTAGCTTCATATTGCACGCCACCGATCAATTAAGTCCATAATCGTTTCATCATTTTTAGGTTAATTAATTAAGCTCAATAATAGTGTATTAATTCTTTAATTGTGAAGGTATAAAGTTGATTGCGTTATAGCAATTATCCAAATTCTATTTATTTACTAATTGCCATATATGCGATGTGTGTGTTTAAAACGGGAAAGAGGGGAGGTGGTAGGTAGACTGCTATGATATATATATGTATCATATTTTTCGTTTAATTTATTTTATAATTGACAAGCGACTTTTTATTACCGAAAACACTAAAATCTTAAACGGAGAGTTATAGAAAAATAGAGCACTAGGTGTGACATATGTTGAGAGCTTAGTCCATCCAAAGAGAGTGGGAGAGGGGTTGAAATTTGAGATATTGTAGCATGAATCAATTAAATTAATAGCGTTTAGCCAAAACAAACAAACAAGCAAGCAAACAAAAAAAAAAAAGGGTAAAGGAATCAATCAATAGCCATCTAGCAACTAGGGGGAGAGAGAGAGATCCACTGATCTCGTTTGTTCCTTCATCTCGTAGGTAAATTCTTCTATAAAGTGAGGAGCGGTGAAAAAAGTAAAAATTTGAAGTGAAAAGCGCAAAGTTTTATGAAATGTTTTATAATAAATACCATTTTTATTTTCTATCAGTCAGATTAAGCAAAAATAAGCATATCATTTTTTTAATGAAAAATGTTATTAAGCAACTTCGTCTATATTTTGTAACTTTTATATGAAACATGCATTTAGTAAATTCAATGCATATATTATATGCTGTTAAATCGAGTTAACCCAATCACCAATATTTTCAAGAAAAAATTGTAAATTTTGGTCCAAAACTAAATCGAGAAAAATGACTATTTAGTTATTGAACTATGTCTAATTTTTAATTTAGTTACTCAACTAAAAACACATTTCTTCCGGTTAGTGAATTAAAAAATAATTTTCAATCACATTGATTTAACTACATTTTTAAAGTATCATCTGGATTGCTGATATAGTGTACTTTTTTGTATCAAGTGACATGAATATATACTTTTCAAATAATTCAATAAATAATTGATGCTTAATTGGATGAATTATCATACAAGTGATAAGCCTACTCCATTTTCCTAAAAATTATGCATTCATTCACAGGATTCTAAAATTGAGATTCAGGTTAGCACATTTATATCACGTATTACCAGAGTTAAGATACATGTTAGTAATTCAGGTGAAATTGTGAAAATTTTAACTTGAATAAACTCAATTGAAAATATATTTGTGGTATAGTAATCGAAATGAAAATATATTTGTGGTACATTAATTGGAAAAAAATTCAATTGAAAAACAAAATTGAGAGTAAGACATAAATTTAGTGACTAAATAATCATTTCTTCCGAATTGTGAACTAAGTGTCAAACTAAATCAACATTTTAGGCACAAAAGGAGCAGTTACAATATTAGTGCATTACTTTTACTTACCAAATTACTCGGGGGGTAATTTCTTATAGTAATAATCCATGTTTCCTTGATATCAAACACAATCTAGCTACTTTTCAACACTAGCTCCTACCTAGTTAATTTATCAACTCATATACTTGTTCCATGTATCTGCCAAAGTTATGAATAGTAATTAAAGCGATGCAATATCAAATGGGGTTATATAAAAACGATGGATATCGGATCATGAATTTGTCAAGTATGAACTCAACAATACTTCCCAAAAAAAGAAGACAAGATTACCATGTAAACATACTTTTTTGTTCTAGTTTGTGGTATGGAAGACATAAGGTCGGAAAAAGCCCTATCATAAGAACTAAAGAAACTAATCAAACTTTTAATATATTCTTCGAAAAGACATTGTATAATAATGAAAATAGTATTAATTAAGTAATATATAGCATGTTTGGGTTGAGTTAGCTCACTCATGTAATTGATTATAACTTCCTTCTATTTTTTCCATAAAGTGGTCATAAAGTTAAAATCCACGTAAGTACTTTAAGTCATTTATATTATTTAACTATGGTTAGTAGCATTATGTTGTGCTTCATGACTAATAATTCTTTTTTTTTTTCCTTTTTTGTGAACCAAACAATGCACTATAAAGTTTTAACTCGGTTTCTAATGATACTAAAGGGTTTCAAGTTTTAACTTTCTATTGTTTCCGAGTCTACAAAATAAGTCATAAACACGTATGTTGTCGTTGACCCCATCCGTGTGCTCACTCGTCAACAAAAGAAGCTTCTCATTTTTATTTTTATTTTTAACATTAACTAAATTAATTTTTTATTAGAACCGACATGGATTTGATGATTTTCAGTGTTTTAGTGGTATTGTGATAATTTAATTTATTTGAAACTTAATGAATTGTTACACCTTTTCGCTAAAAAAAATATCCATATAATTTATTCGTAGTAATTCGCTATATTCAAAGGGGAAGTAATTATTTTCAGATTGCAAGTTGCAACTCTCTACATCAATTAATTATATCTTCCATATAAAATAAAATAAAAAGTGTATTCAATGGTTTCTATTTAAGTAAAAGAACAAGTGACTGAAAATATGAAAAAGTGCTGAAGTTCAATGTTTCTAAGATAATGGGTAAGGCCATTACTTTGAAAAGTGGTACAAGTACTATGTGATAAATAGAAAAAACATTGAGATAATTTTGTCACAGGACTTCGTCAAAAAATAAAAACAATTACATATATGTCGAAATATCAAAAAGCAAAAAGTGTTTCAATGGAAATAGGAACTATATAATTTTCATAGTTAATTCACCACTAAATTATTAAGTATCGTCACCATCATAATATCTTCTAGACAATATTTGTATGTACATAATACAATCATAAGACTTTTGCTCTTTTGGAAAGTAAATTTAAAATTAAAAAAAAAAAAGATTTTCAACGTACAAAATTCTTAAATTTATAGATAGATGTTCAAATAATTATATTGGTTCCTATGTTTAAAATTTTTATAATTAAAGTCCCTCAGTTTCATATAGCCCTTTAACAAATAATATTTCTCATAACTAAAGGGAGTAACATGTTTTCAAGTAAGTGATGTTTGAAGTCAAAATGAAACCAATTCTTGGACTTTTAACAGTTAAAATTTGTCAATCCAAAGAATGTCAACCGATATATGGAAGGCAGCTTAATAAGGCATTACAGCGTTGAATTTGCTTTCTCTCTACTAGTATATATTATCTTGACCATAGGATAATATACAACTAAATAAATAAGAGTTGAATTCATATACATTTTTATAGTATTAATTATAAATAACTAATATTGCAAGTGTTTATTTGCAAGAAAACCTAATTTCATTTTGACATTGATATATCTTGAGGGATCGAGTGGATACATATCTGCTTCCATTTCGGTGTACGTATTCAATATGGTGATTGATTTAGAGTTTCCATTTTAGCCTGCAACTTGTTCTAACACCACCTAATTTTCGTATACAATGATTACTACTTGTATTCATGTATTGAGGCAAGTATTGTAATATAAATGTCAAGACTAGCTTGTTCGAGATGGAGAATTTGTGTGGGTTGTTGAGGTTTAATCATTTAAAAATATGTAAAATATTTAATCATCTTTTAAAAATATTTATATTTAGAGATCGTGTATAAACTATAAGTACATGTATAGTTGATTATGCTACTACTTGCCTAAATTTCCCATGTGTAGCTCATTTTAAATTGGACTGTTCGTGTCTTGGATGTTATAACTTTTCATTTTTTTTTCAAGGGAGGGAGATGTGAGAATTCTTAAGAAATTTTAGATTAATAGTATAAATGTCACCGTAACACTACTTGTTTTCGTTCAATTTATTGAAGCCCCCAACTATAGCAGTACACTCTAAAATGGCATCTAATTTCATGCTAACTAAAAACACATAAAAAGAATATTTATTGTATATTTAAGAAAAACATTATGTTGTTAAACATATTAAAAATATTATTTTATTGATATCATATATTTTATGTTTATAAGGAGATGGTTTAAAATATCAAAATACATATGCATCTTTCTATCTCTCTATCAATATAAGAAGTCAACCAAGGATCTTTTTATCCCTATAAATTTTTAATTTTATTCGGTTTGGTTCAATATCACTCATCTTTTCTTCAATTAGAAATTAATTTGTGATAAATTACAATCCTTATGTAATAAAATTAATCAATTTTGAGTATTGATTTTTAACTTTTTCTATAATTAAAATATTTTACGAATTCTCCTATAAAAAATTACATTACATGGCAAAAAAAAAAGTAGAAAATAATATATAATATTTTTCTGTACAAACACAAAAAAGTTTTAATTTAATATTTAAGATAAAATATTTTTTCTTAAAAAATGGAAATAAAAGAAAATAAAGCATTATCTTTTGACAAAAACAAACTCAAATTTATTTTAAAAAATCATGAAATTTACGAATCCCCACGTAATATAATTATAACAAAGTATTATGATTGAATTTAATAATTATAGACCACACATCTATTAAGCAAAATATTTACATTTCTCATGGCACAAAAAACCACAAAAATATTTATATTTTAGTTAAAATAAAATTATCTAAATAATTTTAATATTTTTAACAGATCTTCGCGTAATACTTAGAACAAAAATAGATCAAAATACAACTTTAATTATCTATGTGTCTAAATTTAGCTAATTATTGATTGCAAACTTACAAAAAATATTATTAATTCTCATGCCAAAAAAATTACATTATTGATAATGTAATATAATTCTTTAAAAAACTATTATCATTACTATATATTAAACTATTGTGTCCCGCACAAGTTTAAAAGTTCGTAAAATTAATTGGGCCGTCAGTTCCATAACCGGTGTAAGTTCTCGATAACAAGACCATTGCATAAGCTTGGGAAAGCTGCGGAACGATCTCCATTTGGAAGTATATAAATTGCAAACTATTAATGCCAAAGATAACTGAGAAATTTTTTATTTTTGGTTATTAGAGGACGCTACCTAAAAAAACACGCTCATTCACACACTAATCAACAACTACCTTGCAAGGATATCTATAAGTTTGAAAACCGTACCTCTTCACTGGAAGAAAGATAGTCGACCAGAATTAGGACAATTTAAAAGATGTGTACAAGTAGGATGCAAGACTGGCAAGATCGATATTCTTATTATTTCTGCAAAATTCAAACATAAAATTTCCGGAGGTACATATGATCCTATCCCATAATTCCCTCCCTCGTTTTCATCTGGATCATGGGAAGCGATAGCGATGGTGAAAGGATTAGATCTTTTATTGCTCTTTCATCAGAAGTTAAAAAATGAAACTCACTACCACTAATAAAATAAGTAAATAAAATTATGTTTTGGAGGTTACTTGATAGATCCATTTCTGGTTTTCTAGTATTGTCAATAATCACTACTGTTAGAATTGCAATTCTTGTTTTCAGTGATAATTTTATCTCAAGGATATTTAAGATTTTTCTCTTATTTGATACTTCTTAGATCAGCGCAAGGAAAAAAGTTTATCTTATCGCATGATGAGAGATTAATTAGTCCTTTTTTTTCCTGTCCAAGAAAAGTCCCATCACTGCACATGTATGAGCAAAAGGGTCCAAAGGGAAGTTGTATGAACTATTGCACCGTAGTGATGGGACATTCACCTAACTGTAAGTCTATAACAATTACAATTTTACAAGTTGACCTCAAATATAAGCGTTGGAACTGTGTTATACATGCAGTGCTCAATCAGGGAAGGGGAGTGGGGGGGAAAACCTAAAACTATCTGTGCCTCCAATTTCCAGATGTTAATGTAGCATCTAAAACTAAACTTCTGCTCAATAAGTGAATGATTAACTGATAACGAACAGCGTGTTCCTAACAAACTTGCAAGTTAATCATGCCTCTTACAAATACTTTTGTGGGTGGGGGTGGTATATCGCAACTACTTAAAAAGACGAAAGAAAACTGGCAAACTTTTGGAGAGAGGAAAATTGAACCTAAAAAAATATCTTTTAACGAGACTAGTAGTCCGCCCGTTTAACGAACCCTTTACAGATATGAACTCAACGAGATGGATCGGATTATAAAGTGGGTTCTGCAAAAATACATTTACAATAAGTCGCTCTTTCTCTGTATTTTTTTTCCAATATTGGATGCATTTTTCCAAATAACGTTAACAAATAATGTAACTAATATACTCGTACAATGGAGCGAGGCAATACATTTGCAGTACCGACTCTGAAAGATGGTGTATATTGCAGATGACCTGATATATGTACACTGACACCCCGCAGATCATTTGGGTTTCCAAAATCTTCTTGTTTCTTCCGAAGCTCTGTCAACCTACCATTGTTCTGACAGGCTTCTGCAGTTGTTCTCTGTACAGCTTTGGTATTCAACAAGTCTTGAGTATTGCATTTTTCACTGTCCATCACCAAATGAAACTTGACAGTACATGTAGCAGGGCTTGAAAGATGGGAGATAATATCATCAGCTCAAATCGAAGCCAGCCTCAGCATTTATAGAATACAACAGTTTCTGCTCCATTTGCTCCTTGCTGTATCACAAAAGGATTATCAATTATGCATGGTGACGGATCAATATACGTAGGCAAGGGAGGTACATATGGGATTACGGAAAATAGACCTCAGCCTATTTTTCAATTTTGGGCTATAGTCATTTTTTTTATTTTATGCCATGTTTTAGAAAATCTAACTGCACGAATGAAAACAAACTTAAAAAATAATAGAGTATGCAAAGTTTCATAAATTTTTATGATGTACATCATAGTTTTTTTAAAGATGCAAGTTCAACAAGTTTTTGTGAGTAAACTTTTGTATAATTTTATGTAGTTATAAAAATTACTCTACGTATCACCAAAAATCATGAAAATTTACACATCTTCATGTTTTTAATGCTCTATCCATCTATAAGCCTGGATTTATTAAAAACATTGCAGAATACATAAATAAATTACTACAGACCATTTTTTAAAAATAAGCTGCAGCTTATTTCTCATTTTTCCTATATGATATATATATATATATATATACAAAAAAAAGGAATTGAGGTACAGCTCATTTTTATAATACTATTAGCTCGTGTTATGTTTCAGTTTCCAAAATATATGAGAAAAATCTAACCGTAAAGATTGAAAGGATATGCACAAACAACACTATACGTAAATTCTTTTAATTTTTTCGAGCTCATTTACATAATATTTTAAGTCATGTATAAATTTTAAATGGTTATAAAAATCATGTTATACACTACAAAAGATGAGGAAATTTATATACCCCTATTTTCAATATACTTTCAATCCGTACGATACAGTTGAATTTTCTAAATAAGTTGTGAATACATACATATAAAACTAGTTGATACGATTCAAATGAGTTATACACACACACACATTCATATACATATACATATACATATACATATACATATACATATACATATACATATACATACATATATATGTGTGTGTGTGTGTGTTCCTCCATTCCACAAAAAATTACATATTTTAATGTGTAGCCATTTAATATTGATATATTAAAAAATATTTAAATTAAACTACTTGGAAATTGTAATTAAAATACAACTCCCATTATTCAAAACAAGTTACAAATCATCGTAGATTCTTAGTATTATTGAGAATATTTTAAATATGAAGCACACGTGGAGAATATTGTGAATTTTTCAAATTGTTTATTGTATTTAAGTATAACAATTTTTTTACATTAATGATCTTATTTATTTTCATTATTATATTTATTTTAGTTATGGTTCTTAAATTTCACATCCACTGCATTCATAACTGAACTACAATATAGGTCACCTGTCAAGATAGCCACTGGAAGCAACAATCTCTCATCATAAAATCTAAGTTCATTTGCTCAAGTTAACATCTTAATACTACCTAGTAGTAGATTAATATATTACTGATTAGCAGCCATAAACCAGCACGTTTATTTCAGCATCAAGCTTATATTTTAGAGGGTAGTACATGCACTAGAGCTAACCTTCTGTATGGGGGAAGCTTTAAAAGATTCATACAGGTAGCAGATGTTGGTAATCGATCAAGAGCCTCTTCAGATGCATCACCAGCAGCCCTGTGAGGACAGCAAGACAACATTAGTAAGCTAAAAAATACAAGAGAGAGAGTAGAAGGGGTCTTCTAAGTGAGGGATATGCAGAATATCATTACAAGAGCAGAAAATATAGAAATTACCTCTGAATGCAGAATAAAGGCTCTAACAGTTTAAATCCCAGTAGAGGTCCTCTAGAGCAGCCAGTCACAAATCTGGTTACGACAAAAGGAGCAAAACTGGTTATTTTTTCTGAAGCACCTCATGTATATAAATTGTGAAAAAATAATATAAAGCAAATGCAATAAGATAGACATTACATCAATGTCTGCAATATGAAAATGGTTAACAGAATAATATTACATTATATTTATACATAAATACATACGCAGAAGTATATGAATATGACATAATCTGAGTAGCATTTATGACAAGAAAAAAAAGGCAAAAAAGGAACTTCTAAAAATATCAAAAAGGGCAGAAAAATCAACAACCATCCTTATATCAATTTATTGTGAATTGAAAACCCATGTAACGTGTTTCGTGTATCGTATCAAGAATTGTATCATGTGATACGGATAATATGATATAATAATTTTATTAGTACTTATATTACTCATACAACTATATAATTGATATTTTAGATGCGCAATACTTGAACTTACAAAATAGCTAATCATGTCAAATCTACAAGCTTAGGGGATAATATCTAAAATCATGATAAAGAATTAGGAATCATGATTTATGTTAATTATTAATTAATGGTTTACGTTGTTTTAATAAATTAGTATGAAATGAGTACTATAAGTATTTTCTTTTAGTAGGCTATTAATATATTGATTAATTAAAATAAAACAATAGCACAGAGGGATAAAACATTAAATTATAAAGAGAAATCAGGAAGAAATAGAGATTATAATTATCTAGAAGCTAGTAAGTATATGTATTACTACTACATTGATATCATATGGTATATACTCCAAGAGACAACAATCTCGTTTGCAACGACTTGTAACACTACTCAAGACAACGTCGGCCCAACTCAAAAAGACAATCATCACCATGATATGTACCAACTCAATCAACAGCAGCCAGAGCTCCTAAGCAGATAACAACTCAACAGAAGTTTAAACTTTTACTCTGATTTTGGGTCTATTGACGAGGTTTGTTCTCTGGATTTTCCCTCTTTTCCCTTTACCGGCCCATGAAACGGAATTGACTGCAAATCCCCATAGCAAGATTCTTGCAATTCATATGTGATACCTGTTTAACATGTGCAATTCACTCTTACCACTTTGATTCTCCAATTATTCCATCTCGTTCTCTCCAAATAGTGTCAAAACGTATAATACAACTTGTGTATTAAACAGTAGTAACACAATAAATGCCAGATTAAAAAGTCTCCAGTACCACTGGAAAGAGGAATCTACATCAAATAAAAGTCTCGTTTCTGGTCAACTCTTTCCCCACTTTTGAAAGACAATTGAAACAGATAGTATGGACAACAGGGACAGCAGCCCTGGTAAGGTAAGGCTGTAAGCTACAAGTTATGAAGCACATGCACCATTTAATAGCCAAAGCTTCCTAATATACTAGTTTATCAGGATTTTAAGTATTGGTGTTTGGATAAATCAAAGAGGAGAAATTTTGGATTCCAAAAAGAAAGAAAACAAACAAGTTTACCACAAAGATGTACCTTGGTTTTAAAAAGCGCGCATCAGGCGCCCAAGACGATGCGAGATGCAGTCGCCTCAGTCGCATCTTGGTGATGATGCGATACATGTGGAGATTTGCAAAGAAAAATAGAACAAAAAAAAAGGAAGCTTCCTGTCTGTTTCTTCTCTTGGAACCAATATATTTTTTCTCCACCCTTGCCCCCCTTGTCTCCAGGTACGTCTCTCTCTCTCTCTCTCTCTCTCTCTCTCTCTCTCTCTCTACAATCAGCTACTTCTAACCCTTTTTTTTTTTCTGATTGTTGTTCTCATCGCTCTCTCTCTCTCTCAATCTCTCTCAATTCTCTGTCTCTCTCTCTCTGTCTCTGCAGTATGCTACTTCTAACCCTTTTTTTTTTTCTGATTGTTGTTGTTGCATGTGTGGGGTAGTATATATGAGTAATTTGACTATTTGAGATATTTAATATATAGTTTACAATTATTTTGTATATATATGTGTGATTTTCAGCTTGTTTAATTGGTTGGTGGTTGTGAAATGGAACCTACTAATGCTGCCGGAACTGATTCCAGTTCAGCCGCATCAACAAATTCTATAGACCCGGCTAGAAAATATGGTGTAGTTGACCCTTTAAAAAGAAACAATTTCACTTGCAACTTTTGCTTAAAGATAACTACGGGAGGAGCATGTCGCTTAAAACAACACTTAGTTGGAGGATTTAGGAATGTTAAGGCTAACTACAGGAGGAGCATGTCGCTTAAAACAACACTTAGTTGGAGGATTTAGGAATGTTAAAGAATGCCCCAAATGTCCTGAGCATATTCGGGAAGAAGTGAAGAACTATATGTTGAAAAAGAAATTGGCAAAGGAGGCAAGTGAGATGTTTCCAATGATGATTCTCCTGATGTGACAATGAAAGTGAATATGTCAAGTGGTGGGGGACTAAGAAGTAGCAAGTTTTTTCCTAAGAAATCAAGGCAATTTGGTCCTATGGAATTCTAAACCCGAAGATGTCTCAAAGGTAGAAAAGGATGGAGACAACAAACAATAAACGAAGTGTGTCACAAGGAGATAAGAGACAATGCTTGTAGAGAGCTAGCTAGGTGGTTTTATGATGCGGGAATCCCTTTTAATGCAGCTACTTATGATAGCTTTCCACGCGCGATTGAAGCGGTTGGACAATTTGGTCCCAGAATGAAACCACCTAGTATGCACGAGCTTAGAGTTCCTTTGCTTAAAAAGGAAGTGGATGATATCCAATTGTCATTGAGAGAGTACAAAAAAGAATGGGCACTAAAAGGTTGTTCTATCTTATCGGATGGATGGTGTGATTCCATTGTCAACAAAGATACTGTGAACTTTCTTGTGAACTCTCCTAAAGGTTCCATGTTTGTTAAAATCTATGGATGTCTCCGAACTTAAGAAGGATGCAACTCTATTGTTTCAAGTACTTGATAACATGGTGGAGGAAGTTGGAGAGGAGAATGTGTTTCAAGTGGTTACGGATAATGCATCCAACTATGTTAAGGCGGGTAAGAACACTAATCACACATGGCTTTTTTTTTTTTAATATCTCAAATTTTCGATTAATTTAGCATTTGTTAAAATTGAAACTTTCTCATCCTTTTTGAAAACTTGGTAGGAAAGTACTTGCAAGCCAAGAGGCCTCATCTATATTGGACTCCATGTGCGACACATTGCATTGATCTTATGTTGGAGGATATCTGATAGATTTCAAAGGTTTGGCTTGCTTTGAAAAAGGCTATGTTCGTAAATGGTTATATATATAACCATGTCCTTCTTGTGAACATGATGAGGAGGTTCACAAATCAAAGGAATTTGCATAGGCCCGCAATCACTAGATTTGCAACTTCCTTCATTACTCTTGCACAAATTCACAAGCAACAAAACAACTTGAGAAAAATGGTTACTTTTGAAGACCGGAATATTAGCAAGTGGTCAAAAGAAGCGGTCGGGAAGAAAATAGCATCCATTCTTCTACAAGACACCTTTTGGAGGAATGTTGTTTATACTCTTAAGTTGACGGGTCCTCTTGTTAAGGTTCTTAGAATTGTTGACGGGGACAAAAAGCCTGCCTTGGGTTATATCTATGAGTCCATGGATAGGGCTAAGGAGGCCATGGCCATTAGCTTTGGATTCAAAGAGTCACTTTATAGACAAGCATTTGAAATCATTGATGAAAGGTGGGATTGTCAACTTCATAACCCATTACATGCAACGGGATATTTCTTAAATGCCGAGATGTTCTATGATAACCCAGAAAATGCAACTTGTAATGAAGTTATGAAGGGCTTGTATGAGTGCATTGGAAGGTTGGTTCCAGATTTGGACATACAAGACAAGATTGGGAGAGAAATTGATGCATACAAGAATGCCGAAGGTCTCCTTGGCATACCCATGGCCATAAGGCAAAGGAAGATGAGAGCTCCTGGTAAGAAAATGATTCTAACCTTATCTATATCTACTTCATTGACTTAAAATTGCTCAGTTATTTTTTTAAAACTTTTGGCTTGTTAATAGCGGATTGGTGGGATGCTTATGGATCTTTGTCCCAACTTGCAAAAATTTGCTATTCGAGTTCTTAGCCTTACTTGTAGTGTTACCAGTTGTGAGAGGAACCGGAGTGTATTCCAGCAAGTAAGCCAAGTGAAATTATCCTAATATTTAGTTTCTTACTTTTAACAACAGCTTCATACCAAAAGGAGGAACAGATTGGCTCAAAGTCGATTGAATGACTTGGTGTTTGTCAAGTATAATCATGCTTTGAGGCGTCGATACAAAAGTACAAACACCACTGATCCTATCCTTTTGACAGAAATTGATGAAAGCAATGAGTGGTTGCTTGGGAAGATGGATGATGAAGATGATGTAGAAGATGCTACTGATTTTGTCTTTGATGATGGTGATTTAACATGGGGTGTTGTTACTAGAGCTTCCGGGGCATATGAGCCTAGTTATGCCACTAGAGCATCGAGGTTGATAAAGGATGTAGATGCAACGGGTTCATCAAGAAAGGATAAAGGAAAGGGCATTGCTAATACCTCTACTCCTAGTTCTACTCATAGACCACCACATATCACAATACTTGATGATGATGAAGAGATGGAACAAGACATTGGACTCTCTGAAGATGACGGGGATGATATCATGCTCGGGAATAATGACGATTATGATGAGGATGAGTTCTAGTTTAGCCTTAGAGAGATTAAGCAACCATGCCTAAGCTTTGTTTCTCTTTTACTTTTATTTTTAGTTGGACTTCATGAATTTGCATTCTACTTGTGTTATGGTATGATATATATCGGTGTTTTAGCATTTATAACATAGTATTGATGTGTCTCGTGTATGAAATACAATTTAAAATCAATTTACAAGTGTTTTAGCCAAAAAGTGCGCCTCGCATACGTGATGCGTGCGCCTTCGCCTCTCGCATCGGCTTCGAGGACCCTTTGCGCCTCGGTGCGCATCGCGCTTTTTAAAACCAAGAGATGTACTTGATAAAACAGTGTTGCAAAGTAAGCATCTTCTTCATCCCGATACTAGAGGAATTACACAAGAAAATTATAGGTGAATAGCACTGGATTACCATAAGATTAGATGCAACACATATAGCACTATCGAGGGAGCAATAGCAAGAGAGAGCCAAGGGTGGGGGAAGGGGAACACACGCACACGCACGACATACACGCACAAATACAAAAAAAAAAAAGTTTAGCACATAGATGATTTAACTTACTTCAAAAACTTCCTCTGGTTTTCCATGGAAAAGTTCTTTAAAACTTCCCAGAACATATCGATGACATAATGTTCCTGCCAAAAGAAAATGTTAGTATCCCGAACTCAGGAAAAGCTCAACTTAATACTCCTGCCATTCCAAAATATAACATGAAATTTGACTTTCGAAAGTCAATTCGACTTATTTTTGGTCTCAAAATCAATTTGAATTCACTTAGTTTAAGATAATACATATCTTGTGACCTACATCTAAACTGCTACTACTTGCTACTTCATCATTTTAGAGTTTCAAACAAATCACGCTTCTTGAGTATGAAATGAGCTGAATCTGACTTTCAAATGGTTAGTTTGCTCTGTCAGTCTCTCATACAGAATGACAATATATGTAGTAGGAATATAACATAAATGCTTTTGGTTACATGAGGATGGCAGTAGCACACAGACTTTTGAATTTTTGAATTTAGAGCTTACAAACATAAAGTGCTTGGAGTTAGGAAACAAAAATGCAAACATGTGATGCATGAGTATAGGAGTTCGTCTAATCTTGGGGGAAAAAAAGGAATGCAGGTGCTGCAGAATTCAAACATAATAGTTTAGAAGAACACAAACATCATGCAAAGACAAAAAAGTGCAGACTGGAGAGACCACTGGCACAGTGACCGCGATTCAAAATTCTGTTGAGAAATTAATTAAAATCTTCAATGTGTATGATATGTTTTATAACTCAAAAACCAAACAAGTGAAACCCGTAATCAATTACCCAAATATGACAAAGAGTCAATATCAACCATTAGCCAATCACCAATGAAGTCCAGGGTGTTAACTATCTAATATCTATAGATAACTTATTTACATAATGATCAATTCATAGCAGAGTTGGTGGGATCCTGGATCAGTGGATGAGATAAAAATACTATAGTACTATATAAGCCATAGGCACCAAGTATGCTGCAGAAACAAAGAAAGGTAAAGGCAAACATATTCCGTGTTGACTGCTGCTTTGATCTGATTGATATCTTCTATCCAGTGTCCTGTAAAGTTGTGTTAGGCGCCCACATGGGCTGAGGCCCACTGGAGAAAATGTTTTATCAGTCTTGGGCGTCAACTTCAACCAGGCAGTCTCAGTGACGACCTAGGTCTTTGCCCAGATCTTGGAAAAAATCTTACAATGATAAAAACGTAAATTTCAATTCCAAAATCAAAAGAGTTGAGAAAAATCCCCAAGAATATTCTCCATATTTAGAGCAACCATCGCCTTTTGATGGAAGACATACTCTTTAGTCTTAATCACATGAGAAAGTAGAAATCTTGAAAGAGGGGCAGTCGAGCAGGAGACAAGATTTGTAGTTATGGTGATCATCCATCATACTTGGTGTTTAGTTTTATGTTACAAATTTACGGTTAATACCCTTTATGAAGTTTTGGGATTTTACTTAATTATTAGATGGACCTATTAAAACTTACAAACTGTTGTCTACATTTTGCTTTGGGCCAAGTATAACCCAATCTTTATCTAACAGGCTACATTTTTATCAAATGAAATAAAATTACAAATAATTTTAACTCAACATACTGAATCTCTAATTTAAAAATGGGAAAAAGGAAAATGAGTTGTAGCTCATTTTTATAATCCTATCCATTCATACTATGCTTTGGTTTCTAAAATATTCGAGAAAAATCTAACTATACGGATTGGCGGGTTGAAAGAGCATGCCAAAACAATATAACATGTGATCTTTTTCGAACTCATTTACATAGTTTTATTAATGATTTTAAAATCAATCTATCTTAGCCCTAATGTACTAATTTTACATGGTTGTAAAAATCATGTTACGCACCACAAAAATGTGAGAAAATTTATGTATCGCTCTATTTTTTTATACTTTTTCAATCTATAAGGTTTTTATTTTCTAAATAGATTGTGAATTGGTAGATATAAAACTAGTGGATAGGATATGAAAAAAGAGTTATAGTTCAATTCCCTTAATCCCTTTTAAAATTACCAATATTTTGATTTTCTGCTCCTCTACCTCTAGTGTGCATTTAGAATATTTAAAGTTTATGTAAGGGGTTATCACACATAGGGAGTTATGGTTGTGTAAGAAGCAGCATTGATTGGGACAGCCACACAACGGCAATGTGGTTTCCTTTCGTCACTTGCCATTAAGTCGCGCCACCATTGACTGGCTCGTGAGGTGATTTCCAGGCGTCGGAATCTCATTGGTGGGTTATTCTTTTGCTCTCCGCTAGTGCTGTATGTGATAATCGGCTTTGTAGGTGTTAAAGTCAATCTTGAATGTTATTTTCCATATTTTATTTTGCCTTGGCATATCACCCCAATCTGCACCACGTCACAAACTGCACCTCACATCTTTACTAAGGCACAGCAGTCAACTCCCGCTGTGATATAGCGACAGCCTTGATATCAATGGATGGGAATATACCAAATTATTGAATATGGGTATATGATTGCACATGATAAAAGGGAGTCAAAGTACATTTGATTGAATATTTCTATCTAAAGGGCAAGAGAAGGAGAGAAGGAAGTTATCTTGAGGCTGTCTAATAGCCTAAGGTAAAAATAATAGCAATAGAGGTCTCGAGATATTCTATTATCTATGATGTCCTCTTATCGATATTCAATTTCTAACTTCTTCCCAACTCTCATCCGTCATATCTCTCAACTTCTACACAACTAATTTCTGAGTATCTTTACAATTTTCATTGAACTCTATGTATTTGCACATGCAAAGTGAGTGCACTGATTGACTGGTCTTATACATAGAGAGTGCAAGGACTGGTTTGTGCATATAGAAAATTGCGTGAATATCATTCAAATGTGTATGACAATAATGGTTTCATTGTAAAATAGTAAAAATTAATAAAACTAAAGGTAAAACCAAGTATAAAGTATAAACGGATACATACATGCTTAATATCCTACACCAATGCTCAAGTAACAGGATACTTCCAGCCATGGGGATAATATTTTTGTAAATAAATTAAGAAAAGTGTTTTAGAGGCATATTAAATTAGTAACAGAAATTATCAAGAATGAGATGATTATAAAAAGAAACCGCTGCATACACCTAAAGGATCATTACGAACTTACCCGATGATAGCCACCTGCATAATTTGTGTGAGACCGAAGATCATCAAGATCAAATCCGTCAACTGAACCTGATATCATCAGCTGGATCCCAAAGGAAAGGGGAGAGGGTGGTGTGTGTCAAAAAGGTTGGTAAAAATAAATATTCAAAGAACATATTCCCATATAACACAAATACAATAATCTGTAATCACGGATCTATTTTCGTGTTGTGGTTAATCTGAAACTGAAGCAAATACCATAGTTATATGGGTTGAACATTGTAATGGAGCATGTGGATTACAATTAGCTTACATTTACATTAACTAGATTTCAATCTAATATAGCATTTATTCAGTTTTTGTTAGCAGTTTGTCTATTGTTTGTATATCTTCTAGGCTTATACCTTAATTAATAATCACGTTATGAACTTTAGATATCAATCATATTATGAACATTAAACACCACGCATCAACAGGGCTTCAACCGTGTTACCTCCTCACGTGACAAGCACTATAGGCATTTTATAGCAGACCATAAGCAACAACGGTAAAAATATGATTAATTTTAATGTAACAATAGAACATCTGTAATAGTTAACATGTACATCTGCTCCGTAAAAACAAAATCAACTGAACCTATAGTGTGAAAATCATAAATCCGTTCCTTACAATTCTATAGCATACCATATTACCTGAAGTTCATGCTCATTAAACATGTCAATCCACTCTTTCTGTATAAGTTGTTGGAATCCCCTTAAAAAATGAGAACTTTGTTGGCGTATCTGAAAAAATAGTACTCATATATTCCTCATGACTCGTAACGCACAATAAAAATTGAGAAGAACGAACTTAATAATAAAGGCGAGCCATATTACCTGGTAATTCAGACGATGGTTGGCTACAAGGTGAATAAATGTGATCACATTCTCATTGGTAACACGTTTATTTTTTCCTCCAGGTAGCAGCTCTTCTACTGTTTGCTCCCCGTATTCATTGTTCACAATAACAAAGTACAATTCCAAGTCTGAGATGTCAGCATCATAATGCTGCAATCATATGAGCAACATATGATCAAGGAAACATATATGCCTGCATGTATGTATGCATGTGTATGTGTATGATGATACATACATACATATGCTATGATGTTGAGCTACAAAACAAGGAATATATCAATTTAATCTGTCATCCCAAGAAGCAATTGAATTTGATTTATTACCCGTTGTTGGACTTTAATATATATATATATAACATGATTTCATTTACAATTCTTCTAGCTACTTTTGTTTCATTTTCTTCGGAGTGTATACTTCTTAAAAGCACATTGAAACTTAATTTGCAGCAAGAAGAAAATGGATATATGGGTACGTAATATCCAAATTAAGAATAAGAAGAAAATGTTGTTTTGTTTATTCAATTAGTGAAAATAAAACCCATAAGGATGTAATGCAAAATATAAAAGCAAGCAGGAAAGAACAAAAATTAAAATTCACCTTTAAGAAGATAAGGTGGCGATATAATTCAGGATCCAAGGAAGGTAAGTCATTCAAATAGTTGTACCTGAAGTTATTAGAAAATATCAACACCAAGACCACCTCTATCTCAAAACATATATATCAAGATACATATTTAATTGCAATTAAACACATAGCAGTTAACTAAAAATAAACTCAAGATAACATAATCACTAAAAGAGGGAGAGAGGGAGAGACTGTAAAAGAGCAAAAGACACTAGTGGAAAATAAGACAAATCATAATTTTTTGAGAGCACCAGGATCAGTGGCGGATACAGGATTTTAGAGTCGGGGGGGCCAAAAATTTTTAAATGTGCAATGGAAACGAATTTGCTAATGTGCTAATGTATTATAATTAAAAAAAATATATTGAATTCAAAAGATTGACAATATTGCTCTACTATTCTTCAATTTTAAGTCCAAAGTTTACTAATAATAATACTCTCCATCCCAAAATATAGTATTATTCTAAAATCAGAAGATTTATTATACTCTAAAGATAGAAAAATTTATACATAACAGTAATTTTTATGTACTTTGTAATATTCATTTCAAAACTATTGAAATTTATTCTACAAAAGATTAGTTTTTTAAAAGAAATTTGTTTGTAATATTCAGTTAATGATAAAATAAGAGTATTGTAATGATAAATTCTAAAAGTAATATTTTTATTATACAAAAGTATCAATTTCAAATTAAACCCTTTTTAAAATCAAAGAAGTGTATCTTTAATTTTGAAATTATGAAAGTACTCTAGATATAATTTTTAAAAAAATTGTTCAGGGGAGACGGAATCCCCCTCATCCTATACTGGATCCGCCCCTGACCAGGGTCATCTTTACCCTCACAAGCCCGTACAAAGCCATGACAAGTTAATAGTACTCTTAGACAGTCTTTTACCTTTTTACAATTAAATCAAATTATAACCATTCCCGCTGAACTTGTGAAAGTTCCATCATGTATAAACAAAATCCCAAATCCAAATGTGGCTCAAGGTTCGGTCAACAGTTCCAATAAGCAGCTGGGCTAAAATGGACATACACTCACACCCAAATACCATAAGAAGTTAATGAATTGCTGGTGCTTTTGATGTCGATTGGTATCTTAATCCAACATGTTCCAATGTTGAACTGGGTATTTGTCCTCAAGTTAACTACACCTAGTCTTAACCAAATTTTTCACATATATCACAAAGATCGAATCACTTTATATCATATACCTCCCCAAATATAAGCACTACACAGTCAAACAGATGTACCAAATGTTCCCACATGAGTAAATTACAAGTACAAGAAAATAGCAGAACTTGGGTCAATCATCTTGGATACAATTTATACTATCCCAATGTAAACCCGAGCTTGACATCAAAGGTTCAACAGAACCCTATATTGAATAAGGTATATAACTAGCAGTCAGCGCACAGCTTGCGTAACAGTTAAGACTAGTAATTCAGAAAACAAATTAAATTGTTTATCTGTGAATTACAAACTTCTACATATAAGACAAAGGATTAATCCAATAAAATTGGGATAGGTAACAAAATTAACAAGTTACACATCTAGAATTAATTGAGTTATAAGTTACAAAGATTCGAAAATAAGCACCATAGAAGCAATCTATATACTCACTTTTGCTTTAATTTGCTCAAGAAAAAGGTTGCAAATGGTATATCAACAAGGATCCCTTCAAACATTGCCTACAGAATAACAAAGTGAAAGAAGGTAGCATATAGAATCATTATAGTGTTGATCTAAGAATGAATAACTAAACACAATAATTAAACATGAAATGCTCAATCACAGGACGAAGATGCATACTCTCACATATCATTGCAACCAATAATTGATATAAAAGCAAGAATCGAAGATTAGAAATGCAATTATTATGACAAGTTAAAAGCAGCAAAAATGCTGCAACTTAAAAGTTGCAACAAAAAATACAAACTAGATACTTCTAGAGAGGAGCTTCTCCATGATGACATAGTGGTTTTAATGTAACTTTTCTATATAAGACACTTGTCAAAACTTGGAATTAAGACACTAATTCCTTTAAATGGGGCACAAAGTATGGTCTTACTCAAAATACATTATCATCATAGGACAACTTACAGGATAGAAAAAATCATCCTTGCCGCAAAGTAAATCAATTCGAAACAAGAGCGACAAAACTGGGTGAGTATTTGAAAGTTGAAACACATTATTCTCTACAGAAAACCGTATAAATTTTCACAACAGCCATTTTATGTGAAACAATCAAATTGCGGTCCAACACTAACAGCATGAAGTTTTTATAGTATCATGCTATCATAATACCAGATATCTACATCAATGGTCAAACACACGAAACATACCTTTGCGAGAACAGTTCCTAGAAAATGAAAATATTGGAGATGCTGTTCATGTACCATTCCTGATCCAGGATTCGGATAAAGTAGGTGATCAGTTGTTTCCTGTATATAACAAAACCAAAAAAGAAATTAATTCAGTGGGAAATCAATGTGGTGCGTATGGACGTCACATGGTTCTCCATGTTCCTATATGGGGTATCAAATTTTAACATTCTACTTGTGAATTTTGAAATTATCACATTCAAATGGTAAGTGGTAAAACTAGTTTTTGTGTGTGTGTGTGTGTGTGTGTGTGAGAGAGAGAGAGAGAGAGAGAATTTTTTTTTTCTTTTCGAGGTGTGTGTGGGGGTTGGGGGATTGCGGTAGCGTAGGAGGAACAGAAAAAGAGGTAAAGCTCATTTATCTTTTATGGGCTGTACTAATTTTTTTTCTTTTGCTAACTTTGTAATAATCCAACCTCATGGATAATTAAGCATCCAAGAATATGAAAGCATATTAAATTTTTGTCATCTTCTGTGATGTATAGAACGATTTCATTCATTTGAATTATATTTAGAATGGTTTAGTAGTCAATTGAAACCAAAATTGCTACGTCAACTCACCTAACTTGAGCAGATAAGCAAAATATATCTTCTTGGCAAGGAAATGTATTTTATTAGAGAGAAAAAGTGAGTGAAGAGATTGAAGGAGAAGGGTTCCATGTATAGGGACAAGCAATGGAGCCCTCCAAGGAGGCTTCACGGGTAATCACTATGAATATCAAAGATTGAATGGATGCTAGAGGCAAAGTGATGCAATTTAGAAAGCAATGACTAGGACTCATGTAGGGAAACAGACCACAGAGCCGGGGAAATGAACCACAGTGTAAGGACAAGGACTTGCGTCCAAGGAATATTGAGTGTGAGCTACTCTCTCATGCAGTGAGCTGCAACTCTCAAAGGGGCCACAAATAATAAGTTGGGGGTGCTTCAGGGATGCTGCAATGGCTTAAAAGAATGTAATGCCTAAACGAATGTACTTCAGCGAGCTCCTTGGGGGTTATATTCATCTTATCATGTAATAATAATGATTTAACTTTAGAAGAATGATGAACATATGAACTATGTGCTAATACAATTATTATTTTATGTGTGTGGTATCTACTTAAATGTAAATCTAGTTAAATGTACAATTATTAAATATTGGACTTCTCCATAGGAATCGCTGCTCCACCAAAATCTCCAATTGTCAGACCTATAACATCATATCGTGCACGCTCACCACTGTACTCAAGTCCTTACTTCATAGATGAACAAGATAGATGGTCTTGAAATAGGTTCGTTACTTTGTTTTTGATTCATATGGATTATAGAGACAGGTAATGAAGTAACAATCACTACACAAGAACTACATGGATGCACAACCTTAAACAACCCATACTGCACATCAAAAGCTGCCCGGGTTATGTTCTCCATGAAATCTTTGAAAATTCCACCACCATCAATACCAGCCTCCTCAACTCCAAATTCATTAACAAAGGTGACGCGGATCTAGGCAAAGGAAAGGAGTATATTTTAGTTCAAGAGAATACAAAATGCTATTGTTCCAAAAAAATATAGAAACAAGACGAAGAAACTAGGTAAGTATCCAGAAAAGTAACACCATACAAGCACATTCAAAAATAAAGAATATACCGGTCCTCGAAGATCCTCTTCTGATAAAACGCTCAACTGACTAAAAGAATCTTCCAAAATATGATCTCTTCTTATTCTAAAACGATTTCTAGTAAACACAGCATGTGACCCACTATCACCCTTGGCTGCAGCTAGCTGGGACTGGTAAAGAACGCAGAATAAAGTTCAATACATCTTGAGAAATGACGAAAGCAAATTCAAGTAATTTGAATAGCAAGCCTTGAAGAAGAATACTTGAGAATTTTGGCAACAAAACAAAGTTATCTATTGTGTAATTGAAATTTTTGAGACGGAAACTAGAATCACATTCACAAGTTACTCACAGTAAAGATTTTTACTCTGCTTGTAAAAGGCACCAAGAATGGAGCTCGTTTTAGGACATCATGTGCTCTACTACTTTCAATCATAGCCTGGAGAATAACGGCATATAATCAAGAAATAACAGATGGCAAAAGTTTAGCTCCTTTTACTTCACTGGTAAAGTACTTCAGAATATGTTACCTGAGAATTGAAGTGCTCATTGACGCCATCAGCCTGAAAGTCGCTAGGAGCTGTGAACTGTCGCCTATTATTCCAATCTTGCAACTGCAATAGTATTTCACACAAAATATAAAGAAGAAAGATAAATTAATCATGATAATCTAAAGCAGAAATGGCACCGGAAAAATTGATCCTTAGAATTTCATGCTATGTTTCAAAGGTAACTTCTTATATAGGCAACATATCAAAAAATGAAAACTCGTGTACCTGTGACAAGAGCTCAGAGGCAACAATAGTAACCCTGTGCTGAAGAAATTCTACAGGATGGCTCTTTAAAGCAGTGGCACTGGTCACAGATTTTGCCAAGCTCGGAGATGCAACAGGATTCAACCACAAAAGCTGCCATAAAGCCTAAGAGAAGGAGCAAACTTTGCATTTAAAGATTAAGAAAATAGAAATGCTATATTTTTTCATTGCAGGATATGAAGAAAAAATTAAACAAATAATAAAACACTAGATATGGAATCAGTATAGTGAAATAATTCATGATTATCTGTAATTATCATCAAGCACTTAGATACCCAGATGTCACATGAACATTTCCAACTACAAAAGACGATGTATTCTTAGGCTTGCAGATATAACTTTAGGACAGGCTCAAGATCCACTCTAGATGACTCCTCCAATCATTCTTAATTCTAAAATTGATCTGAAGCAAGTCAATAGCAATAGTGACTCATTAGCTATCTACCAAATCAAATACAGGAGGCTTTGGCAGTTACGCTTATGAACATCAGGATATTTCCATAAGTCGACAACAGGGAACATTCGTTTTGGATTAATGTGCTAAATTATATGGCCTCTGGATGCAGTGTCTGGTCAGATACAGTAATGGAGGATCAGAGACATGTAAGTGTCAATATTTTCAACTTTTAACACTAAAATGACGTGTTTCACATCCACACCCTTGTCCGACAAGCCCTTGTCTGAGTGTCAGGTGTCAGGCTCAGCCGCACAGGTGTTTCGAGACAACATGAAGAGAACTCAGGCTACACTGCTAGTGTGACCAGTAAGTATGACATACTGCCTCTCAAATGATAAAGTCGTCGACAGAATATATTCAAATTATTTTCTTCAGAGAGTTTCAATACTTTATCTACAGTCAAGATTAATTTTACTAAGAAATCTTGCAGAATCTTCACTTTAACAACTCCAAAAGTTTGCCTACACTATATCGACAATGGTATATTCTAATCTTATAAAACAATTTAACCATATGATGCTTGTATATTGCAATGTGATATTCTTATGTCTGCTTTCTTACATGAAGTTTAAGTTTTATTTTAGCAAGTCTCATTCGATGTATGAGGCTTTCAATGCGAACTAAAGTACTTCCGGTGTTCATTTATACACACTAAGATGATTTTGAACTTGGAAAGCAAATTGGAGCAGAGCACACATTCAAGTTTGAGCTCTATTTCTTTACCAAGAGTGTTGATCTGCCAAATCCATAACCACACAAACTTACTTGTCTCAAGATAACTATCAATGTTCTGATATCCTTTAGAGACAATGGTTTCTCCTGCTCATAGAATTCCTCATTATCAACAATCATAAGCATGTGCCTGTTCCAAAATAGAAGGTTGTTAGACTTATTCTAAAATTTGCAACTTCAGTTTATTACCTTGAAGACTTGAACAGAAACATGCATATTAATATCACTCTGAGCTGATAAAAAAAACCCTTACTTGTAAATAGGGCAAAAGACTGACAAAGGTAATAGCCAACCAGGTGCATCTCCTGGTAGATAACCAGACTTCTCTGAGAAGGAAGACCAATTCTGATTTTCGTGACATCGCTTCATGAAGTTCCAGAGAACAGGAATCAATTCGGTTCTATAAGCTAATACAGTCATGATACGTTCAAGGGGTAAAATGTTAAAAGTCACATGCAGAAATAAACTGGCTGCACCAACAGCTGCCACCTCTTCTTCATTAGGCCTTTCTTTGTATGAATTATTCCCATGTGAGAAACCTCTGAGCAAAATATTCATCTGTTCAAAAAGCATCAGATCCCTCTATGTGTGGTGAAGATTTAAGTGACATATTGAAAAACTATAAATAATGTCATTACAGTGGATAACACGAGATTATAAGGTAACATACCAACTGCAAAAGAAAGCGAGGATCTATTGCATTTGAAATCTGTTGTTCCAAATCCCTATTCATGACCTTCTCTGTAAATTTCTCGTCAATAACCATTTCATCCTCATCCACTCCAGAATCTGAAATAAATGTATAAAAAGGGTAAGCTAACACAAGGAAATAGAATAATGACTCTCAAGGTACCAAAGAAATCACACTGAACAATGAGAAAACAGGTGAATTGATACGATTCTTGAAAAAGAAAGCACAATTAGTTGGTGTAAAAGTGATAAGAGCGATTTTTTAGGGCATACTTTCTTTACTTCCTGTACTTGATGTGTGGAATGGGGTAAGTTCCTCCATCAAAGATGTTGCAACAGCTACAAAGTCCATAGCCTGGTTCAGGAAAGCAAACATTAAAAGACGGTAAATCTACCACTCCCCTCTCATCTTTGAATTTAGATTTCTTTGACCCATAACTAATAAGTAATAACTCGCTCAAAACATAAAGATACATGCGTATGCATTATCAACTGCCAAGCAGCAGTTAAGTATATTATCAAGAACCATGCAACCGCTCGGTTAAAAATAAACATAAAAATGGTGCCACATAAAAACAACCTCGTTAGACAAAACGATGATTGCCTTATTAATTTTTTTACCCATACAAGAGGTGGAAATGAACAGAGCCAGCAGTCCATTAAATCAAAAAAGGAACAAACTCCAGCAACAAGGTACAGAGAATACAAATTTCTTTGAGAAAACCAGGAAATATCTAAGTATCTTGAATATTCGATATCGGTTTATAGATAAAATGCAGGGAGGAATAAAATTCTGTCATTGAAGAAATCATAAAACTCCCTTACCAAATGAAATGGGCAGTCAGGCATTGCAAAGGCAAGTGAAGCTGTTTCAAGCACATTTCCAAGCAAGCATGCATAGCCAGGAAATTCAACTGATAAGTCAATTGGTAGAACTTTAGCAGTGGTTTTTGCAAAAATTGCCAAATGACCCATATAATGCTGACACAAATCTTTTGTTGTAAATATCTGAAAAAGAGAAGAAACCTTAATAATTATCCCTCAATAGAAGCTTAAATGAAAACAATTACATAAAAAACACTTTACTTGGGGAAACACGTATAATTATAATTTTTCTGAAGCAAGAAGACTGGAGAAATGTAACTCCATAATCTTTAAGTACTGCTACAGAGATTACCGTACATAATTTGAGAGAGATGATTTCTACCACACACTGGTGTCACGCAAATTCCCACGACAATACCAATAACCAAAAAAAAAAAAGAAGAGAATTATGATATTTAAGTACCTCTTTTGAGTAGGGGAAAAGTCGCCACAAGAAAGGAATCGTTAGAATTTGGGATATGAAACCTTGTACTAGGTCAGAATTTGGGCAAATACATGGCTCTTGACCGATATGAGACATAATAAGGACAAGAACTCGCTCCAAAGAAGAGACCTCTTTCATCGAACCTTGGAAATTTATACTTTTCTGCACAATTTTAAAGTATTAACAAATTAGCCCATAATTCACCCAGCAACCATACAGCAAGATACTGAATATTCACAAATAGGAAGAAGAAGGGTTAACTAGAGAAAATGCAAGAAATATCTAAACATTAATCTCATCAACTAAACAAAGAAAATGAAAGAAAGGTCTGGACTTTAATCTCATTAACTAGGAATTGGAGGAGAAATATCAGCCATAAACATAAATGCATAGTAGGATGAACCATAAGGAATTCATTTTCAGCTCTGGATTAGGAAAAAGTAAGAATTGAGTTAACTTCACAAATGTTGCATTATATAACAAGAAGGAAATAGTGAAGCATAAATATCAAAAGAGTCTCAAGTAGCTAATGCAGCAAAAATTATCAAAAAATACCAACAGCTCCAATAGACCTCTGTTCTCAAGCACACAACTGTACAATAATAACCATAATTATGCCCCTTGTCCCACAAGATATGAGATATTTGACATTCAAAACACTATAAAAAGAGGCACACGGGTATATATATCACATAAAAGACAACAAAAAGTATGAAGCACCGTATGGTAAAAACAGTTTACCTTCCCTGTAATGATAATCTCCCGGATAAGAAAATATATATTTCTTTGCAAAAGGAAGCCAATGATCTTACAAGCCCAAGGAACTTTGGGCTCAACCAGCAGAACTAAGGACTCTAGCAAGAGAACTAATGATGTACTAGATTCTGAAGATGCCATAAACAATTGATCCTTTAACTGATTCCTGTTCAAAATATCACCAAAATAAGCAGCTCAATTAAGGGGTCTAAAAGTAAAATAAAACCATACACCATATGAGAGAGGGGGGAAGTATTAAGTTTTGACTGTTCAACAACATATTAGTTGAAAAACTTTCACTAACAGAAACATGAGAACCTTATACAACATAACTGAGACTGAATACTACACCTCAAATTGTAGATATGCTTATTTTAAAAATATGCTATCATTACTTTCTAGATGGGCAAGGGGACACAGAACTTCACTTCAACTCTACATTTGGTCAAACTGAATAATAGATCTCAATTAAGGATACCTTTTATGTATACACGCGCGCGCGCACAGAACTCGTACATCTCAAATAATGAATTTTATATGTAGATTAATGGAAAATAATAAGGCAACAAACTAAGTGTTAAAAATAATTAGAAATTGAAAACGCTTCGGAGAATGCTAAACAACATAAATAGTTCAAGCTGAACTCAGGTCACAAGTGACAACATAGGCTATGCAAAAATAGATGCAACCTCTCAGTCTTTTAACTAATTCACGCAACCTAATGACTACATATATGACAGAAGTTCAAGCCTAAAATCTAGCTTTGAACCCACAACAAGCGAAGCATCAGCTTCTAATTATATATTTTAAAATTTTAATTTGATAAAAGAAAGCTACGAGTCACAGCAGACCCTGTAGATGATTACAAGTGCTCTGAATAACTTCACCCACAGGCCATTGTAAACGAGATAATATTATCTCCAAAATCCCTCAATTGCACACCTCCGATAGCGGATGAGGTGTCCACTATAGCTAAAACCATAGGCTAAATGTATTTACTTTCCTCTTCAAACTTTCACCCTGAGTTTTGTTCAAACTCTTTCTTTTCTTCATCACTTGTTCAAATAAATGCGAACAAAATGACAAATACAGCTATTGCCAACAAAATAATTTCATCTCCAGAATCCCTAACCTGCACCCCTCCAATAGGGAGATAAGCCAGTACTACTAGAGCTAAACATCATTGGTCTTCGAAAATAATTTTCTATTCCTTCACCCACAGCTAAATGTACAACTTTCCTCTCCTAAAACTCACCCCAAATTTTGTCTAAGTTTCTCTTTTCGTCATCATTTAAACAATAGCAAACAACATGAGAATTAAAGTATTGACCTGAAATCATGAAACAATATTATATCTAATAGTACAAGTAAATCTGATATGCTTCGTTACAGCAAAACCAAAAACATAAGGCATGCAACAAACGGTGCAGAAGAAACAAACCTATTCTGATAAACTGCCTGAATACATGCTAAAGCAAATCGCTTCATCCTATAGACCACTGTCCCATTCTTTGACAAATAGTCTGTACCACCAAAGAGGACAAGTACATTTCCTGCAGCATAAGAAATACTGCAATTACAGAAATGACATTTTTATACAAAAGAAAATTACCATGGAAAATGTATTAACGTAAGAAAACAAATGACTGCCAGACCATGTAAATAAACTGATAATACATAACCAAAATAACTGTATGCACAAGCAAGAGCCAGCACACCATGTGATACATAACAGTCAAATGCATGTGTAAATAACAAGAATAAAAAGGAAAACTTCAATTTACATCCTGCACCTTTTTTTCCTTTGTTACGTATTCTACTCTTTAAACCTAGTAATGTTACAGCAACGGTGAGACTACATTCTCATCAATTGAATCAACAACTGTGCTTTTAACAAATGGTGAGAAGTAACAGTAAAGTGCCCTGAATAACATTCATAACCAATATATGCAGTGATTAGGATCCAAAGAATGGATTGATCAGGCAATCAGCCAAATAAATCTAGATTAAAAAAGAACTTTTAAAAAATCAATATTTAGTCCTACTCTTTCCTTTTATCACTATGTTCCTTCAGAAGATTCTTACAGCAGGTTTTCTGTAAAAATGCTAACTAATAAGAATAACCGGTGATATCCTCTGCTGAGACAAATTTTAATGTATACATCTTGCCACCTTCTGTACCATAGTCAACATGGTTTTAATTCTTCCCAGGCTTTCTAAAAACTTCAGTAGTCAGTTTATATGTTTCCTGATAAAGAAATTGGAATAACATATATTGTAAGGCCCTTTGAAGGCCCCTCTCTCATTGAAGTGAGAGATTGTCTCCAACTTGGTCATAACAAACTAAGGGCACTTAAATTTAGTTAGATTATACAAGTGCCAAAGAAGTAAGGTACATATCTATCCAAATTTGTAGCACCATTTTTTAACATGTGCATCGTGGATTTCAATGTATCGAAAAATCATATATAACAAAAATACTTTTAACATACACTTAGAGGTTTAGCATCTTAATATGTCCAAAAACTGTAAAATGGTTAAAAGATATTCAATCTAGTTATATTTTTCTATTGCCTTAAGATCTGTGACGCACACATTCAAAAATGTGTTGCAAATGGACTAGGACCAAAGGAGTATAAAAATATAAAACATGACAAGTGCCACAAGGCCCACAAACTGGGCTTATAATAATAGTCGTCGCAACAAGAGTGTTACTGATGTTTACTATATAGTATGTACTGAAAATACCTACTATATAAAGAATCTAATCTAGCATTGAAACTAAATTATTGAAAAAGGACATTTATTTAAACACACCAGTATCATTAACGAATTTTTGGAGTAGTTGGCACACATCCACAAAGACAGAAAAATCAGCTGCATCATTAGGGTTAAAGAAGAAGAGTAACTGGCGAAGGAAATCCGAATCTGGCCCAAAGCTATGCCTGAAGAACATATTATTAGCACAAACAGATACAGGATACAAAATTAGAATGTGAAACAGCTGGAAATGATTTATAATCTTGATTTAAAATTTTACCTGTCAACATTTTGGCAGTGCTTCCCATAAGTAATAAAAAACTGCTCTCGGACTTTGGAACGTTCAGCTTCTACCACCTTTCTTCCTCTGAAGCATTTCTGTTACTAGTAATTAGTCAAGATCCAAACTTTACAAACTTAAGCAAAAGTATCTAATTGAGTTTTTCAATCACTAGTTTGGACATTATTATCGTTAAATGCTGATGATAAACATGAGAAAACTGTATCAATTTATAGTAACATCAATTAACATAGAACTATAAGTGAAATGGAAAAAGGCAAATTACACGCGCACACAAACATGTAGGTTAAATAAAATTTTACTACAGAACCAATGGAATATTTCCATTATCCAAATATTTGACATGCTCTAAGTGGCTTAAGTAATCATCCAGCAATTAATTAGCTACTTCCTTGTATTTATTTCCAGTGTTATTCATTTATTCTGAGTTAGCCTTTTTAGTTACAGACTCTCAGAAAGAAAATTTATAGTGATTTGTCAGTTGTATGCTTAGAGTTGGTTGTGCCTTAGCTATCAAAGTACCAATTGTGGAGTAGCGAGTTGGTTAAGTGTTTGAGTCTACAAATAGTCAAATCATGTACCTCCTCATTGAACTTTGAATGAATTGTTTCTAGTTTGTCGGAATTACTCACTCTCTCTAGATCATGTTTTCTCTCATCTCATGTTCTATCTTTTTCTAATTTGGTCCAGCCATCAAGCATTTGTTAGCCGTTTGAGCTCCAACTGCTCCCATGTTCTATCTGATAGCTCACTTATTTCTCTCTAGACTATCTCTGCTTATTGTCTATTTCTTCTATCATCTCATTCAATTCCCTATTTATAGTTTGTAACTGCTTATTGGGTTAGGATCAACCTTTGAAACCTAACACCATTTTTGCGGCAAATATAAGATAGTTAAAGAACTAAGTTCAATGATATATGATCTGAAGATAGCCATTTCATCCACGCTCATTTAGTTTATCGATGTGGTGAGTAAAGGAAATACTATGTAGAGAGGGTTCATTTCCCTTTGACAAAATATAGATATCGAATAAATTTAACAAATAACCATAAGATGACATACAAGAAAAGACAAAATCAAATGTTATCTCCAATTCTTTTTCTAGTTTTCCTCTATATAAAAGCCATCCCGTGATCTTTGGATGCTGTTTTTCGTGTTTTAAGTCCAAGTGACAGCCGCACTTTATGCCACATCCGGTTAAAATTTACATTCTGTGTAGCATCTAATAAGCGCATGTTGACAATATTGGAACAAATCAATCCATAACTACAGAGATACTAATTCCCAAGCTTCAAAAACTTGCAAGTCTTGAGCATCTGGTAAGCTGACTAAAAGTCCACTGTGCATCAGGTGTCAATGTGTAGCTAATATTTATTTTTAAAAACCAAATAATTATAATACAGAATTTCTAATAAACATAGTAAATTTTACGAGGATGATTAAACCACATGAAAAGCAAATGCACTCATTCCACAGTGAAATTCTTTGTAATCGAAAAACCATTCTAACAATCCCTTTGATCAACACCATGACAACCCTGGTGCCAAAAATGCAGTAGTTTTAAAGCTCATTCTAGACCCATCCCTACAAAAATTGATTTTGATCACTTCATTCACATACTTGATAATGAGAAACTTAAGGAAAGTTATAATCACATTTCAATGAAACCCCTTTCTTGTATATTAAATAGTTAGAAACGCCTCAGGACTTCACAAAAATTCACCAAAACAAGCATGTAATTATCATTTTTCTCACCCAATCAAACTAAAAACATTCTGTGAAAAGTACTATTATATGCATAATGCAATAACCTGAATCTTGATAGCAGCAGAATTTTGTTGCCGTAACTTCAATCTTTTGTTCCTCTCTAACCTAGTTTGCTCGAGCAGCTTTTGCCTGTCCCTTTCTTTAGAACTTCGACCACCCAAATCAACCCGCTTCCGAGTCGACGGATCCCCACTAAAGAACATTTTTCCACTTCAATATATCGCGCAAAATCAAAACTCACGAATCGGATTACAACGACAAGCAACACAATGACAACTCACGATCGGTAAAATTGACCTAGAATTTGTTTTCTCCGATGAAATTGCGAGGAAACTGTATTGAAAAGGGAAAAAGTTTGAGAGTTCAAGAGACGAAGAAAAGTATCAACGTCAATTCATCATCATCTGGTTTTAAAGACGTAAACAACAAAAGTTGATTTGTATGCAAATTCTCCATTGATTGAAATATATACAGACGGTTTTTAAAAGGAGTTTTTCTTTGATTTTCGTAGTTTTGAACAGCGTCACGAGTGAGAACACCACTGGGGTTTGGTTTGGTTTAATGCTACGAGCGGTACTTGAACCCTTGACCAAGTTATTACTAATATCCCTCGTGCAGAAACATCTAATATAAAAGAACTACGGAGTCAATAAAAGACTTCCCGACACTATAAAAATATTTAAAAGGAGCTTTAAATATAGAGCCTATCAATTTATTTTTTACTCTTTCTTCCTATTTTGTACTTACTATTTTTTGTTTTTTCCTACTATTCTAGTCTTGTATCCGAGTTAATCTAGACCGTACTTCAGTCAAGTTATTTCAAGACAGTTTAATTTATATTCTCATACTTAAAATTTAACTAATTAAGTGAATTCGAGTATTTTTTATTTGAGCCAACATATATTGATTGAAATTATTAATTTTATTATTGAATTGTAATTGTATAACCGTAAAAACTTGTGTTCTTTAACGATAGATCAAGGTTCAAACCTTCTCACAGTAATAGATGTTAAAAAAAGTTAATAGTACCTAAAAGAAATAATAATAACTGGATCACTTTTTACAAGTCAAATAATATTTCGTAGAGTGTATGTAACACAATATATTTATCTGCTTATTTATCTCCATGTACCATATAAATGTGTATATAAGCGGAGATATAACCATAAATCCGTTGAATGATGGCACAACCTCGACTTGATAAATTAGGAGGAGTTCAAATATTAATTAATTGTAGTCTTGTAGATATCAATTCAATTAAGTTAAATTTAGAAATTGAATTGTAATTGATATGCTAACACTAGATTTTTTGCTAGAAATTTGTCGAGAGCCAAATTAAATATTAAAGTTGTTATTTATGTATCAACCACGTCATCTTACGAGAAATCCAATTAACCCAAAGATGTAAATACATAAATCTAATATTTTGATATTGTGTGTTGAAATACTTATTACTATCATGATTATTTTTTTTTTATTTATGTTCATTTTTTATGGAAAACAGGTTTTATATTATGAAAATGATATTTAACATTATTTATAGTTTAACGAATATTTTCACGCGCATGACGTGTGTCCGAATACCTGGCGTATATTATTGGGTTGAATTTAAATTGTACTGAATTTTTGTTTAATGTTCATAAGTTGATTTGAATTTGGGAAAAAATAAATGAGTTCGAGTTATATTCAACTAAGCAATTTGATACATAATCAACTTTTTTTCACCGCGTGCCTCTTCTATGATATACTACACGGTAAAGTAATAGAAACTATATCAATGGATCAGGCAATCATAATAATTAATTTTTATCCACGTGCTCTAAATATTATTTCCTATATACAAAATTATAGATATATTTTATTCCGTATAAAATAGGTTTGTAAAATTATATGATTTAAAATTAAATTAATTTTTTTTTACTTTTGTTAATTTTAAAGTAAAATAACTTGAAATGTATAAAGATTATTATTGGATACAAATATTCATACTTGTATATGTTTCAAATTACAAATTCGTATTATAAATAAAATTATAAAATTTGATTCTAATATTATATTAAAAGATATGTATCTCTAATTTTGAAATATAATTAGTATATTTTAAAACCATGTATTATCAGCAAAAGAAAAAAAATTCACCAACAAAATAACTAGCTCATACTTCATAACCAACTAGTTTTAAAATCCATACATGGCACCAATAATTTATTATTATTATTTTGATTATAATTATTTTGTTTAAATAAAGTAATTTAATTAATAGTTTATATTATAATTAATTTATTTAACATTAATTATTTATAGTAAATCACATAAATTTGATCAATTTATCAATGAATGCTATTGTTAATTATTTATGTTATGATTAAATTGATTATGATTTAGTTTGTAATGGGTTCACTCAATCAATATGAATTCATAGAATGTTATTGTTAATTAATATATTAGTATAAATAGATCAATTGATAGATAAATATTAATAGTTTGTAAATTGATATTTTCTTAATTAGTTTATTTTGTAATAGAATAATAAATAGATAGATTAATATATACAGTATATGATTAGACAAATTCGTATAATTAGATAATTAATATTAACAAATAAAATTAAAAAGTCTTTATGACCGTGTTTTATTATTCTGAATCAATACATTAGTATATATAAATTACTATATTCGAAAGCAATTTGCATAAAAGAGTAAATATAATTTGTGAAATAATTTGAAAATCTTGAAAAATAATAAAATCATTAAGATACCAAGTCGATAAATTTTTCATGCACCGCATATATATTTCATTTGCATAAATAAATGCAAGTTAATATAAGTTAGCATTTATAAATATATTAATTGTAATTTTATATATGAAAAATCTTGAAATATATAAGTATCGCTAATCATTATTAAAAATTGAATAAATCAAACTAAACAGGATAAACGTATAAGAACGAATTTTATTTATTTAGTTTTTAAAATTTATTCACACACCCCGTTCTCTGAATTAGAACAATTGAAAACGGGACGGAACTCGGAAGGCTCCCTCTTCCATTTGAGCAGAAGAAAAAATTGGTTTGAGTTTGCCCTCCAAAATTTTAATACTGAAGCTAATTGCTCTATTGAACCCTAATCTAAGCAATCTGTGACGATATCCAGTTGAGATTTTGTTGAAGAAGAAGGTTCGAACGCAAGAGAATGGTGAAAGTACGGATGAACACGGCCGACGTGGCCGCTGAGGTTAAGTGCTTGAGACGATTAATCGGAATGCGTTGCTCCAACGTTTATGATCTTAATCCGAAGGTAGTTTTGCTGTGTTTATGTACAAGCTCATATGATTGTATTGGTGTGTATTGTATGAATTGTTACATGTTTGTTAAATGGGATAAGCTGTTTGATTGATTTTTGGTACGAATGCTGAAAGAGTTCTGTTTATATTTTGGAATCTTTTGTGTACAGACATATGTTTTTAAGCTTATGAATAGCAGTGGAGTAACTGAATCTGGGGAGAGCGAGAAGGTTTTGTTGTTGATGGAAAGTGGCGTTAGATTGCATACCACTGCTTATGTTAGGTAAGAATTTCAAATATAAGATAATTTGCTTTGTTATGTCTAATGGAATTTTTTGCTGCTTGTTACTACAGATTAATCACTGTCAGTGAAATTCAACTCAAAGGTTTTGTTGTTATGGTTTCTTTTAAGGACAGAGAGTAGTAGAGTACTGCTACTAATTATACACGGGAAATGTCCAATCATATTGTTCTCTGAGTTCAATAATATACGCGAGTTGTATATATTTTTTTCAATTTCCTTATTTGACGGAAACAGAAGTGGATTTTCATTATTGGTTCCTTGTTGGTTTATAGGGACAAAAGCAACACTCCTTCTGGGTATACACTTAAACTGAGGAAGCACATAAGAACTAGAAGGCTTGAGGATGTGCGACAGCTTGGTTATGATAGGGTATATTACCTTAGGAGTCTTTGTTTGATATAAGTTTTTGTATGTATCGAAGTGATTCCTTAATCTATATCTTTTGCAATGCCTTTATTGTGTTGTCTACAGATAATTCTCTTTCAATTTGGACTGGGTGCTAATGCACACTATGTTATATTGGAATTGTATGCCCAAGGGAATATAATCCTTACAGATTCTGAGTTCATGGTCCTGACTCTGCTTCGGTCGCACAGGTTGGTGTTTCTCAATTCTGGATTTGTTTCTTTCGCAGCTATGGACATTTTTCAGTGGATGTACCATTAATTGTTTTAAAAAAAATTCTTTTGTTTTTGTAAATCATACATGTCTCTCTGTGTTACTTTCCCAGATCCTTCACTAAATGTTCATTTCTGTTTTCCCTAATGATACACACGTTTAAACATATATTGTAGTCGTTTCTACAAATTCTTCAAGGCGCCACATATTCCCTTATTTCGTACCTAATTCATCTAGTTTTTGCAAGAGTTCTCCTCGCTTACTCTGTAATTCACGTTGTTATATAAATATAGAAACAAAGAACTAAACAGCCTAGATGACCATTTAGTTGCCAACTTGCCATCAGTTCATAGGTAGCTCTAGAACTAGTCTACTAGACACTTTGTCTGTTACTTAGCATTTTCTGAACATTGGTTCCTGTTGCCTGTCTTTATGAAACCCATCTCAAATGCAGAAGAAATGTAGTGAACTTTTTTAAAAATGGGTAATTTTAATGGATTTTCATATCATTGTATGTGCTAAATTTTTGGTCGGCTAAGAGTTCTAAATGAAGAGGGAATGTTCCTGGTCAAAGCGTTCTTAATCTAGGTTTACTTTAAGTTTCGGACTGATACAAAAATGTCAATTATGTGTTAGATATGATTTGGGCCTTGCAGTACGATACAGTTTGAGTTATGAGATTTTCAGTAAATCAAATGAAGAATTGGACGATTGTAATTCAGTTAAAAGTTGAAGTACTATAAAAACATAAAAATACTTGATTCAACTCTTATAGATCAGAAGATTCCAATATTTAGACATATAGACCTCCTTAATCTTATTTTTACCTTTTTTTGTTTTTGCAACAAAGGATATGTGAACAAAAGGCATAAGTGCAACAGCAGTTGCATAGATGATAGGCTCAGCACCTGAATAACTACTTTTCTTCCTGTTGTTGGGTTCAAACATTTTTTGTACCTCTTTTTGCATCCACCACATTCACGATGCACAATGCAATGCATATTTACCATCGTAGGGTTTAGTCTTTTTGATCTATGGATAAACGGACAATGTGATTATATTTTGTGGCACACTCGTTATCCAAGTGGCCAAATTTAATTACAACAAATCTCTAACAACAGGGATGATGACAAAGGATTTGCGATCATGTCTCGTCACCAATATCCAGTTGATGTTTGTCGAGTGTTTGAGCGGACTACTCATGCAAAGTTACAGGATGCCCTTACATCTAGAAAAGAGCCTGAGTTAGATAAACACATGGGCGTTAGTGAAGGTAGTAATGCTGTTTCTGATGCACCTAAAGGTAAACATGGAAGCCGAAAAAGTGGGAAATCTACTGATTCGAGTAAAACAAATAATGTTGCCAGTGCCAAGCAACCTACGTTGAAGGTTGTTCTTGGGGAAGCATTGGGTTATGGGCCGGCACTATCTGAACATATTATTCTGGATGCTGGTCTGGCTCCAAATGTAAAACTTTTAAAGGATTTCAAGTTAGACAAAGATGCTGTTCAGGCTCTGATCAAAGCCGTTGAGAAGTTCGAGGACTGGCTGGAGGACATTATAACAGGTGAGAAGGTCCCTGAAGGGTACATTTTAATGCAGCGGAAAATTTTGGGGAAGGATGGTTCCGCTTCTGAAGCACAAATTTCTAATCAGGTTACCTTTCTTGTCCCTGCATTAGTGTCTATATGAAATGCATTTTTTCCTTCGTAATTTTTGTAAGATTCTACTAGATATGCTACATGTATCAAGATAAAAACCACTTATTTGGCTTGTACGTCATAATTCTTGACCTCCATCGCAGATCTATGATGAATTTTGCCCACTACTGTTGAACCAGTTCAAGTCCAGGGATTCTGTAAAGTTTGAGACATTTGATGCAGCACTGGATGACTTTTATAGTAAAATTGAATCTCAAAGGGCTGAACAACAGCAAAATGCAAAAGAGAACTCTGCTATGCAGAAGCTAAACAAGATACGTGCTGATCAGGTTTACATCGCAATTGCATGTTATTGAACATAATAGCATTGCTAGTTTCTTGCTGTATATTTTCGAAGTATGGCTTGGTTTTCTAATCTCTACATGCTCATTTACCATTCTTGAGTTTCTTCAAAGGGTTCTTGAGTTTCGTCAAAGGGATATATGATGTTCCAATAAGTGTAACTGTAAGTATAAGATTGCAAGTTCTGAAGTCCATGTTTTTACTCCCTCCGTTTTATAATAAGTGACATTCTAGCTATTTGCACATATATTAAGGAAACTAAAATTTATGCTAAAATTTTGATAGCTTGCCATTTTTACCCTTCATTAAAATCATACAAATTACAAAGAGAGTGAGGGTGGCACAAATAAAGAGAATGAGAGAGCGTAATTGTTTTAATTACTCCAATAATTCATTGAAGGGTAATTTAAGA
>CM025780.1:31372788-31520295 GCA_014636745.2 Centella asiatica | reverse complement strand
GTAATTGTTTTAATTACTCCAATAATTCATTGAAGGGTAATTTAAGAAGTATAAGTGATAAGTTTTTAGGAATACGTAAAATGCCAGTTATTATGAGAAAAAATTTAGACTCTAAAATGCCACTTATTATAAAACGGATGGAGTACATAATTTGCGTCTAGTTACATTAAGCGATCCTTTTCGTGCTGCTGCATTTCTGAGGTTATGAGATGTGCTCTAGTGAATTTAGGACCAGCTTAGTGAGCACGCTCATTGAAGCTCCAGTTTTCATGTTTTCATATAACTTTGCATTTTTTCATGTTTTCCGTAGAAGGAGCCACACCAGAAGTGCATAAGATAGTACCAATGCACTAAGTTTGAATGTTTTATTTGTCTTACCCGAAATAGCATTGCAATTTTTATATTGCATCATTTAGAATAGATTTGGTGGCTCCTTATGTAATACGGAGTGTTAGTTATTTAGTTAATAGAGAGACAGTTATCATTCTTTTACTTAAGTTTTTCTGTACGTTTTGGATCAAAAGATAATCCCAAGGCTGTATCTACCCCAGTCCCCAGTATTACAATGCGTACACAGGACTTTATTATATGTATTTTCTTTATGAAATTCAAGTATTTCTATTATGTTATAGGAAAACCGTGTGCATACATTGAAGAGAGAAGTTGATAATAGTGTTAAAAAGGCGGAATTGATAGAATACAACTTAGAAGATGTGGATGCTGCTATCTTAGCTGTTCGTGTAGCTCTGGCAAATGGAATGAGTTGGGAAGATCTAGCTCGCATGGTAAAAGATGAGAAGAAATCTGGAAATCCTGTGGCCGGCCTGATTGACAAGCTCTACCTTGAAAAAAATTGTATGACACTCCTGTTAAGTAACAATCTCGATGAAATGGATGATGATGAAAAGACCCAACCTGTGGAGAAGGTATTATTTGAAGGTTTATTTCAGTATTCCTTTTTATATGATCCTGTTCATGATATGAGCTCATAGAAAAGTTTGTATGTCTACTATGGTGCTCTGATGTGATGTCAGACATCGATCTGATATCTATAGCCCATAATGAAAGCATTGCTGTGGACATCTGATCTTGATCCAATTGCAGATATTTTATGCCCTCCGTTGCTGCTCTTTGCCCTTGGTTACGCCTCTTTACAATCAGTAGTATTTTACTGCTCCTATCCAAAGAACATAGCTTCTCGAACTCAAAGTTTTATATGCATATGTTTTAACTTCGACCTTTTCAACCTTGTAGGTGGAGGTTGATCTGGCACTTTCAGCCTATGGCAATGCACGGAGGTGGTATGAGATGAAGAAAAAACAGGAAAGCAAGCAGGAAAAGACAATCTCAGCTCATGAAAAAGCCTTCAAAGCTGCTGAGAGAAAGACCAAGCTCCAGCTTTCACAGGTAGGTCGAGAACTTGAGATAAACAATAATTTACTGTGTTGTTACCCCGCCACCGCCGTGAAGTATCTGCCTATATTTCAACTAGTCTTTCCTCAAAGGATGACCCCATTACTGATGATGTGATGGAGATCTTGTAGGAATGTTATTTTATTTCACTAATCTTTTGAAAAATGTGTGCTAGTACTAATTTCAGTAACATGAGTAGTTGGAGAATTTCCTTGCCTTCTGAATCTGCATCAGAGAAAGTAGTATGCTTACAGAACAATTACAATGTTTAAGGGGCTCTTGCATGCCTAATCGTTCTTATGGAAGTCATCATAACACTTTCAACTAGACATAAATATTCATTTGGAGCTTTGGATTCTCAATTTTTAAATTACATCAAGCAGCTACTCTATCTCAATGGTTATCTGTCAGCCAGAGGCTCCACTTGCCTGCTTTCCTTTTACTATGTTTAAGAAAATTTTGACGCCATTGGATCTATTTTTCTGCTCAGCTATCAGAATTTAGCTTATCATATTGGAAGAATATTTTCTTTGCAAAAGAACAGAATCCTGTCCTCTCTTGTTTCTTAGTTTAATTAGTTTCAAAATTGTGGGGACCACAATGGGTCTTATTGACATGCTCAATTTGTCCACAAAATACTTGCGTAAAAGTAATATAATCAGTTAATAACTGAACACCTGATGCATGTTAAGAATAGATACTCAGATACATAGTTTGATGTTATAATTGCATTGCTAGTCTTTCTTGCCCCTTGTATTTTATTTTCATAATTTCGGGATAAATCTTTGCTAGGCTGTTTGTTTCACCATATCCGTAAATTTTTTTTTTCTGAAAATCGTTAAAGTAATTATCTCATTTGGTATTTTACTGATTACCAGTTTCAATTTTCTTTGCTTACCTATTACAATATGCTTCATGGCAGTGTCACACTAGCAGCACAAGTAATACCGAACTAATATAATAATAGTTACTAAATGTAAATGGTCTACTAGGAATTAACATTAATTGTAGGATTAACAAAAGAATGTGAAATGGAGACAAAGCTTCGGGTATCTATTATCATATTTGATAATTTTCAATTATTATGTCTATTTAACTGATTGGCGCGATTCAACATTTAAATTGCAGGAAAAAACTGTTGCTGCAATTATACATATGCGTAAAGTTCACTGGTTTGAAAAGTTCAATTGGTTTGTCAGCAGTGAGAATTATTTGGTTATCAGTGGACGTGATGCTCAACAAAATGAGATGATTGTCAAGCGATATATGTCGAAAGGAGATCTGTAAGTGAATGTTCTATTGGTTTTCAGTTCATAATTTTAACCTATCATTTTTTTTAGTTTCCTTTTAGTTTTTGGCTAAGTTTCCCAACAGCTTTATTTCTTGAGCTATAGAATTGGGCAATGTTGGTGGTTGTGTGGAAGTTTAAAGTAGATTGAATGATTAGATGGGAGAAAATAGTCTTGGAAAAGCTGTACCAATTGTTTACGAAACTCAGGTCCAACCAGTGATGACTGATGAGTTGATGAATGGAAGATGGTGCTATTATTGTCTTTAAAATTTAGATGACATTATTAACATCAAGAACACCATTAATTCCAATTTTAGTTGCATTAAAAGAAGCCTGATATTTTTAAATCTTACTATGCTCAGATTCTACTTGACATTTGAGTATGAAACTCGTATTCGTCTCAGATTTGATGCATACATTTGCTTTCCACTGTCTAGATTGGAATCGTATTTCTATTCGTATATTCAGGATTGACTCCGTTCGATCTCACCAGAATCTGGGGATACTTGTTGAGTCATTTCAGTTTGAATATTCAATCTAAATCAAGATACTCAATTTATATATAAAACTCTTTGTAATAACAATAAAATGAACAAGAGTGGATTATCAAATATAAATTGCAAATGTTGTTGCGCCATTTTCACTCCCAAAGGCCATGATGCAAATGCATGCAATGTATGCAACATAATCATTTTGTCCAAAGAATTGAAAGGAACACAGTCATCATAAACTTTTTGAAAAGAAAAGCAATATAATTTTATTAAAAGTAAACTTTTTGGATTGCATTACCATGACAGATATCAGATCTACAAAAACGCGCAACATGAATCCACCAACTACATGTCAATCGAGTATTTAATTAGTAATCTCTCAAAAGTCGAAGCTACTTGGTGCAAAATACGAGTGAATGCTCTTTTCACATGTTCGTCTCGTTTTAGTGCTCAAATTTGAAAAAGAGCTCATAGTCGCTCGTTTAATAGACAATCTTGAGTCCAGGTTCGGCCGCTTAGAACCCAAATCATTCAGTTATGTTTTCATCCCAAATAGTTCACAAGTTGGATTACTACTAAAATCTGCAGATAAATCCTCACCATATACTTTCATCATATCAGCTACAAATTACGATCATCAAGCTTGTAGACATGATATTTTTCTAGTAATAAAGTTCAACTCTTTGTCACAACATTATAATGTTATACTTGAAGCTGGGATTTTAGACCTCTGTAGAATAATATATTGCCGTTTGCTAATTGTATTCTTATATATTATTCATGCTAATATTGTGAATTTGATGGAAAATAGGTATGTCCATGCAGAACTTCATGGAGCTTCTAGCACCGTCATTAAGAATCACAAGCCAGAAAACCCTGTACCACCTCTTACTTTGAACCAAGCAGGATGCTTCACTGTAAGTGGGCATGTCACTATAATTCTTAGATTTATTATTTATTATTTTATCCATGCGCGACAGTATACTTCACCTTCATGTATTCTGGTGTAGGTCTGCCACAGCCAGGCATGGGACTCCAAGATTGTAACAAGTGCTTGGTGGGTCTATCCTCACCAAGTCAGTAAAACTGCTCCTACTGGAGAATATCTCACAGTTGGAAGTTTCATGATTCGTGGCAAGAAGAATTTTCTTCCCCCCCACCCTCTTATTATGGGATTTGGGATGTTATTTCGCTTGGATGAGAGTTCCTTGGGGTCTCACTTGAATGAGAGGAGGGTAAGAGGTGAAGAGGAAATAATAAATGATAGTGAAGAAACTGGGCCATTCCAAGAAATCTCTGATTCTGATTCTGAGGAGGAAGTTTCAGAGAAGAAGCATGATGTACTATCAGGAACTGTTCCAGACCTATCAGGAAATAAATTAGAAGAGAAAGCATTACCTTCTGAAGTTACCTCTGGCAATGGTCCCAGTCTCCCCAGCGTCAAAGCTATAAATAATCAAGAATCTTCTGTTGAAGCTGGGACCACTTTACATGAGAAGCATAATGGATCTGAAACTGCTAGCAAAAGTGCTGCTTCAGTTACCCTACAACTCGAGGATCTCATTGATAGAGCTCTAGAGCTTGGTCCTGCCTCTGCATCTGCTAAAAATTATGGGCTCCAAGTTTCTCAAGAAGAATTTGAGGAACATAATCTAGAAGGAAAACAGGTAGCACATAGAGAAAAACCTTACATCTCCAAAGCAGAGAGGAGAAAGCAGAAGAAAGGTCAAAAGAATAGTAGTGTAGATGGGTCTGTTGAGTATGGGGAAAAAGAGGTTGCTGAAGATAACCATAAGGTAAGTCAGTCTGATAAAACTGTTAAAACATCAAATGCAGCTGGTGGTGGAAAATTGAGCCGTGGACAGAAGGGTAAACTCAAGAAGATGAAGGAAAAGTATGCTGATCAAGATGAGGATGAAAGGAAACTTCGAATGGCTTTACTGGCTGTGAGTATTGTGTTTTGCTTTATAATACTTTAATTATTGCAGGCTAACACAATTTTTTACCCCATACAGTTATATAGTTATGTATAATGTATAATGTATAATGTATAATGTATAATGTACTCACCTTAGCTCACATATATCAAGATCTTTCTTCATTGTTCTGTCCTGTATTATGTATTTATATAATATATAATATATGTGAAACACTTTTATTTTATTTATTTATTGGTAGATTGTATAAGTTCTAGCTTGAACATCTAAGGCCGATTACTTCGTCAATTTCTTAGTCTGATAAAGCAGGATGAACATATTATAACATTGTTACTCTTGAAGATCAAAATGTAAATATATCTTCAGTTTTTCTTGCTAAATCCAGAAAACTGCTAAAATTGCAAAACACTCTAGCTAAATCATTTTCCTGATCGTCCTTCAAATATCCTGTTCATTCAACATGTTCTCTCCCTTCCAGAAAACAAAATAAAGAACTATAACAACTATATGAAATTCTATGGATCATGTAAAGTATACACACTATGTTTGGTTTGCTTGAATGGAATAGGAAGGAGAATAAAATTAAAGATAGAAGATATCTGAGGATAAGTGGTGGTGGGAGTAGAAATGAGGAATAGGGCAGAGATGTAATAAAGGAAAGAATGATCTATTCCTCATTCTTCATGGAATGAAAATTATTATTAAATTTGGTCATGGTTTAAAATAATTCATTCCACCTTCCTCTACTATATTTTTATTAGATTTCTCATATTTCCTTGTACCATTACTCTGTCAAACTTATTCTCCCTCCTATTCCATTCAAGGAATCCAGGTGCACCGGAAAGGTCCATATAAACTCTTTGGGTAATTCATTTTCCTGATTATTCAAAAGCTTCCAATTATTGGATTGACACAGAGAGTTTATACAAAAACAATTTCAGTCTTCAGCCATAGCAACAGATATTCAGACATCAGATATTGTGTTGCATTTTGTACATTGATCAGATATTGCTCATTGATATTGTGTTACATTTTGTAATTTCAGATATAATGTTCAATTCACTATTTTTATAGAATAATTTCTTTGATAATGAATTTTCAGTCTGCTGGAAAAGTACAAGAGAATGATGAAACGCCAAAGAATGAAGCAGCAGCAATTGTAGATAAACCTGTTACTGGTATGTAATAAGTGGAAACAAGGATGAAGCTATTTACTCTTGTATTTTATATTTTTTTTTCTCTCTAAAATGATGTTCTTCTGCAGTTCTACTTACTTTTGGTGCCCTATGAGGTAGTAGAAAAGGTTATCCTCTTATCGTGACAGAAGTGTGTGTCTGCAACTGCGCATGCGATATGTGTTTTTCTTTCTTTCGTTCCTTTTTTTTTTGGGGTGAATCAGTGCAATAGTTCATGCATTCTTTTGCCCCAAGTGGCCAATACATGTCTGATCTCCAACTTTTACAAAACTCTGCCAATTGTTAATATAAAAATGTATTATCAACTAATATTACTATCTTCTTTGTTGATCTCAGGAGATGTGTCAAAAATATGTTATAAATGTAAAAAGACAGGTCATCTCTCTCGTGACTGTCAAGAACATCTAGATGAAGCTGTGCAGAGTCGTTCAAAAGATAGACTTGAGAACAATTCCAATGACACTTTGGGTAGTAATGCTAGTGAGATGGACAGGGTAGCCATGGAGGAAGATGATATACACGAGATTGGTGAGGAAGAGAAAGAGAAATTAAATGACGTGGATTATTTGACTGGGAATCCACTGCCTAATGATATCCTATTGTATGCTGTACCTGTGTGTGGCCCATATAGTGCAGTGCAGTCTTATAAATATCGAGTCAAGATAATCCCTGGCACCGCAAAGAGAGGAAAAGGTATTTGCATTGATGCTTGATATACAGTTTATTCTTGTCTATCCTAATTAATTTACTGTGTTAAATCATTTATTATACTATGTCTGAAAATTTGACTTTTTTAGTATTCTTAGAGCCTTGACTGATTTTGCAAGATCCTTGATCATTTTTCTCACAGCACTGCCGTCATTTTCACCATTGTTTGTCATCCCCACCCTCTTTCCCCTTATTTGCAGCTGCTAAGATGTCCATGAACTTGTTTAGTCACATGCCGGAGACAACACAAAGAGAGAAGGAACTGATGAAAGCATGTACAGATCCGGAACTTGTTTCTGCTATTATTGGCAACGTTAAAGTTTCAGCTGCAGGACTTACTCAACTGAAGCAGAAACAGAAGAAAGGAAAAAAAGCTAGCAAACAACAGAGTTAGCAACTTCAATGATTCAAGGAAAGAAAGTAGATGACGAAGTTCGTGACTTAACAAGTCTGCCGACAAGAGGCTGTCTCGAGATGATCCTTGTACGCTGTCCGGCTTTATTCCTCCACCAACAAAAGAAAAAAAGAGACCCCAGTGTTAAGTTTTTCCATGATGGTATTTTAGTTATATGGATCGGTAGTGTATAAATTTGAAATGAGATTTGTTTAACGGGGATAGGAAGAACTGAAAATTGGAAATATTTACATGGTCATTAACCAAATATCAAAAGGACAGACCTCCACAATTCGAGAATCGGCGGCTCCTAGATTACCGTGTGAATATTTAATTTTTGTTTAGGAAGTCTCATGTTCAATTTTTTTCTCCCATGTCTTAGATTTTTTGTTCTTCCAAGTTAATTGGTTCAATTTGGTCTCGGTTATAGTTTCTCGTAATCTATGCTGGTAGTAGTATAGGATTAAACAATTATTAAACTGAATGAAGAGTAAAAATAATGGCAGGCCAAATCAAACGCCAAGAATTATGTCGTTTGATCACTTGATTGAGTTATCCTTATAAAATATAGGATCATTTTGGTACAACATATTGATATCCTCTCAAGTTAAAATATATGATCAAATATTTAATACTAGAGTTTGTTTTCATTTTTTTGAAATTTCCTACATAAAATAAATTATGGAGGGAATCATTTATGGATATGTAGAGACAGTAAGTACTCGGTTATTGGGAAAAGGAAAAAAAAAATACTTTTTAACTTCGAATTAGGATCAACAAGAATGAGAAACAGGCGTTATGCAACCTCTCTCACACAAATTCAGAAGACTCAAACTACAGCGACAAGTGTGTATCCAAGATTTTATCATCGAAAATAATTAAGAATGTCCATGATGAAAATTTCATATTTTATATCCTAAGACAGTGGGAGGATGAGTTTTTTATAGATGAAATTTCCAGTGATTTTGAACATTCATTTTGATTTAGAAAGTCATTTCGATGAAATTTCTATTTAATTCATTCAAAAATTTCTAATTATTTCGATGAAGCTCTGTAGCGTGAACCAAGACTGTTGGGCCACATACCAGTGAGCCCAACACCGCCAACAAATGCACCTTATTTGGTAAGATTAAATTATACACAACATCCAATAAAAATTTAAAAAAGATTGAATTTACACCAAGCAGCACCCGAGAAGCAACTTCCCAAATGTATGAGCGACAGAAAGAGCTAACAAACCCTTTTAATGGCAAGCTCGAAGGGCATTCAAAAAATAAATCTCTACAATCATGTGGTAGTGTGCTTGTCAAAGCTTTGTTCACACACATATCTCACTTCTACAGGTTTTACATGAATGATTTGCATGAAATACAGATGTTACAAGATTGAAGATGGAGCCTATTTATATTTTGGAGTATGTCATAAATACTTGTAACAATTTACCACGAGAAGGCGACGGAGGGGAGTTCAATGTTAGTCTATATTAATCTTCAGCTGGGGGGATATCGCTCAAATCCAGACCCTCTGCAGGCAAATCCGTCAATGGACCCAGGATTCCATCGGAGTTGAGTGTCAATCCGCTCTTTAGGAGGAGGAACGCACACAAATTAAATTCAGCATGGATGGTTGAGAGACAAACGACAAATAACATGTTTTATTGCTGCTGACATATAAAGTTCAGATACAACCTAGAAGGCTAAACTATTGCAACATATTATTATAGTTAAGAAATCTAAGTCTTTATTATTTCATTTTTATGCGGCATAAAAATCAACCCAAAAATTGCGTAGAAGTTTGTCTAATACAAACCCAAACAAAGACAAATCAAGAACAGGTACAGACATAAGAGTGTACAACTTGGAGGCAGATTGTCTCAAGAGTATAGATTGATAGACCAGGAACCTCATATTTTAGCCACTACAATAGGACTATTGTAATAATAACTTATCCTGACATAGAACTATAACATACTACTACTTTCTGAAAACCAAAAAGAAAGAAAGACGAAACTATAACCACAACCAGTTGCCTTTAATGTGGTTCACTTCTTTCTTATCAATGGTGACATTAGTAAGGGCAAAGCACCAATCATTACTCGCCCAGGTCATAAAATCTTTAATAATGGTCACAATTGCCAAGTCTTAAACAACTTATAATACTGGTAGGCTCAATGATTTATTTACTTTCTTATGTGAGCTTGACAACATACTGATGCAAAACCAACTAAAAAATCAAAAGTGTACCTCAGGCTGGAATCTCAGCATGTCAGCACGAGCCATGGCTTCTGCTTGAGCAATTCTCTGCCTGAATGTCTGGGCCATCTCCTCTGCCTGTTAGAATAGTAACAAGCAATTTTTACTATATCTGTTAAATTTGATGAAGCAGAAAATAGTAATCTACTGACATATACAAGGAAAGACCAAACAAATAGTGTATCATCTAGAAAAGGCACATAAGGTAGTGAAAACAAACCACCAAGTCCTTGGATACTGTCATACTAACATGATTAGATCAATCTGAATGAAAATAAACTGAAGCATGACCAATCTAAATACACACATGACAATGATATATAAATGGGGAGAAGATTTGAATCCTTTGAAAGAATTACCTTTTCAAAAACTAGCTTTGGATTGCGAATCATGTCCCCAGGTGTGGGCTCTAATTTCTTAGTAGAGAGACTAACTCGGCCCCTCTCACGGTCATGGCTCAATATCATGACCTACAGAAAGATAGTTGACATTAAATTCTGAAAGGTCAATTTGAGTTCTCAGCAACAAACCAGACAAACACCGTACCTTGAGAATATCACCGGGCTGTAGGACTGTTGCAATGTCTGAGACCCGATCATGACTGATCTGGCTTACATGAAGAAGCCCATTGACTCCACCAATATCAATGAAGGCACCATACGGTTTCAAGCTCTGAACAGATCCAGTGACAACAGCTCCAATTCCAAGCTGGGCCTGACTGTCAGCCATGGCCTTGCGGTTACTGAGAACAAGTCTAGACTGTTCTTCGTCAACCTCAACAAACTTTAAGGGGATATCCTTGTCAATAAGCTCTTCCGCAACTGATTTCTGATGCATACAAGATTACTTAATGATTACTGCGTCTACGATATGTATTTGTTTTAAATAAAAGTAGAGAGGAGACATAAATCAGAAGAGTAAAATCTGAAGCCTACTTGTGCACTTCTATATCCGGAATTGCTCTAAATTATTTAAGTTGTATGTGTTATCCATGATATGGATCAATCCATCAAATTATTCAATCTAATTAAACAAATATGTTGTATAGAATGCAATTTCTATATTGTGAATCAGAACTAACACAAGCCCTTAATGATTAGCAGTTATTCAGACACTTCGATCTAGTTATTAGTGGAAAATGTTCAAACATTCTTCTTCACAATATACAATGACTAGTAATACAGCAGAACGAAGTCCCAACATCTTGTAGTCAAAATAAGAGAAGAGTGAAGTTTGTCATTATGAAGACTACAGCAAAAACGATTTCATGATCAAAATTGCTTCCACCATTAGAATCAGCAATTATAATTCTCCAATCAAGATAACACTTTCCTAGTCTGCTGTTTATATATTTCAGATACCCATGCTGTCATGCAGTAGGACTGTAGGACAAACTTGATCATGGAAGTTTTAGTTTATATATTTAAAGAGAGTGTAGAATCATATGTTTATGACTGAAAAGAAGTCCACATGATCATAAAGGTTTCAAACTTCTTTGTATTAACAACCAAGAGAAGAGTGAACTCGAGTATGGGTGTATATTTTCACAATGTCACAGATGTAAGTAATCAACACTTTCCAAAGATCCCCAAAAACATTAATCGGTCTTTCTAAGTAGTCCAAACAGCAAAGGATAGGTCACCAGAGAAGATTTAGAATGCTGACATATTACAAATAGAAAACGTTTTCACAACACCTCCCAGATGTCCCAAATCCTATCTTCCAAGAGAATATATTTGGGATGCGATAACATGCACATTAGTGACTTCAAATATTTTTAAAAAAAATTGAATTATCAACTATTGGAAGCCATATTGAAGAAAAAATTGCATATTATTGACTTTAAAAGATGAACTATTGAACAAGCCATGTTGAAGAAGAAAACCGTTGATATTTGTGAGAAGGGAACAAATCCACGAAGACCCTCAACCAATGCCACAACTCCACCTTTGTTCGCGCCAAGAACCTGCACATGTCAGCCAGCAGAGTTATGACACAAAATAAAAGACTTCCTAGCTTGTTGAATAGAAGAGGATATGCTCTTCCAAGATAATGAAGAAAAAGAATTTGCCAAAATTTCAGATTTATGGATAATTCAAAGTAGCTAGTAGATTTAACATAAAGCACATGGAATAAAGCAACATCTTTAAGCTAATACTGGCAAACTTATGTTGTATTAAATGATTTACCACTAAAAACAAACAACAATATCTATTTTTCCAACTATAGTTAATGGAAGAAGGAATTAAAATTTAAATGTTATCAAATCAACCATAACTTAAGTTCAAGTGACAAGGTGGGAAAAATAACATAAAATTGTTGGCATTACAATCCTACCTTACCCTTGACAACAACATCTTCAGCTTGAAGTTGTCTACATCGTTCCCATGCAAGGTCATACTGGACTGACCGTAAGCTCAAGATCAAACTATCATCATGTTCATTCTCACCAATAATTACAAACTCCTCACGCATACCAGGAACTATTCCTGCCTCCTCCACATGCTTTATACCATGAATGCTTGCTTCTCGAAGTGGTAAGTACGCAGAAGATTTTGCAGTGATGTCCACTAATGCTCCATTAGCATCTGTATTAAATACCATCCCAGTGACCTGAAGCCATGGACAAATAATTTCAAACTCTTCTGAGTTACAAGTAAAACCAAACATGAAGATACTCTATGGAGTGTAGTGCTAATCTAAATTTTCATATTTATTATATTTTTTAATAGGCGTACAAGCTAACGATTCTCAAAGGCAAAAAAATAAAAAATAAAAAGAGAAGCAGATTAACCTTAATTGATGTATTTTAAACATAAAAATGTCGAATCCACTTACAAAATTCTCAAACAGTTGCTGAAAATACAGAGTGTAAAAAAAGAGTTCATTCCTGTCGTATATTGCTTTTCTCTCTCATTATTTTCAAAATCAGGAGCAATTTAACAGGTCAGCCAAAAAATTTTTCTTCGTACCTTTATTTCTAATTTCAAAAGAATTTGCGCTTTCACTTTAATGTGTCAACTTTTCTTTAATGAAAAAGATATCATATGAACTCCTTCCTTCCCCTAGTTTAATATGTACCTTCAGTATGTATGGGTTCTTCATTGTGAACCTTCAGTGATCATCTTTATCATACTTATCGTAACAATTCTTGTATGAGCCCAACCAAATACAAAAACAAGTATAAAATAATTTATGCCCATAGCAAATACACAGTAGTTTCTACATGGACAACAAAAATGCAAGGCAGTCTAATCCAGAAAGAAGAAACCAAAAAAAGTACATTTATTTGTAATTCTACAACATCTACAAATAAAATTCACATGTAAATCTTTATTTGAGCCCAACCCCAACTCCCAATTTATCCCAAAACCGTATTAATTCAACAATTATTAAGAAAAAAGTAAAAGAAAAAGAAGAACCTTGGTGCCAATTTCTGAATTGAAGTCGTAATTCTCGATGGCAGTATGAAAATCTTCAACGGTGAAGGCAACGCCTTCCATGGGGCAAGTACGGCATCTCTCGTAAGCATCTTCGAACATTTCTTTGAGCTTTAATCTTTCTCTGGTCTCTGCATTTGATATTGCCACTGCAGCTCTTACTATCCTCACACTATACGGCTTTTGAGAAGAGGGGTTAGTGATGGTGTAAGATTTTCTCGAAAATCGAGAGTTTGAGAGAGAAGGGCATCTGAGGCCCCCAATTTGTTGCGCCAAAGACGCCATTTTCGTGTTTTCCAAAGTTTTTTGGTGAGAGTGTGAGGGAGGGGATTGTTTGTTTGTGGTCACTCCATTTATGAGTAGAGATAAGATGATGGAGTTTGACGTTGGATGGTAAGCGGGTCGGGTTGCATTTATGCTTAATTTGGTTATTTCCTCTTCATGAAAATAAAAATATTTAATTTTTTATAATATATTTATAAGGGATCAATCAAATTGGACTCTAACTCATTCCTTATATCATACCCACTAATTTTTTTATATTTACCGATTGACATTTTATTTAGAAAATTATACTATATGAATTAAAAAATCATAAAAAATAGAATAATACATAAAATTTCTCATCTCATATGCATGATTGTTATAACTATTAAAAATAATATATTTTTAAGAGTTAAGATATATTAATTTTGAAATGATTATAGAAACTATGTAAATTAATTAAAAAAAAATCAAAAAATCACATTGTTTATTATTTTGGCAGGTTCTCACAATCAATATGGTTAAATTTTTTTATAATATTTTGGAAATCGAAATAAAAAGAATTTATAACTCATTTCTCTTCTTCTTATTTACAAAATCATATAATTCAAAATTAATATAAATCTACTTTATTTTTCTACAAAGATTAATATTTAAAAATATTTATTGAGTTTGAGGTATGTCAAGTTACCATCACTCACAATTCCCATGATTGAATTTGATTTGTTTACAAGGAATTTAAGATATCTTAACATAGTCGCATTTTAAACACTCGTTGAGCATCAAATAATTAATAAATAATATAAAAAATGCCGAGCATTGAAAACTATTCGGGAAATAGAAGAACCACTCGAATGGAAGAATTAATTATGACTTTATGAGTATATGCATTTCTACTAAATCACTAAAACTTTCCAAAAATTACTATAGGTGAATTGTTATAATTTTATTTTGTAGATCATACTCCCTTATTTTAATTTCACTTATAGTCATTTCTGGGAAGTTGTAGGAATGTAATTAGGATACATATATTTACTCATTAATTATATATTTTATATTTATTTATTGCTTAGTCCATTAGTTTCTTTAATCGGACACACGCAACGTACTAAGTTGCGAGTAAGGGGATACAGTAGAGGTAACTAATCTATTGCTTGGAGTTATGCCGTTCTGGCTTTTGATCAAGATGGGTGCTTATGCCTTGAACTTACAAGGGCTTATGACTTATGAGTCTGTTTGAGTCTAAGAATAAAATTATTTTCATATGTAATGTTCAGTCATGTATATAATTAATTTGAATATTATCATACCGACATTAAGACTAAAATTACCATTTTTTCAGTTCGGCTTAATTTTCGTACCACATTGTAATATGGGGTATTGAAACAAAACTTGATTAAGCAGATAGAGCAAAAATAATACTGTAGAAGGGCATAAACATTGTAAAATCTTTTGCAGGACAAAAACTTCTCTCTCTCAGTAGTCAGTAGTGGCTCTCACTCTCACTGGCTTCAGCTTGCTGGGTTGATACTGCAGCACTACAAGAAGCAAATGAATTACATCTACTTATCCCATTTGATGAATCCTCCGTATGACCATATGGGTATTTGAAACATATAGGATCGTATTATTCTTCTACCAGTAGATAATGATAATCAAAATGCATTAAGAAAACACAATTAGTGAAGACGACTGAAGAACATTGTCTTCTATCAAGTACTCCAACCTAGCTACCATTTGTATTTCTCTTCTCCAACTCAATCCTTTAAGAAGTACCCAAAAAAAGAACTGAAGAACATCTCCAGATAGTGAGGCTACGAAGGCCACACTATGAATCTTCGAGTTAACAACTCAAATCTGTGATTAACTGTAAAGAAAGGAGAGGAGGGACATTTCTTAGGTTTAGGATAGAACTTCAGTCAGAATAACAACCAATAAATGTTATGAAACTTGAAATTTAAGTCCAATCGATGTTTGAACTCCTGCAAAGTGAGTAAAGAACGCCAGGAAGGTCACCTTAGCCTAATGATGACTAGAAGAACAAGAAAGACTGAGCCCACCATTACCTCTAGAGAAGCTGCTATATTTTTCTTATGAAAGTCTAGTCAGATGCTGAAGTGATTAAACAGATCCAACAGCTCAGTGATCTTTAAAAAACAGATATTATCACATTCTGGCAATCTGATTAAATATTAAGTAGCTAGCCATCGAGGATTACTTGTATATAGCATGTAGAGTTTAGATCGATCACAAATTTTAGTAATGATGATACGAATTTATGCTAATGGAAATTTGGGCAAAACTACACTAGCAATATTAGAAGCCCACAGATTGTAACTTTATTTCAACAAACATGCATAGTGCAAGACTCAATCAGCAAACCTTGAAAAAAAAATACGTGTTCTACAAGAACGTCCTCAAAATCAAAGTAAAAATAATAAAGCTATCTCAACAAGAAAGATCTCTGTCTCAGTCAATAAAACTAACCAGCAAAATTTTGTTTGAAGTCTAAAGATTGCAACTTTATTTCAACAAACATCCATAGTACAAATATAAAACCACATAGAACATTGAAAAAATGGCCTAAAAATCAAAGCAAAAGGTAAAAACCAACTCAACAAGAAAGATCTATGTGAACTTGAAAAGAAAATGCCGAATGTCATCTTTTCACTCCACAAATTCATCAGTCGTACTTAATCTACTGCAGACATTGCACTCCATCATGTTCGATGGAGAATCTGATGGGGGCAGGGGAGCCAATGTTCCCCAACAGTTGTTTCTACTACACATGTACTTAACAAAAAAATAAGCATGCGGAAAATCATTATTCTGAGCACTAGTTTCTTCTTCTTCCTCCTCAATTTCATTCACCATTTGTTCGTCAACATTGCATTCTTCCTCCACGTCGTCCATGGCTTCCTCATCCTCATCCTCATCGGACCAATTCGTCTCAATCTTGCACCGATCACAATCACAAATAAAGCCATAATCATCCTTTAACCTCTTTTGCCTATCAGAGTACTTCAGATTCACCGGAAAATAACTAACACAAATTTCTCTTCCTCGAGGAACATCATGAATCATTCTAATAACCATTTCAGTATTACTAACAGAATCAGAGTCCACATATTCAAACCTACAAGCATTGGGAAGACAATCATGATTAAAGAAAGAAGCTTTAGGGTATATACCATAAGCCCGAACAGATCTCTCTCTGTTCTCAGCAAAAGGCTCCATCAACCCGAAAGCATTAATCTTGTCCTTTGCCAGCAGCGCCGCCGTCAGCTCCAGCGAGAACCCAAAACCCTGTGAGGGAGGCGGGCAGAGAGAAGAAATAAGAGAATGCAGGAAAGGGGTGGAATTATCATTCCAGGCTTGCCCTTGAAGTGAAAGGAGAGTGGTGAACTCCGGCGGCGAAACGGCGGCGAGATTGTATGCGGCGACGAGAAAACGAGCTTGATGGTGGAGATCATGATTATCGCGGTGGTGATTGAAAAGGGGATCACGGAGGCGGATAAGGGCTTGACAAACCCAAGGAGAATGAGATGAAGACAGAGCAATGGAACGGCAATTTGGACTACAGAACAGAGTTGATTGGCCCGAAACAGAGCAGGAAGGACAAAATTGGATTAAAGGGTGTTGTAAATTGATTGATTTAAAGCAATTTGAGCAGTACATTTGTTGATTTGGAGAAGTGGGGGATGAAGAATTGATGGAAAAAGGGAGAGCAGGGTAGAGAAGAATTGGGGTGTCTCTGAGAATGACTTGGCCAGCTTTTAGCGGCTGAGAGGCTATCACGGCCCTTCCTTTTCCTTCTATCTCAGCGATACTGACCGCCGGAGCCGCTTCCGCCGCCATGACTACCGACATCGGGACTAATTTTCGGTGAGAGTAGTAGGGATGAGAGGTTTTATTAGGGTTTTGGAGGGAGGAAGAGAAGGGATAGTTTATCGCTGAGCTGACATGGTATCATTTCGTAAGTCTCGTAGTTCGTACTAGGTACCTAAAAACAGTCCGTCAGTAACCCCAAAAAAAAAAAACAGGAAAAAAAAAAGTCTGTTACGGTGTTCGAGAGTAACTACTTCTATATAAGAAATTAAAATAATAAATATTTTATTATTATATTAAATTACTAAAGTAAACATATCTATATAGACTAATTATTGTTATTATGTTATGTTACAATGATAATTGTTAAATTATTATTAGTGGATATATGTTATCCGCGGCAAATAGGTAAATTAGATTATACTAAGTAATAAGTAATGTTAAATTATTATTTATTTTATAGACTGTGTTAAATTATTATTAATAATGTATATGTTTTAGAGTGTATATTTTTGTTCCGATATAATTCTTAAGAATTTATTTTACCTATCATTGCTCTATAATTGTGTACATTTAATAAGAAATTTATTTTCTTTTTTACTTGTATATTTATGTATTCAATAAGTATTAGATGATGTTCTTTAATTAATTTTTAATTACATTAAGAAATTGAAAAGTTATATCGAACTATAGATTAGTTTGAGCGATTAGATAAGAATTGAAATTGGTTTAGAATAGATAAGAATATGATGATGATTCAGGATAAGTTAATGAGATAAACTTATAGTTTCTTCAGAAGAAAAAAGATGCTTGAAAATAACATTCTCATTTGGTGTAATTAACTTTCAAAATGGATACATGATTTTTTGATAAGCAATATTACACTCAATATAAGTTATAAATCAATTTATGGATTAATAATTACGTACAAACAACTATTGACATATTTAAATGAGATTTATATGGTTTAACAAGATTATAATTGTTTGTATATAAACAGGGCAACAGTGATCAACCATCATAGAGTAGAGAGAAATAAAACCGATGAGGCATATGGTTCTATTAATCTTTCCGCGTACAGAAATACACAAATTTATGTGCATTTCAGTCATTTTCCAAACTTCCTATACGTAGCTTCTCTCTCTCTCTCTCTCTCTCTCTCTCTCTCTGCCCGCTCTACACCCTCAATTTGTAATTATGTGATCACCCGTGATGTAATAATATAGCTGGAACATTAAATATTTTGTTCTTCTGACATAATATTATACAACTTATAATATTTAGAAACTTGTATTTACTTCTTAAAGAAAAACTAAGATGAATTTTTTATTATACAAAAGACATTTTAAATTCCAAAATATTATGAGATGGAACCAACTTTGTTGAGTTCATTCATCATCACTAGAGTCAATTTGTTGGCTCTTTTATTAACCAAAAATGATATGCACCCTGAGAGGGTGCACAGGATAAACCATGAAAATATGTGAAAATTTTTAAATATTCTTATAAAAAATTATCCCATGTATGTATAGTTGGATAAAAGGATAAAATTACAACAAAAATAAATGTGAGTCCTTCTATATTTGTTCTTGATATAGCAATGCTCTTTATTAAACATGTATATAAACAGTATTTGAAACATGTTTTAATCCGAGTGTATATTATTTTTGAGCATAATTGAAATTGCCAACTAAGGCAGGTGAAGTTTCTTGGAGCTCTTGGGAATCAATTTAACAGCAGGATGCACGAAAGAAATAATAAACTCAAACTCCTTGCCCTTTTGGGAAAGTTCCCACAATTCATCAACTCCAACAAAATCAGCACTGCATTCATGAGAAAACTCAATGGCATTTACAGCTTCGTCTTGAACAAGTGGGTAGTTCTTGACCTTCAAGTGTTTTTTAGCAACACCAAGTTTTTTCAGGGCCTCAGAATAATGTACATAACACTGAGAATATCTTCTTTTCCAGGTGGGATTGGTTGCCTTTTTGGCCACCACATTGAGCCAACGGACGAGACTTTGGCCTTTGGAATTTGCTAGGTCGATTGTAATTCCGGCAAGGTCGTCGTAATCGGCCGTCGCGCTACGGTGGTCGGACTTGTAGTAGTCCTGGCACCTTTCTTGTTCCCGTGGTGCGGCGCCACTACATAGTTTCTTGATTTTATTAGAAGTTGCATGTTTCAGATCTATCTTTGCAAGTGATGGAGTTGTTGATAAAAATATAACAAGGACTATGGAAATAAGTGAAGTGGAGGAAGCAAAAGAGGAGATCATAATTCTGATAATGTACTATATGTAGTTACCAATGGTTCTTCGATTAGTAGCTCTTAAACGGTTGATAAAGATCATTTTATATAGAAACATATAATCAAAGCTTGCATTGAGGATTTGAGGCAGTTACAAATTAATATCAATGCAACTGCTGTGAGTATTAAATGAGAGTAAAGTTATAAGTTAAATCATATATTAGGACAACTTTTGTAGAAAAGAAACGTTAAGGCAACTTTAGAATATCTTCGTGTAAAGTTTATCACAATTAGACCATGTAATTTCGGTTATCAAAATTAATTATTTCTGTTTTTACTTGCTACAAGATGCTGTATTTGTTTGTTGGAGGTATTACTGAAATCCTAAAATGTTTTACTTAACAAGTAATCCTTTCAATTCTATCCCTCCTAATAATAATAGCAATAACATCAAACGAAAATCATTTTGGGACTAAAACTTCGATCATTTCATCTTGGCAAAACTATGAACTTGTGATACAAGTAGAGGCAAAATTACATTGGGACTGGGTGACGATCGCCCCTCCCAATTTTTTTAAATTTTTTATTATCACTCTTATAATTTTATAAAGCATTAATATGTATCATATATTATCTTTTACATTTTGTCCCCTCCGATCATGTTTTTTTTCTCTCACCCATCGATATGTCATCCTATTTCCGCCTTTGCATGTAACATGCATCTAACAGAAACGAAATAAAAATCCTTAGTAAGCTGCGTATGGTATCCAAGTATTTGGAAGCAAAGACAAAGCAAGAGTAATCTAGAGGATATTGACCACCATAGGAGCAACGACAAAACGATTAAGAAAGATAAGAAACAATCCTCCCCGAATTAATTCACAAAAAGATGACTTGTTTCACAAAAATGTTCACTAATCTGGATTGTACATCACTGAAGGATACATCTCCTCTGTTGTTATTGAGCATTACATTGCAAATAAAGAAGCATTAAATTCAGTATATCTTCAAACAAGGAAAGGAAAGCGATTCTATTTTTGTGGCTCAGAGCACTTAAATGTACTCAACTGACAGGCAGGAATCAGGATGCTTTGTAAAGTCATATCAAGAGTTGCAAATGACATACTAACGTAAGAAAAATAAGGGGTATACCCAAATCTTCTAAACGTGAATGGGCTTGTCATATGTGGCCATGGCAGCTTCCTTCACGGCCTCAGACATTGTTGGATGTGCATGGCATGTGCGAGCAATGTCCTCACTTGATGCTCCATACTGCAAGGCCAGCACTGCCTCGTGGATAAGCTCCCCTGCATTTGGAGCCATGATGTGTACACCTAATATTTTATCTGTTTCCTTCTCAGCTAGTATCTTGACCAGTCCATCTGCATCATCAATGGTCTTGGCCCTGCTGTTTGCTAGTAGAGGGAATTTACCAACACGGTACTCAATCCCTGATGTCTTAACCTGTTCTTCAGTCTTGCCAACAGATGCAATCTCAGGGTGTGTATAAACAACGCCAGGGACCATCTCATAGTCCACGTGACCTTCTTTGCCAGCAAGGAATTCAGCACATGCAAACCCGTCCTCCTCTGCCTTGTGAGCCAACATTGGCCCGGGAATAACATCACCAATAGCATATACTCCCGGTACATTTGTAGCAAAACGTTCATTAACTGGGATCCGACCAAGCTTGTCAGTTTCAACTCCTATCTTGTCCAGCCCAAGTCCAGCAGTAAATGGAATTCTGCCGGCAGAAATGAGAACAATATCCGCTTCAAGAATGCTTTGATCACCGCCAGCTGCTGGTTCAACTGTCAATTTTACACCAGCACCAGAAGTATCCACTGATACCACCTTCGTTGTGAGCATGAACTTCATTTTTTGCTTCTCAAGGGTACGTTTAAATTGCTTACGAACTTCACCGTCCATTGTTGGAACGATATCTGGCGCGAATTCAACAACAGTAACTTCTGAGCCAAGACGGGCCCATACGGAGCCCATCTCAAGCCCAATATAGCCAGCTCCAATTACTACAAGTTTCGTAGGGATTTCTGATAATGACAAAGCACCAGTTGAGGATACAATTTTCTTTTCATCAATGGCGACACCAGGCAAACTTTTGACATCAGAGCCAGTGGCAATGATTATATTCTTGCCTTTAACTACAGTGTTCCCACCTTCAACGGCGTCAACAGAAATCTCAGAAGGGGAGATGAACTTGCCATAGCCTTTAACATAGTTTACCTTGTTCTTCTTAAAAAGACCCTCAACTCCTCGTGTCAGGTTAGCAACTGCTTTGTCTTTTTGGGCCATCATTGCAGGTAGATCAACCTCAACAGAAGAGAACTTTACGCCGTGGTTGGCAAATGAATGCACTGCTTCATGAAACATGTGTGAGGAATGAAGAAGTGCCTGAAATATAAATCGAGAAGGATTATAGATAAAGAAGTTAATCAAATCAAATAAATTGTGCCCTTCCATCAGTCAACTGGAATGTAAATAGAAGCCGCAATTACATAAAATTCTAGACATTAAATCCAAGAATACAGCCATATGATCATATCTAAACCTTAACTCCAGGAGAATATTGTGTCACACCCTCTTATGATGCAGGGCAAGGTCAAAGGAAAGGATAAAGGGAATAAAGACAAATATTGAAAGGCTATAATGGCATAAGACAATAATAACAAATTGATAATCAAACAATACACTGATTTATAATACTGTTCTGATTCAAATTATTGCCATCAAGTATAAAGGTTATGGTGGAGTTAGCAAGTTCAATACCTGATGTTCCATGAATAAACCTTGAATTAATATATTAAACTACTTCCTCAAGCTTCATTGCTTCAGTCTTCTTTTACATGATCCATTTGGCAAAGATTATTTTCATTTTTTACAATAAAGCAATTGACCTAGATTTGAATTATGGAGATGAAATTTTCTCATTCCATCCACGGAGGATTTGACTTGACTATTACAGTCAATGTGTCCATACTTGAACAAGATATGCAGTAGCAAACATGGTGAAATGAACAAGATGACAATATTTTTCAGCTTTCTTTTGTTCCTGTTTTATTTAATTCTTTTGGACCTAACTAGAGAAGATGAATAAATTGGGGAGAAGCAGTATTAATCAAATATTAAGGGCTCAACTGTGAGTGATGGATTTCCAAGGGTTGGTCATAATATATCTCAAATTAAGGGGCTAGTTTGTTAACAATAACATACTGGGGGACTAATACGAAACTTGGAATGAACAACGGGGTAACTGACCGAAATCTACCATTCCAAAGCAGTACCCGATCAAATGGAGTGCTGGATGCCTGAAGAATAGAGCAATGGGTAACTTTGTTGGGGAAATAAGGAATTGCAAAAATGGACATGAAAAACTCTTCTTTCTCCCTGAATGAACTAGCTGGTTTCAGTTTCTGAGAGCTCAATCATTCAGATGTTTGGGTACACCAATGGTTATATGGTAATGCAGATCAAGATTCAAATTGGGTAAGGTACAAAGCATATGGTTGATGGACGTGATGGGTAAAAATTGTGATGTGACTTAGATCAGCTTGCTATTGTATATATGGAGTTCTAAACTGGGAGTTGGGAGTAGCAACAACAAATCATGCTATAAAAATTTCACTTCATATCTTTATGGCATATCAGTGCAACTGCATGGCAACCTTGATAAGCAATATCAACATAAAAGGGAGATAAATTCAGTTAAATCAATAGTTCCAGCTTTCGCTCTAATACCATCTGGTGCAACAAATATGCAGAATTGCGGATGAATAAGGACGGCAAGGTAGGAGGAAATTGATATGCAGAATTGCGGACATATCAAACCCTAACATGGATGATTGGACACCAAATATCCTAATGGCTAATGCTATTAGCCTTCTATTAACTTAATTAAAAAGGAAACAAACTCCTTATACTATTCTACTGACAACTAATATAATAAACTGAAAGTTTACCACTACTATAACTAATCACATTGAATTTCTAAGAATAACATAGACAGATAGTTTTAGTTTTTTATTTTTTTTATTTTCCTCATCATCTTCCATGATTCCACCAAGCATTATTCGGATACATTAAAGTTGGCATTTTCTAGGAACCACTGAACCAGGGAAATTGGTTTCTGCAAGCAGATGTCGAGAATAGCCTCATAAGAATCCACAACACTCAAATAGGACAAATAAAAAGCTTTACTAAAGATCTAGGGTTTGCCACAATTACTTCTGTTGAGCAACAACTATATTATCCTAGTAACCAGCCCCACCAGACTTATAATCCTAAATACAGATCTGTCCTTGAATTCCCAAGTCACTAATAGAACAAAGCAAAAATCATAACAATCTCAAATATAGATTCAGTGCTCATATATACTTATGATCAAACAATTGACGATCCAACCAAATTGCAAATCCATTAGATCTGATAGCAAGTAATTAACTTTTACAAACAAAATCCGCATATAACCGACGAATTAGTATCAGAGAAGAAATTAGTAAAAAGTACCTTAGAAGGAATACAACCGACGTTGAGGCAAGTACCGCCGAGAGTCCCACGCTTCTCGATACAGGTGGTCTTGAGACCAAGCTGAGCCGCCTTGATGGCGGCGACGTATCCTCCTGGACCGCCGCCGATGACGACGACGTCGTTGTCATCGGATGCGGAGGAAGAGAAGCTTCTAGAGAAAGAGGAGAGAGAAAGGGAGTAACGAAGAACATCGGAGGTAGTAGAATTATTGAAGAGATGCTTCGAGAGAAGCGTGGCCTTCCTTCTAGAAAAGCTCGCCATCGCCATTTTGATCACAACCCCAGCTCTTCTGTTCAAAGTCGATTGTTCTTCCCTTTGATTGTGGTCTAATGAAGAAGATGATGGCGAAAATGACACTACTTCGTAGTATTTCTTTATGGGGCGTAATCAAGTGCGGCTGCAGCATTGACTCTGATGTTATGTTCTTTTGTAATAACATATTGCAACGTGTTCAGCATTTATTGGCCTAGCCGCCCAGGAGATATATAATGTCGTTCCCTTTTTTTTTTTTTTCCCTAAAAAATTCATCTATCTTTTCTAGATAGTAATATTTTTTTTTATTGTAAAAAAATGTTGTAATTGTGAGTTATTTTTTCTGTAAATCTTGTGATTGCGATTTTTTCGCATGTTAGGTACTTGGTTTATAATAATTATAATTTAATTTTTTTTACATAAATTTAGGTGAATTTTTTTATGTGCTAAATATTTTATTTATTTTATAAAAATATTTTAAATAAGAATTAATACGAATAAAATTTTTAACTATAATAAAATATTTAACATATAAATTTTTTAACTTAAACTTACATACAAAAGAGTTAAGGCAAGTGACAATTATTATGAATTATCCGAAGGTTGGAAATCAAAATTTGTAAAATTGTTGGGGACAATGGTATATCTATTCTATCTGTTATATATTTAAAATCACAACATATTTTCTTTTATGTTATGTTTTCACACTTTTTCTAAATCTTCACTTTTCTTTTAGTCCATTATTATCTTTTCATAATTTATTTCTATTTTTATCAAATACTCCTAATTCACTTTTACTTTTCTCAATTTCTACTTCTATTAAGGATTACAAAATTCATAATAAAAGATTTTAAAATAAAATATATGAATATAATATAATAAATATTTTTATATGCATGACTAATGAAATTATAGACAAAAAATTATGATATTTCATAATTTTATTAACATATCAAACTTATTTAAAATTAATTTCATGAAATTAGTACAATAATTTTTAAATGTATATTAAGAAAATTTGAAGTATATATTATCATTGTTAATTATTTTGAAGTATATATAAATACATTATAATTATACAAGTAATATTAATGTTTAGATTAAAATTATATCATTTTACTCAAATTATTATTTGTGTTATTAGTTGAGTTATTTTTGTGCAGTTATTATATTTTTGGGGTTACTAACATTTATCGTTATTATTTCGTTGTAATGGACCATTAACATCTTCAATTGTAATTAATTAAATAGTGATTTGCTTAATTATGTTTATTTGTTTAATAATCGCATGTTGGATTCTATTATATGTGTTTATTATATTTTCTTTTAGTTAATAATTGTTAAGATTTACCATATATTTCAATTTTATTTTTTAAGTAGTTTGTAGTTTTAAAATGATTTGAAAACATATTCTCTAATGATAAAAATGTTTCAAATATTTTTTATATTTTATTTTTGTATGATTTCTCTAACTTTATATTTGAATGTTTAGAATAAGTTTGAAATTTATAATTAACATAATATCTATAATATATATGAGTAAATGTAAGATAATATATTTCAACTAGAGTTTGAATTATAGTTTATGTTGACTTCACTTCAATTTAATTAAAAAATTTAATACAACTTAAAGAAATAATAATGAATAATTTAAAATATAGTGTTAGACATCATATTCATTGCAATTCTTAATTACTATTTTTTTTTGAATTCTATTAACAAAATTATAAGTTTTTCTTTTATTGATATTATAAGTTTTATGTGATAAAATTATTGATGAATATGATAGCATTATATTGATAATAAAGTATATAAAAATATATATTAAATATGAATAAAAATATATGAGATCAAATTTGAATTTACAAAGACACTTTGACATGGTGAGATCATGAAATTAGTAATACTTAATATATGTGCTAAATATTTTTGTATCGTACGATCAAAATTAAGTTAATTCATACAATTTTGATATTAAGCAACAATTAAATATACTTTATATTAATTTAAAATATAAAAAAAATTAAATTACAATTATTAATAAAAATTTTAAATTAAACAATAAAATAAAATCAACTTGTGTCTTGCATGAGTATATTTAAAAGTACAAACATGTTTTTTTTTTATGTCATGGTTCATGTGTTTTCTTTCCAATATTATCTTCTTCAAAATTCTTTTATTCCATTATTATCCTTTCCTATTCTATTTTTACTTTCATTGAATACTCCTAATCTACTTGTACTTTCATCAATTTATACTTCAATTAGGAGTTACGAAATCCATAATTAGAGAATTTTAAAATAAAATATGTAAATATAATATAATAAATAACTTTATATGCATAAGTAATGAAATTATGGACAAAAAATTAAACATCATATTTGATAGCTTAAAACATAATTATCATATCTATTTAAATTAATTATATGAAATAAGTATAACAATTCTTAAGTGTATATTAAGTAACTTTGATGCATATATTATCATAATTAATTATTTTGAAGTATTTATATAAACACATAATAAATTATAAAAATAAAATCAATGTTTCGATTAAAATTATATCATTTGACTCAAAATATTATTTATTTTATTAGTTGAGATATTTTTTGTGCAGTTATTATATTTTTTGGGTTACTAACATTTATGATCATTTCGTTATAATTATTTTAATTAACATATTCAATTATAATCGATTAAATTGTGATTTGTTTGATTATTTTTATTCATTTAATAATTGTTTGGTGAATTTTGTTATATTTATTTATAATATTTTCTTTTAATTAATAATTATTAATATTTACCATATATTTCAATTTTATTTTCTAAGTAGTTTGTAGTTTTTAATATGATTTAAAAACATATTCTCTAACGATATAAATGTTTTAAATATTTTTTACATTTTATTTTTGTATGAGATCTCTAACTTTGTATTTGGATGTCTAAAAGATGTTTTCAAATTTATAATTACCATAATATATATGAGTAAGTGTAAGATAACATATTTTAATTAGAGTTTGAATTATAAATTACGTTGACTTCACTTCAATTTAATTAAGATTTTTAGCACAATTTAAAGAGATATTAATGAATAATCTAAAATTAAATATGAATAAAAATAAATGAGATCAAATATGAATTTATAAAGTCAGTTTGACTTGGTGAAATCATGAAATTAGTAATACTGGATATATGTGTTAAAATATTTTTGTATCATACGATTAAAATTAAATTAATTTGTACAAATTTGATATTAAACAACAATTAAATATGCTTTATATTAATATGAAATATAAGAAATATTAAATTATAATTATTAATAAAATAAAAAAAATTCGTTCCTTACTCGAGTTGTAATATGATTTTAAGAATCAATAGAAAATTTGGAAGCCCATGTTAAGATGATGATCCAGATTTCTAACAATATTTTATGTATGAATGTAGACACACGTAATAAAGATGTCCCTTTTTATCAGTCAAAAGACGTTCACGTATAACCTTCAATCATTCTTAATGCCAAAATTTAAATTTTTGAAGATTACGTAAATGATTGCCGTGGTTAAGGGACAGAATTATTATTCAAAGACACTTTATAAGACTTCTTCCATCTTATACCATGTTTCTCAACTTCGCATGGGAAATTCACACCATCCTTGTTATGCCATTACGCCAATAGAATTTCGAAATTAAACCAAATATCAAATGTGCTTATGGCTATGCTACTTTAGAAATAGTCAGCGATAACAAATTTCACAAGAAAAAGAAAAGGATGTATAAAAAATAATTTGACTTATTTCAATCAGCAAAAAATTATGGTTTACAGCTGCCACTTGTCTTTTTATAGGGCAATAAAACAATTAGTACAATTTACAGTCAGTCAATTGCCTTGTAGCAAACTCCTCAACCTGTTCCGGGCTTCCTCGGACAGGCTACAGCACCTCAATCTTGGCCGCTGAGAAGGGATAGAGTCTCTGCATTCAGCAGGGGAAGTGAAACAAACTACAATTGCAGTAAGATTGTCACATACTTGTAACCGCAAAGCTTGATCTACAAGAGCTTTGGCACACTTCTCTGGGTCATCATGTTGTCTTAGCTGACGGCGAACAAGGCTGACAGCTTCCTGGTTTGACATCCCATCCCAAATTCCATCGCAACCTATAATCAGGAACTCGTCATCCTCTGTCAACAACATTGTCTGAATATCTGGCTCAGCAGTGAGTGGTGACGGACACCCAGATGGAAATTTCATGAACCAGTCTCCAAGGGCTCGAGTTACTGATAGTTCACCATTAAGGTACCCATACTCAATATAGCCACCTAAATTCTCAACCCTTTTCTGTTCTGGTAAATAACTCGGTCTGTGATCTTGGGACATAGGAAATGCAAGCCCTTTCCTGCAGAGAACTGCACGACAGTCGCCAGCATTTGCAACCAGTAGATGCCTGCCAAGTATTAAGGCAGTAAGAGCAGTTGTTCCACACAAATCACTAACACTACATTCTTCAGCCAATGCTTGGTCAGCCTGCAAAAACGCTTTCCGGTGATAATTCTCCAACTCTTCTAGGAATGCATCGTCAACATCAGATGTTTGTGGCAACTCGGCATCTTCAAAAAATATTTTCATGGCATTATTTTTTATAAAGGCTGAAGCATCAGAACCTCCATGACCGTCAAACACAGCATAGAACGAACTTGGCAATGGCCACCTATATAGGGATCCCAACTGGACTGACAGATCATCAATGCATATATGTTCATCCTCGTTGGATCTTCGGGGTCCAATGTCAGTGTGACTACCTGACCGAATGCTTGGGGCAAATTTTGAGACCATAGAGACAAGCGAAGTTTGTTGGAGATTATTTGAGCGTCCCAATAGCTGTTAGGAGCAAGAAGGTTAGCTCAAGTCCAAAGTAAATCTAAAGATGGTGCAAACATAAAAACAGATAATAAATTGAAAATAGAAATTCAAATTAATGACTTGACCAAAATATGAAAAGGTAACAGCGAGCTAACTTCAGATTCATAATACGGATCCAAAGTAGTTTCACAACTTATAAGTAGCAAACTAGCAATCAATTCTATAAAGGTCCAGGTACTTTGTGTGTATCAACAAGTCATAATTAACACATGCAAACATGTGTGTAAAGAAGCTAATGATTAACTTATGATTTCTATAGAAAACACCCAGAAAGGAAAGGAGAGAAATATATGAGATTATTAAAACGTCTCAAGCGGAATTGAGTTTTTTCCGCAAAAGAAAAGCAATCAGTAACTGTTTTATTTTCACCCCCCAAAAAAATTAGCTTCCTGATAATCGAAGGTAAACCCAATAAAAAAAAGCAAAACTTGATTTGGCATGATAGCTTCAAGTCTTCAACTGTCCAATCAATACCCAGATATATATGAACACATAAAAACACATAATCATATATTTTAACGAATCAAAAGTAGCTTTAACTCATATAAAACCGATATAACATCAGAATCAGCTGCAAATAATGGACGCCTATAGCATGCATACAATCAAAAACAGAAGAGCGAAGAAAAACTAATCCAAAAACAGAATACATACAGATTCAGAACGAGAGATTTCTATGGAGACAGACTCAGCACGAACATCGAGGAATCCCCGTGAAGGGGATGACGTATGAACATCGAACAAGTCATGGCCGATCGAAACCGCGTCAGGGATGTACTGAACAGAAAGAGTCTGCCCACACAAAACATCAGCTTCGGCCACCATCTCTTGATTCTTCTGTAATATCATCAAACAGAAAAACCCTAATTACTTCTTCTCTTACGATTACTGATTGATTCCGCAATCAAAGAACGATTGAAAGCTTGTTATGTGAAAATCTCGTTTTCAGGAGCTTGATTAAAAACAATTGTGGGGGAGTTCAGAAATTTGGCGATTTATGTAGATACGGCGATGAATTAAAACTAAATTTGATTGGATATAGGAAAGAAAATTAGGTCAAAATCTGTGGGAAATTTGACGCGCCTGAGGAAACAATACGATTGGATTGAGGACAATACCCGCATAAGTAACACATAAATATTTTCTACTCCGTATAGGATTTGGAGAATGATATATAATATATAATACTGGTATTTATTTTGACCTATAGAAGATATATATTGAGTTTGTAAATTGATTTACTAAATCTCTTGAAATCCGAAATTAATTACTTTGTTTTGACTTTTATATATAACTGGATTTTTCTGGATATTTCTAAAGGTTTATGGATTTGAAAAGTCAGACGTGAACTTGTAAATGATTTTGTAATAATGCTGATACTAATAAAGAAATAAAATTTAAAATTTTTTGAGTTTGTCACAAGTTATATTCTGTTAGTTTCAAGATACCAAATGAAATTTATACATTGTAAAGTAATATTGACTGATGTTCGAACAACATTTATAGAGATTAACTAAATTTTAATCAACAATCATATATTTTTTTTGTAAAGTACTCGTATACATTACCAATTTCAAATTTTATTGTAAAACTTTAGCTTTGAAAATAATTAATTTATATTAAAGTCAAAATAAATATTATATTTTGAAATAGAGAAATTGTTTGCTTTTGCATTTTTCACTATGCATAAAGAATTTCAAATTTATCCGCAACCCTTAAAATATAAATAAATGTCTCCTAAAATAATCAAAAGTAAAATCATCATCTCAAAGTTTAGCATCGTATACACACAATTAGTTTTAAAGCTATTCCACTACTCAATGCTTTAAAAAAATAAAAATAAAAATAAAGAAGAAAAAAGTTTTAAGCTACCCAAAATACCATTTCAAAATCACAAAACTCTATGATATGCAACTTCAAAAAGAGCATAAAGTTATGTATGAATGAGACCAATGGAGGGAGGACTACTACTGTATTATTATTTATTAAGACTACTGCTTACTTTTTAATATGCCATAATTGTTTATGTATTGATTTTTTCGGAATGTGAAAGTATAAAAGTACATAAACTCTTTAATACATAAAAGTATCCTATATATAGAAAAAAATCAAGAGAAAAAAACGTTAATCTCTCACAAAAAGAGCTTTAATATTCTAATTTCGTATTATATCACTACTACTGTATTGATTTGCGAATAATTACGTTTAATATATGCTAGATATCTAACATAAATTCAATTTTTATGATGTTAATTTTCATCTTTCATAATTTTATATCATTACTTTTATAAAAAATAAAATATGTGATATATATTAATTAAATTATTAATAAAATTATGTGTAAAGAGTGAACTGTGCCTTTTGTTATTTATTTTTATAAGAACTAATTATTATCATCCAGGTTAAGTCTATTTTTTATTTAATTTTTTTTTGGGCATCTGTGACATATTATACATTTTGACATATTAGATTCAACCATAGCCTTTCACCAATTTTCTTGAAATAAACTATCACCGTATGAATTTAGTAACCAGGCATCAGTTGTTTAGGCTAATCTTTGTATAAGTCACAATTAATCATAAGTAATAATTGATAATTAAATCAATTATAATATTAGCAACTAATTGAATTTATTCTAATTAAATAATTATAATCCAGTAAATAATTAAAAAAATTAAAATCAGGTGTATTTTAGATCACTAAATTTGTTGATTGTTAAGAGTAGTAGTAATAAAAATTGATAAACAGTTAATCACATGGTAGAAAATAAAGGAAAAAAGAATTGCACTTGAAAGAGTAGGCCCCATTAGCAGAAAACATTAATTTATTTAAATATTCAGGCAATTACTCAGATAACAATGATCTCTCATTCTGTGGTTTCATGCTTCCATAGGTTGATTCCTTGCGGCTACAAATACAATTGATCAAGATGGGTTTTGGATTTTCAACCATTAAAAATGACAAAGTTGGAAGCACAGTTATCCAATCCCCACTATTAATTAATCTATTCTTTTGGTTACACTCAAAAGTTAAAGTAGATTACCTGTAGTAATGCTTGTTAAGTGGCTTAAAATTTCTTTAAACAAGCACAGCAAAATTTTATTTATTACTTTTTAATTGGAACTTAAAAAGGTGCATATTCAACTTTAATTCATGTTCTTTCTATTTTACTTTACTTATTCCGGCCGGATATCGGGTCTTTTTGTTTTGGGTAATATTAAGATAATCATATTTGTTTAAATTTTTTATTTGCAACACATTTATATACGTGATTATATGTATAAATTTATAACTTTTTTGACATATATTTATATATTTTTACTTATGTAAAAGGCAAATATATCAAATAAAGAATTTCAATAAATTTAAAAGTTACTGGTAATAGTAAACAATTGAAATTGTAGAATACGAAATGCATAAGACAAATTAAGAGTTCAAAATGCACGAGGTAAGAAAAGCAGAGTCGGATAATTCATTCATCTTTTACGTGTGAAAGCATAAGCTCCTTAAGACAAAAGGTGGAGCTTACTACGTAGTACGGAGTATTAATTGGGCATTTGGATATATGTATATATATATAATAGTGACATGTATGTATGTATGTACTAAAAATTGATAACAAATATTAAAAAAGATGGAGGTTGAGAAAATTGTCACTTATACTAGTCAATAAATAAATTATAATGAATGTACATAACTAACACTGCTTCTTTTGAATGCAATCTTCTTTATATATAACATTTTTCGTTTTTAATTTTTGATTAGTGATGTAAATTAGTCGAATAACATCAAAATTTTCCAATACTAAATTAGTAATTAAAAATAATTTAGTGCAAACTGAAATGACAGTGATGCTTCCTTGTCATGTGTATATAGTATAATACATGCATGTATATGAGAACATGCTCTCTTGATCCACTAATCACCAATATTATCAAGTTGAAATGTTTCTTTTTTTTTTTTTTTTTGGTAGAAAATCAAGTTGAATGGTCAGATTGAATAGGCAGTAAAAACCAATAAAAGTTTGTTTCTGTATAGCACATCAATTTGTTGATTACAAGTTGACACCACCACCAAAACTGTGGATCAAAAGCAAAACCTAGAGAAGAAACAAAGAGAAGAGTGACATGATGATGGTACAAACATGATGCATCAGAAGCAGCCTACAGAAGAAGCTATATTTGTGTTAACTGCAACTTGGAAGCTATCAACATTGACAAATTTGTCGTAGGGCGTATCCTCAATCGCAGCAGTTTGGCTCGTGTTCTTTCTGCAGCTTCTCCCACAGACACAAGACCATCCGCGGATTTTGATAATGAGCAAGAATGTAATTTGATTCGCATCCAGCGTTATAAAATCGCTCGTCACTGATGTATTTAACTTTGTGACCATGTTTCTTGAATTGTTCTATCCATATGCCCATTGAGACATCTTCTAGTTTGAATAGCTGAAAGAATATATAATATGCGAGGAAATTCAACGATATTTAGAATTAGTTACCACTATTAGCTCGTAACTATTGGAACTGAATTGAATGGTTTTGAGAAAATACAGAATTAGTTCTACCAGATTCCAAATAGTGTCCCTATTTCACTGAGAAAACAAAATACAGAACAACCAAGAGGTTTGCTACCTTGAGGTCTCTTTTTTGGTGCCCTTGGACAATGAATTTTGCAATATCTCTGGAAATTATATAACCTGGACCATGAGCCCATGGAGGGTATTTATCATGTGGCCACTCCTGCCCACAAAAAATAAAACATATATGCATGAACAACATTTTTTAAACAAGTTTTTGGAAATATTATCTGATAATAAGTTTGACTAAGATTGATACCTCGGTGCTAATGAACCATTTGTTGTCTTTATCCCTCTGGGGTGTTGCCTCAAAGGATATAAGACCATACAAGATACCATTAGAAACCTTTTGCTTTATACTAGATAGAACTTCGTCTATCCTCACAAAGGCATCATCATCCGTTTTCATTATATATTTAGCTGGGAGGATTTTGGTCTGCAAATTTTATGATCAGATAATTAATTTGCTAACTCATGAAATTAGGTCAACCAATCACATTGATTTACATGTCACAAAATGTAGGATCAGTTCTAATACTAAATAGTTTCATAGTTCAAAAGCCTATCGTCAACATTTTTATTGAGATCATGAAAGAAATCTTGCCCCCTCAGTATATAGGACTAATTATTATACGACATATTTGAATATTTATAGTAAAAAACTTATATACATACCCCCATGATGCAAATCGCAATTGTTTTTAGACTGAGAAGGCTGTAGTAGTCGACAAAAGGCATCAGCTGGATGTCTCCATAAGCCTGAGCTTCTCTCCATAGTTCAAAATTGACGAGACTATTCTTGTGCTGCAGATTTTTCAAAAAACACAAGAGAAAATAAGTCTAGCTCTTTCTCAACAAAATTTTCACAGTGAAAGAGTATGCTGTTGGTTAACAAAATTAAATATAAAATAAACAGTCAATCAAATTTCTCTTTGTTTTACATATAAGACTGTACGAGCCTTCATACACACACACATATAATTTATTATAATTTATTTATTCATTTTAAACATTCTTGAACTCTGTTATGAAATAGTTATGAACTCAGTTACATATTTAACATAGTTGACTGATACGGTGGACTAAGTTCAACATGTTCGAGGAACAAAAACTAGTAATACATGAAAGTTTATATACATGGGAATGATAAATGATCTATGGCACTGTTGGCCATGTCCTGTAGAGACCACGTCATTTCTCTTAAATGATAATCACCACTACTATCAGTAGTGGAAGTTGCTTATATCCAAGCTTTGCATAAGCAGTGGGAAATCTGGTGCCTCAACAGTTCCACGGCCACGATAATTCCCACATTATACATATGAACACTTTCATGATCAGTCAGAACGCTGAAGAATTTTTATTTTTTTTACTTTAAGTAAATGAGGATTGAATTGTGCACACAAAGTGCTTGAAATTGAAAACAGCCTATAAAATACTGAAACGAGGCATCATTGGGGGACATAAGGTGGTAGCTGGGATTATTATTTCTGGTACAGCAGAAAAATCTAACCTCGGAAGTAACAAGGTACACAAGTTAAGAAGGAAAGAGTCGTTGCATCTTTCCAAACAGAACTGGGGCAAGCAAAAGATTATGAAGAATATTTTGTATAAATTAACAGAGTCCTACTTACAAGGCCAGTGAAAAATCGAACAGCCACGTCCCCAGTACGTACAGCTTCATACTGCATCCAGGATCTCCTCAATGCCATACGACGATCAAAATTATTACAAGAAGAGAATACCCCGATCAGCATTACAAGCCTTTTCCTGGATATTGGTGGAGCTTTAAGGTGCTCAACATCAATAACTAAATCCAGACCTTCAGAAACAGGCAAACCTTTTGCAAAGGCAGATACAAGCTCCACATCACCCAGCACTCTGACTTTACTAACTAACCATGGCTCAAGTTTCTGCATATACACGTACAGGTCACTCAGAGTAACTATCCTCTTCAGTTTACCAATTCCATAGAATCTTGTGCATCTTAATGTGTAATTTCATGTAAAATTATACCTTACCTCCCTATATGCAAAAGAAGTCTCATGCCTTCCATTCACAGTCATGTGGAATCCCTCTGCACCAGCCCATAACGTAGCAGCGAACAAGCTCCCTTCAGAAAATGGGAAATTCGCACTCACATGTGCAGTCTCACTAGAAACATTAGTTGATTGATTACCACTAAGATGACTAGCATGAATATTCTCTTCCTCGCTGCCTCTAACAACTTGTTCATTACAAATTACCAGTCCATCAACTGAAATATGAATCAGAAAATGTTAAGAGTTCTAATTGCAGAAAGCAGCATGATTGAACATCAAGATCTCATATATCTGACCAATAAAAGTAAATAACCACATCGAAATTATCAAGGCTGATTTACGAGAAAAAATCCAAGGGACCACTCAAAACCAAAATAACCTCAGAGAAAATTATCAGAAACTTTTGAAAAGATTTTCCTCAAAAATAAAATACATAAGTTAGACTCTCCCTTGAAACAAGTTCTTGGGTATTGCCCTGATCGTATGCACACTTAAGCAATACAATAACGACAAGAGGATTTTCAGGGTAAGCTAACAATTGATTCAGTTCAGCCATCTCATAGACTTTCTGAGGAATGATAAGATACTCATTAGTTCAAAGTATGTAGCTGCTCAGAAAACCTCTAGTTCATTGGTAATGATAGAAAGCAGACATCCAGATTTCAGAGTGATAAGCACATGTTGATACACTTCTGCGTCCTGCAGCATTTGTATCACTTACTTCCTTATCTTAACAAAAGTTTCATATCTGTTTTACAGGAAAGCCATTAAACCAAATTATAACAGAAATCAATATTTAGGTAAAAGTTTTGGATAATAACAGAAGTCTGCTACGAAGGACAATTCTTCACGGACTCTCAAATAAGAGGCACAAACACAACCCTTCTCTTCAGGATGACTGACATGCCCATAACTTTGGTATCTTACATACCCACAAGTCACAGCTCAGTTCAGTTCAGCTATGAAAACCTTTTTTTTTGTTTGATCGGTGAATTCCTAACTACTACTATCCCAATTCTCACCTAAAACTCATAACTCTCAGATTTGATCCCTTGACCTTTAGGTCATAAGGGAGCGCTCTTACTACTGAGCTAACCCACAAAAAAGTTAGAGCACAAAGAAAATGCTGAATTTGCACTACCACATTGCATAATGAAATTATAGAGTCAGACAAATGCTGTAATTCAAAATGCATGAAATGTACCTTTGACAATATTAGTGGAATGATGATCAGGACATCTTTCCTTCTTCCCCCAACCAATCTCGTTGATCCATGTATTTTGAATTATGACTGGATCCTTTCTCAAATTATCTCCCGGTAAAAACACGTTATAATGCAAAATAATAGGTGGCCTTTGCTCTTCTGGAGAATGTGAGCCGATAAGTTCAATCTGAAAGCTACCCTGTCCCTTGTTAGGAATCCCTATCAAGGTAACAGACGAATCATCAACTAAACCACAAGGGATCTCAAGTTCATTTCCACCACTAGGTAACGATTTATTCATCCCATTCAATGAACCAATAGCATAAGGGCAATTCTTATCCCTTTGGATGTTATTGCTAGACTTGGAAGCTACGTCCTCAATTAACAACAGTAAGTCTTTCCACGCCATAGCAGCCTCTTTGATGCCTCGAGTTGTTTCAGGGAGAGCATCTGATCTAGAGAGCAACATACGCATTTGAGCCCAAACAAGCAAAGTGCTGGACTCTTCATTGGATATGTTATTAAAAGCATATAGATCACTGAGTCCTTCAACATCAGTAAGGTAGGGTCTTTTCTCATGATGTTTGATATTTTCCACTTTCAGTTCTCCAGAATTACCTCGATTTCCGCCCTTCACATTAGAATCATCAGAAGAATGATTATTAAAGAAATCATAAGCTGACTGCCTTAGGGGCTGTTTTCCTATAAAACAGTACCGAAGAAGTAAAATTAAACCAAGTCCAATAATCAGCACTCCTCCAGACCATTTCTTCATTCCCACCTACTCTAAACGTTATAACTTAAAACGTGGGTCTCTTATATCTAGCTTCAGCTTCTTTACCATTATGAGAACTATTTGAATAATAAACCAATTCTCAATAGTTAATGTCTAAGCTCCTACAATCATAAAACTTCCAAGTAATCTGCACTCCTGGAAGAACACATTAATCCGTGTCAAGAACACCAACTTCACAACCCAAGAAATTTCAATATTAAAGATTGAAATGCATAGCTTAAGCAAAATACTGGAAGAAACATGTATGTGTATGTGTGCAGGTGCGATGTGTAGTCAACGTACGATGAATTTCTGATAGTAGAGCTTACTAACAGTTCAATAACCCAAACAAGTTCAGAGCTTCAGTACAATTGTGCTTGAATCCACAACTTGTAATCTATTCAGAATGTGGAAACTGACTTTTATTGGCATTTGGAAGCAAGTAATTTTTGATTTAGCAATACATTTTGGTTCAAAGTAGTGAGGTAAGCACTTCAAAAATGGTAATCGATCCGTTTCTCATCAATAAAGGAAGCGACAAATAAAAAAAATAGCAAATAATACCAAGCTTTTTAGTATTGATTAAGCTTAACATTCAGCTTCAAAGAAGTAAGCAAAGCACTTCAAAATCTGGTAATTTATCAGTTTCTCGGCATTAGAGCAAGCGAAAAATCAAGAAGTCGGCGAAAAAAGAAGCAGGAATTAGCAAGATTTTGAAATATGCAAAAACAAATGCAATGAAAAGCATACCTTTTAATGGGGCTTTCTTGATTTGGGTACAATCTTATTTGGATCTATAGAAACATGGAAAATAAGATTAATTAATCTAGAAGTTTTTGAATTTAGGTAGCTTTTACTTTCAGATGGTCGGTAGCTACCTACGGTACCAGTAGCTACTGTTTTTAGTTCGTGCATCAATCGTTGCTTGTCGGGCTTAAACGACGACGTCTGCGTCTTTTGGACTCAAATTGTGTCGTCTGTCTCTCTGTTGTTTTTTCTTTTCTTTTTTATTTGATCTTCTCACAAAATCTTAAATGTGTAGAATTAAAGCTCCATTTGTTTTTAAAAAAATATTTTTTGAAAAATATTTTCTGTAAAATATTTTTTGAGTAAAATAGTTTTTAAGAAAATATTTTCTAAAAAAATTATTTTTTGATGTTTAATTGATAATATGAGAATGATATTAAAAATTTGATTCTTTATGTTGTTGTTATTATTATATTATTAATATGATTGATGCTGATAATCATTTTAATATAATAAAGACTTTTTATATTAAATATTCTTTATTGTTATATTGTCACATAAATTTTATTTATTTAATATTAATTTATATTATTTAATGTTATTATGTTAGTTTATATCATAATTATGTTACTATTATTAAATATATACAATGGTAAATACTTCCATCAATATCTCCGAAAAACTATGAGGCCCTCGAAATTGGAATTTCTCAACCCAACTAAAATCGCCAAAAAAGAAATACACTTATATTAACACACTAAAATTTATTTACAAAAATAAACAAACCACATTAAAAATTTATTTACAAAAATAAATAAAACACATTAAATACTCTAATAACAGATGAAATATAATGTGTCATCTAACTTTATTATCAATATTTTACATCAAGATAATTATTTTTATATTCAAAACTCAGATCATTACTCTTTGATTACGTGACATCCCTATTTTTATTCTCATTCCCTGAAAAAGATTTAAGGGTCGGTTTGGATATACGGAATCTATAAGATGGATTTGGTATTGGACGGTTGAATACTAAAACAATTGTTCGGTTAATTAATTGATATTTAGAATTCGCATAGTGTTAGAACTCGAACCATATCAATTCATTAAATCAAATACCATTGCAGGAGGTGAGAATTTTAAAACAAAATCGACATGGGATTGCGATCGTCTCTCTCATGTCTCTATGGATCTCTCCCTTCTCTACCGCATTAGTGTCGGCGTCACAACCAATCTCCACCGCATTGACGCTTCCAAACCGTATTCCCGGAATTACAAGTAGTATGTTGTTTATTCCTTGGTTCATACCCGGTAAATGTAGACAAATTCATATACCTAGCAGATTACTCCAATTAATCCATTGATCCTGAAACCTCTTTTGTTGTGAATCAGCAATCAATCTTTGTTTTTGCAATTATAAGCAATGAAAAGCATTTCCGTTAGGTAATCAAAAAATATGTTATAATTATTATGTCTTTTGTTTCTATATACTGCAATCAGTATAAGTATGGTTGAGTTCCCTTTTGTTGTGAATTGATCATTGGAAAAGTAATTGTGTCTAATGAGTTCTAGAAATTTTGCTGCAATGGGAGCGTCCGTTAACTGTTTGATTTTTTGCGCAAATTAAACTAGTTCTTGTCTTTCAATTGTTTCTTTTATTATTCTGGCATCTTGCATAGAGCATACTTGTTATGTAATAGTATAATTTTGAATCTGCTTTGCCATATGAGCTGCTGGATATTGTGTTTTGTGAGAATTTTCTACAAGGGTGTCTTTTGAGCAATGTGTAGAATCGAAATTCTTTATGTTTCTTACTTTATGATAAGGAATAGTCTTTTTTGGGGTTTACGGTTGGGGGTGGATTTCACTTAAAATTTTGGAATATGAAAGTACACAAACTAAACTTTCAGTGTGGGTTTGAACTAAGACCACCAAAAGTGCATCAGGAGACAGTTCAGAATCATGTAGATACATGAGAAAAGTTTCACATAAACCTTCAATTTGACTTAATTAATCGTGACAACTACTTATTTTATACCAATCATGTGCTCAGCTAGTTCTTTAGGACATTCCAAGTCTATCCCCAGATCATCAAGAAGAACATATTTGTATCAACTACTTTTCTGTTTTAGTTTATAGCTGTAGTTTATGTATTGTAGTTCTTTTGCCTTTTGATCCTTCTGTCTTTTGTCTTGTACTGGTGTTGTGTGTGTTTAATATTGTAGATTAAATTTCAGTAGTTTTGGTAAACCTTAATTTTTTGAATCTTATATTGAACTCGGTGGGACTGATTGTAAATCTCTTTGGAATGGATAGATAAATTTGCATAATCTTATGTTTATGGCATCTAGTCATTGTGGTTCGTTTAATTTGTTTTAGTTATGTCTTATTAGTTTATTTCCTAGTTTGGAAGACAAATTTATATAGACATGTTAAATTTGATTAGTTAAATGCATTAATTTGGTTTTTGATTTTGCATACGAGATGTTAAAATTATGTTTCTTTGTGTTTCACAGATTTAACTTAATTTATGCACCATGATACGATCATGTGTTTTATTCTCCAGTGACATTGTAGATACTTATGCCTTTTCAGATAATAAGGTGTTTATTTATATGCAACAAATTAAGTGGTGAATCCGGAGGTGCACAATCTCAAGCAAGTGCAAGGTTATAGCAGTTTGTTCCAAAGGCAACACTGTTTCTGGTACTACTAGTGAAGAACAAGATGAATTTGATGATGAAGACAATGGAGAAGATAGTGTTAAACCTGGACAGACAATGTAGAGTTACAGTTGTAATGGGGAGTGATGAGTTGACTCAAATGAGGGATGCACTTGCTCAAGCTATGTTTATAGATTACCAAAATAGAAGGGGTCATTATTTATGTGTAAGAAATCTTTATGAGTTGATGAGTTCATTTTTATGCTATATACTCGAATATAATTACATTATTTAATTTGAAATATGTTGTCTTGTGTATGTGACTTTTTGAGCAAACATTCAAAAAATATTACTTTAGCTTTTTTATTAGTTGAGAAATGATTTATGAAATATATTATATATGTTATAATAATCTATCACCCTTTTTATGAAACCAGGAGACAAAATATTCATGAGATTTAAAATGAAAATACTTGTAAGAAAATGATTATATTGTTCTTTTATTAACTTTGAAAGTGAAATAATTGATGAATTTCAATACAAAATGAAAATTTTGTTATCTAAACAATGAATACAATGGATTTGGTATTGTAATGGAATACCATGAATAACTCAGTTTGATATCCGAACATTGAATTGTATGGAATATCCGGACATTGGAATTATAAAGATTTTGTATTGAAATCCATTGGATTGGAATACTATTGTATTCAAATTTCAATTGGATTTCTAAACAGTGCATCCAAACACATCCTCACAGTAAAAAGAATGAGCTATTTCACCTTAAGAGTAAAAAGGATGAACTAAAATAGTTCGGTAAGAGAATATCGTGATTAAGGTAATGAAAAATAAATATTAACCTTAACCTCTAAATAAATAATATGCAAAAGTTGATAAGAATGAATTATTAAGAACATACAAATATCTTAATTAAATATTTAACAATGGAGGTATAAAAACATTATATTTTTTAACAACATCACAATCGTCTTCTTGTAGTTATGATCATACCGATCACAATTCTTTGTTACGATTAAAGATATCTCAACCTAATTATCTTTGTTAGAATAAAATAGCCTCAAGTGTTTGTAATGAAGGGTGAGAATTCAAACACTCAAAACTTTTTCTTCTTTTTCAACTTTTTGTACAACAGGAAATAGCTACAACACTTAGAAAAACAATAACAGATAATCAGATGAACACACTTATTCAAGTTAAAATAGATCTATTAAAACTTAAGATTTTTCTAAAAATCTGATTAATCACAACTGTGATTAATCAGTTACAAATTCTGTAATGAATTACAACTTCTAATTCACACTCATTAACTTCTCACTTTTTTTGAAATATTTCTCTCTAGATATATTACAAAGCTGCTCTAATGATTTGTATGCTTTAATGTTTGTTGATCTGTTGGATTGATATTTTTGTAATGAAAACTCTTTTGCATATATAGAAGATCAATGGTTGAAACCACGTGCGTAGACGTGCTGCTCTTTTCAACTTTGCTGCATATATGTCATATTGTTGTCCTTTAGAAACTATGTATCAGATTGCTGTTACTTTTGTTGCTTCTTTTTCATCCCCTGATCTGCGTGCATTTAATGTTTGAGAATTGTCATTGCACCAACAAATTTCAAGAGATATCTTTCCAGTTAATATTTCTTGCTTTTTCAGCAAGTTTCATTGATTTGCGTGTTAGACCTGATGACGAATGTATACAGTCACAATCATCCATTAACGGCAAGTCCTCATGAGAACTTGATTAGTGTTTCTAAATCCCCTGATGGAAAGTCTTGTTAAAGATTGGATCAGTGCTTCAAACTTCACTTGAATTTACTAAGTGCTTCTTGATCACCTGATGTTATGACTTACGACATACACTGATGGTTTTCATTAATGTAGTGTTAAGCTTAAGCATTCTCCTTGACGGGTTAGCCTAACACTCCCTAACAGGTGACATGTTTTCATCATGCCCTAACGCGTTCCTTCTGACGAGTTTGGTCAGCTACTGTCATACCTAATACTTGTTTTCTTTTACTTACATTCGTATAGATATGTAGATACACACCTATATATATATATATATATATATATATAATGTGTTATTATAATGTACATGAGTGTTTTCTCACCTTCAAAACGGAAACCCCACGGAGAAGCAAACCACACAACAGTTGCAGAAGGGCAGTATAATAACACGTGTGAAATAGTTTCTATTTCATTGCTACAAATTGGGCATAGACGATCATTCCCCAGACCCTTCTTACACATAAGTTCTCGGACAGGAATTCGCCCACTCAGCGCTCGCCATAGGAAAACTTCAACTTTCGGAGCCACCTTGAGTTTCCACAGACTTCCACTTGAAAGTACAATCCACCGAGCTAGTTGCAGTACCAGAAAATTCAAGAGCATTCTGTCCATGGCCAGCCAGTAACCGGATTTCACAGAAAAAAGCCCCCCATCTTGTGAGTAAAACCACATCAGTCTATCCTCCTTTGTGCTGCCAACAACTGGTATTTTTAAGATTTCTTTTTTATCTTCAGGACACACGAGCTCATCCAGTAGCCTACTGTCCCAGAATTGACCACTGTCAGTTCGCAGATCAGCAACCAAGAAATTGTGAGGGACTTGATTTCCCAAGGGAGGAGCCTGTATCCATTTGTCCGATCTAGCATTGACCTTTCTCCCGTTTCCAATTTTCCATACCATACCCTCATCCAACAGATCCTTTGAAGAAAAGATGCTACGCCAAATTTGAGAAGGGGTAGAGCCTAGAGATGCATGAACAAAATCCGAGTTCGGGAAATACTTTCCTTTTAACACCTTTGAAACTAAAGCCTCCGGTCTATGAAGAAGCCTCCAGCCTTGCTTAGCCAATAAAGATTCATTAACGCACATAAGATCGCGAAAACCCAGACCTCCGTCAATCTTTTTTCGGCACAAAGCCCTCAAATTGCACCAGTGTATACCCCTAGTAATGAGCGAAGTAATAGCATTGACAACTTTAGTGGGCAGTCCAAACACAGACATGGCATGGGTAGGAGTCGCTCGGAGCACCGCTTTAATTAGCACTTCCTTACCAGCTGCCGAAAGCAACTTTGTATTCCAATTAACAATGCATTGAAAAATCCTGTCCTTCAAAAAGCCAATAAGATCATACTTGTTTCATCCAATAGAGGAAGGGAGTCCTAAATACTTGCCAAGATCATCAACAGCTCTGATGCCCAACCTCGAACACCAAATATCCATCGACTCCACTGCAGAATTTCGGCTAAAAACAATCTGCGACTTGTCAAAATTTATCCGTTGTCCCGAAATGGCTCCATATGTTTTAAGAATCCTATCAATTGCCTCCAAGCTTCGAAAAGAGATGCGAGACGGAGGGAGACCCTTTCGAAATTTTGATGCCCGACAGATTTCCAAAACTTTCGTCCCTTCTCAGAAGAAAAGAGAAAAGTTGGGAGCATAAAACAAACAAGCAGGGTGATAAGGGGCATCCTTGTCTAATTCCCCGTTGCGGTGCGAAACTCTCAAGAGGATGGCCATTAAGAAGAATAGAAAAAGGCACTGAAGACACGCAATCAGCAATCAATCGACAAAACCGAGCAGGAAATTTCATCATCTTCAACAGAAAATCAAGAAAATCCGACTCCACTCTATCATAAGCCTCGCTCATATCTAACTTTAAAGCAAAAAAATGCTGCTTCCCAAATCTTCTATTTTTCAGCCAATGCAAAGATTCAAACGCAATAATGATATTATCCTCAATTCCTTTAACTCCATCGGTCTACCTCCAATGGGATCACATGATAGAATGACCTGAATCTTAGTTTCCAGGTCTCTGATTTTCTTTGAACTGCCACGAAAATCGTCATTCGCCCATCCTTGGAGCTGATTAGTCAACAGCCTCAGTACTAGTCGCATTTGTTCGAATAGGAACCCATACCTTCCGTATTAGGTATGTACTTTCCTTTGTCCAGTTAAGATCATATCTGAAATTTTTGGGACCCCTCCGTTCGTTCCCCCACCGAGGTGCTTGCTGTGATTTTTCCGCCAAAGAAGCAGCTCTAGGTATTAAGGAGTGAAAAATTTTCCCCGAAACCTCATTATTATATGGTCACCTTTTGACATCGAGCTTTCCCCTCTGCCCTGCCCGGAAAACCATCTTCCCGGCGAAGCCTACCAGCTGTTGCTTTCAATTACAACTTTCCTAGTTCCATCCACAACAGGGGACTCATCATAATCACTTGTACGATGCCCCACCTGCATGTAGATGCCACAAAAATGGGGTAAGCCTTTATATAGAAACTTGATCTATAAAAAAAAGGATACCGGCCGAGAATTACAGCAAAAAGAAAAAAAGACACCATTAATTTTAAATCTAAATAAAAAGGATATAAAAATTGAATTATGTTTTAGAGGGGAGGGGGTGGGGTGTGTGCGTTCAGCCTGTAGTTGTCGTAAGCTCGTTCGCACCGATTTAAGCACCAATTTCTCTATTTTATAAAATTAAGCATAAGGTTTTATATTTATAAATTCTCTATTTATTTTATCTATATTAGATTCTTTAATATATAATATAACATAATAAAATAAGAATATTTGAAACTTTTATTATTTATATTTATTAATTCTTTAATTAATAGCTAATATGTTATTAAATATCAATATATATTATTTGTATAATATATATAATAATTTCGCTGGGAGATTTTGTCAAATTGTTACTCAAGTGAAGAAACTTAAGAATCCATTTTTTCAATTTCCAATTCTGATCAACAAAATTTGCTGTAATACAGGGGTACTCTTCACCAAACGCCAGGTTGGGCTTCTCATGAGTCAGTGTATCAACTGATAAGCTAACCTTACCATCAGAACCTTTTAAGATTCTTTTGACCTTCAGTTTCAGCTTCTTGAAAATTTCCAAGCAATATGTTCTAATTATGTCAGGCTTAGGACGAAACTCGGCATTGGGGTTGGCCAAGAAACCACTAAAAGCGTAGCATTATTCAGCTATTTCAGGTGGCAAGGCATCAGAGCAGAAATACCTTGATATAGCTCGATAGGCATTCTGTTCTTCATCAGCATTCTCAGCATCCCTAGGCATGAAGTTGGAGCACCTGCTTTCATTATCAGGCTCACTAATATTACTTCCAGCATTATCTTCGTGATGTCCTAACATAAAGGGGTTCAAACAGCAACAATAACGCATGAATATTACATCTTAATGTAGAATTTTTAAAAAATTAATGATAATAATAATAAAAAAAATGATTACTGCCCAAAGTCAAAACCATATTGCAGCATAAGCAACCACCACCTTATATTCCCTAAAATGAAAAGGAAAAAAGAAACACAACCACTGAGAGCTGGCAAATAAACACGTCGAGGGCATATTCGTTACAAATGAAACCTTGTGTAAAACGTACAAGTCAAACTACTATGCGTGACTGTCCCAGGAGATCTCAATCTGAAAATCAGGACAAGAGATCTCAATCAGAAAACTAAAATTACTTTTAGGAATACTTATGTTGCGCTGCTATGAAATCACATGAGAATGCAATGAATTTTACATTATTGATAGATCAGTCATGTGTTTCCATTTTCATTCCTTCCCAAAAAATTATTTGTATGTATAAACATATCCCCTAAATAAAGATTATTCATTCCATTATAACCAAAATTTAATATAATCCAACATTTCTTCGTTCTCATACTCTCCTCATAATTTTGTAATTCTTGTCTTCACCTCATTTTTCTTTTTATCAATTCATTTCATTCTCATATTATTTCATTCTGTTCGACCAAAAACAAGTTTAATGCTTAGTCATATTGACAAAAAAATAATAAAAAATTAGACCAGTGTTTGAGATAAATTTAAGATCCGTTGCTTCTCATGTGTTATTCTATACCAAAAATAAAAATAAAAAATAAAAAATCAGGATAATAAACTTAATATCTCATACACGAGATTAAAGTAAAATACCCGAAGTAGTTTGATGAGTGGGATCAATAGCATTAGTCTTAGCGTGATCAGGATCGACATACTTTGATGTGCCTGGAAAAATAATTAATCCAAAAAAAATTAAATTATTCAAACACTCATTACGTTGAAGAATAAAATCAAATAAATCTCCCCCAAAAAAAGTACAAGTTAAAATGAAATGGGAGAAACAAATATACTCACACGGATCAATGTTAGTAGATGGATTACATTCGATTCTTTTGGAAGATATTATTATGATCAGCTACAAGAAACTGAAATGGCTGATGATCTACACAATTATAAACCCTAAATTAAATGCAAGCAAATAAACAAGCTGTTTGAGAGTATTGGGAATAAGGAAATAAGGAGGAATCTTCTAGAGAAGTGGAATGATTGTTTTCTTGAGATACCCAAAGCACAATCTTAGTTTGCGCGGGAATGTGGCTACGAGTTTCTTATTTCATGACACTGGGGCTATGTTTTTAAAATTATTTAAAATTGATAATTAACAAAATTGTACTTTGAATATTCCGACATTTTCTAAAATAAAATAAAAATATAAAAATACAGTAATAGTAGTTTATAATATAAAAGTCATAAAGTTTACGAGTATACTCATAGAAACAGAATTTGCATTTTCTTTAAAATTTAGAGAATGGGGTAGCCTATACTATATTTTTTATTTTGAACTACTTCTATCAACATTGATTTTTTGATTTCCATATAGTAGACGTGGATCATATTAATTGACCGTCACTTTATTAAGATATTTAATGTAATGGAAGTGTAAATCAAGCCGGCATTCCTTATTATCATTTCCATTCTTTTTGTATTTATTGTTCTTGAAGTTTTTTATGTTTACTGGTCGAGATTACGAGTTAAATCAAGTGGTGGTGAAGATTATTTTAGGTCAAGAGATCAAACTTACCCATTGAAAAAGAAAAAAAAAAGATGTAGTTACTAGTGTTGTAATCACTGAAAGTATGTTCAGAGAAGTGATTTAAGAACGAAGAGCAAATACATAACATAATGAAAATTCAAAAAAACTAAAATGATTGTGCATCTATATATATTCTGGTCATAATGCGACATATTCAGCGAAAACGTATTAGTAATTCTCTTTAAGAATGCAACTCTAGTCTTTACTCTTACACAATAATAACCAAAAGAAGAAAAAGAAAAACGACAAATACTTAAGGCTCCTGCAATCAAAACATGATTTCAGAATGAAGTTTCAACATGCAACAAAATAAATATATAATGACCATCAAAATGCAACAAGCTGCCAGTGCAGTAGCTTCCAACATCTCCAAATATGATTTCGCATGCTTGAGAAAAGTTGCAACAACCAAAACTACTATTCCACTGCCAAGAATATCAGGCACCAATTAAGATTCTGATTATCATAATAACACGGATTGGAAAAGGGAAATAATAAATAAGTGGAGAAATGAGAATTACCATTACACCTACCTCATCAAAGGCCTAATCACGGCTACGGATACCAGCTTTGAGCACACAATAAGACATTCATCATTTCGGATCCGGAGAAAATTATACGTTCTTCAGCAGGCCTTGGTTCTCGTTATCAAATGAACCCTCAACATCGTTCGTCATTGAATCAGAGCCATATATCACGGTTTTAGAATTTGTCCTCTTCTAAGTTCCAACTGTGTCGGCAGCGGGACGTGACACATAGCTATCATTATCAGGATCACTCCCATCCATTTCATCATTACCACCATCACTTTCATAATCTCCTAATATTAAAACATTTACACAGCAAATGACTGGACACACGAGTATACAATTAATTCTACATAGGAACTTTACAAATTTGCTTACACAAGTTGGAATCATATCGCAACATAACAAGATGATATTACCAGAACAAAAATTATATCGTCGGTGCACCAAAATTGCATTTTCAGTGATACTTTTTTGATACGTTTAATGACAACTAAAATTATTGCACTAAATGCATAATTTTTACTTTTAAGGATATCGTTTGCAATCCACAAAGGAAGGATGGGGAAATTTTTAGTAATTAATAATAAAAGACGAGCTAGTGTATACATGTACACGTGAGACCTTGTATGATGTGTTGAGTTCTAACAAGTTCTAATCCCAAAACTGTTATTATTGAAGTCAATTTTTTCTTAAAAATTAAAATTGCAAATTTAAGGAATTCCAATTTTCGAGCAGAGTATCAATAATTTCATCCTAAAATGTGTCATTTAGTTATTGACAAAGTTCATAAAATCACAAATTAGATTTTAAAAGGTTTTAATTAACATGGAGCAAATTTTCATTATTTGACAAGGGTAATTTAAAAATTAATATGTAAATGAGTTAAAAGTAGAATACCATCGTAACTAGTTTCATGTGTGGGATCAGCAGCATTATTCTGTATAATAAGCATCTTCATCATCCTCTGAGCTGCCTGAAATACATTATTTTCAGAAAACATCACATAACAGTAGAAAATAATAATAATACAAAAACAAAACCCTAAATCTCATATGAAAGTATAACAAAAAAGTAAAATTAGTATTCCTAAGCAGTGCTATTAATTTTAAATAAAGTAATAATATAACAAAAAAGTAAAAAAAAAATAGAGATTAAACATTAATACTAATTAGTATTGTTAAAATGTAAAAAATAACTAGAAACAAAAAGCAGGACTAACTTATATATTATTAATATTAACTACGTCCCTCAACAAAAAGTAAAAATTAAATTATATATTATACGTACTGCAATTCAATTCATTTGCTTATTTAATAAGCGGACTGAACGATGTCGTTGTCCAAGTCCGCTTCTTAAACAAGTGGACATATATATATATATATGAATAAAAAAAGAAATCGGAAAATACGTATTAAACTTATGTGTGTGTGTGTGTGAATGAATGAAAAAAAAACGGAATATACGTATCAAACCTATACTAATTTCGGATTATTCACATGTATCTATTCACTTTAAGCATCATGTATACTTAATCATGAAATCCGAAACATATCATCACCTGGCTGCTATTTGTCGGGCTGCCCGCACATGTGCTAATTGAGTGGCTGGTGTTCGTAGATTTGACTCCCGTCAATTATATATGGAGTATAATTTTTGTTAATTCATCTTATAATTTTAAATAAAATATTTATTTTACATAAATTTAACCATAAGAATTGGTAAAATATAAAGATATAAGATGGTGTATCAAATTTCATATAATTTTGTAAGATATATTTATCATAATAGTTAAAATTTAATTTAAATGACTAAAATTTAATATTTTTTCAATTGTTAAAGTCGTATATTTTGCATAGTCAAATTGTATAAAAACTTGATATACCCTCTAGCTTATATTCTTATGTTTAGTGGGTTAACATTATACAAATAAGTTATACAAAGAAATCCAATTTTTGTGAAATTTAGATGGAGGTATGCATGTTCATGGCATGGCTCAATCAAAATGGCATATGTATGTTTGTATAATAACTCTACATGCAAAGTGACAAGAAGTTATATATGTGTGTGTGTAGTATTTCACTTATACTAATTTACCTATCAAACGTACACCACATGCATCCCTCAATCAATTTTACTTTCGTTATTAATTATATTCTTTCTTTTTTTTTTCTTTCATGTTCATAAAATTGATGTTTGCGAATCCTCATAAATTAAAAGTGCACCCACACTATTAAATTTTTTGGTCCTTCACTGGCCATAAATATACCATGAGATTGAGATTGAGATTGAAACAGGTGATTTCTACTTTTTATTAAATAAATAACTAGTGGTATAAAACCTGATTATGTAACATATACTTGAAAGCTACACCCATAATAATTTTTTTTAATCCAAATAAATATTAGAGAATAATATCATCAATTAACAAATTAATTAACTCAATTACAACTTGTTTTCAATGTTTTGTCCTATGTTTTGTCTCTCAATTGAACGTTTATATCTATTATTTCTCGTGAATATGTAAATTTTACTTAATTAACCATCATGATGTATTTAATGGGACAAAAATATATTGCTAATGATGGGTACTACCTGATTAATTAATCAGTTAACATTTCTTAATCACTTTATTTAAGTTCTTTTTGTTACCCGTGACCACAAGAAAAAGCCCACCCGTGATTTATTTATCCATCTGACACGTGCCTTCTTCACATCTGCCCACGCAACACATTACATACACGCACTAATAAATAAATAAATAAATAAATAAATATATATATATATATATATATATATATTTATTTATTTATTTATTTATTTATTTATTTTATTTTATATTTATTTTACTAATTCGCACTAATATATTTAATTGTGTGCGTATATATAGCTACGTGCTACATACGCATTGACAGAGAAGTACATTTTGTATACGAAGTAGTTCCTTTAAATAACTAGTTTTTGTCGAGTGATGAGGTCCATAGAATTTATAAAGTAAATACATTTATATTATTGTCTTGTGAGGTGTATTATATGAGTAAAATACTACGGAGTATAATTTATTAAATTATTATATGCATTATTATTCATTTTTGGGACAAAATTGTTTATGTATATTTTGCCCTTATATTTGAGATAAAAGATATGAAAAAATGTTTGAAAAAAACTATGTAAATTGAAAAGGAGAAAGACGCGTGAGAAAGGTATTCAGATCAGAATGTGAGTTAGAAGATTTAATATACAAGATTTTGTTTTAGACCATTAACTTAACCATTTAGGTCTAGATGAGTATATGGAAGGTTTTTCCTTGACTTAAGAGACCATTTTAATTTATATGTGCTGATTTAAATGAAAAAAATTTGAATTTACATAATTAGATATCTTAGTTTTGAGTTTTGAAAATGTAAAGTACATTATTAAAAACATTGTTTTAAAAAGGATTTGACCAAAATGCGATCTAAATTAGTTGTAATAACTCAAATACCGACTGATAATTAAAAAAAAAAAAGACACCATTAATTTTAAATCTAAATAAAAAGGATATAAATATTGAATTATGTGTTAGAGGAGAGAGATATAAAAAAAGGGGACGGGAGAGGGGTGGGGTGGGGTGTGTCACTGAGTGTGTTCAGCCCGGAGTCATCCTAAGGTCAAATCACACAAATTTTTCTTAACAGATTCTCTATTTTATAGAATTAAATATAATTTTTTATATATACAGATTTTTTATTTATCTCATTTACACCAGATTTTTTAATATATAATATACCATAATAAAATAACAATATTTAAAATTTTTATTATTTACATTTGTTAATTTTTTAGTTAATAGATAATATGTTATTAAATATTAATGTATATATTATGTGTATAATGTATATGGGAAAGGGGGATCTAAGGTATGCCTTAAGTTAGTTGCCTAAGGCTACTTAATAAAACGGCATAGTTTTAATTTTGTATCATATTTTTTTTTAATTATAGTATTTTTTAAAATAAGAAATAAAATCCTATGAAAGGCTATTGAACCCTAAACTACGTCGTTTTAATTAGTGGCCTTAGGTAAGCTTGTCTAAGGAATACCTTATATTCCTTTTTCCCAATATATATATGTATATATATATTATATATATATATATATCAAAATATATTAAATAACTATAATATAATATTAAAACATCAATACATATAGATAGTATATTAATTATATTATAAATCACATTTTAATATATATATAACATATAACATTAATATATATATATATATATATATAATTTATTAATTTAATATTAATGTATAATATATTAGTTTTTTATATTATAATATATAAATATATTATATATGATATACTATATAATATATATCACATTTATATATAATAATTATAATATAATATATTCCGTTATTTTATATAATATATATAAATTATAGTCGTACATACATTAATATTTTATATTAATGTATTAATTAATCACTATAATATAAGGTATTAATGATTTTAAATATTAATTAATATCATATTATTTTAATACAAATAATATATATATATATATATAGTATGACTATAAAATGATATAAATATGATAAAATAATATTATAATTTTGAAGAAATTATACCAATCATTTGAAGAAAGAATTTCTCCATGTAAGGTTTTATGCCTTTCCTGATTGTATCTTTTTTGGTTATCGCAGAACCACCGAGCTTGTTCAAACTAGACCGGATCACTCCATTGTAACAATCCTTTCAAATAATTGTTTGTTTCTAGCCATCCAGATATTCCACAAGCAAAAAATAAAGACCACCAACTTTAGGATGATTAGCAGATGTCAAGTTAAATTTCACCCAAACACAAAATTCACGAGACAACTTAACAAGATTCGGGTCATATTGCAAGATTTTGAACCAAACCTTTTTTTTTTTGCAAAATGACAACGCCTCAACACATGATCCTGTTCTTCCAAGAAACAGGGACATTTAACACATTTTCCCTCGGGATAAATTAGCTCTACCATGTAATAGACGCCATAGAAAAAAATATATATATACAATATTTATGTAATAGTAATATGATTGGTTAAATCTATTAGTATTTCAAATAATATTAATCCATTATAATAGTAAAAATAATATGAAAGAAAATAGTTACCTTGTTCACTCGCCGCCGCCTACAAAATATTAGAAAATAAACTATGTAATCCTCCAAAATATAAGTTATCTTTGTGTCATACCCTCTAGATTTATATCCAGGAAACCACATTCTAAAAAAAACCCATCAAATTAAAATAACATAAAGAATAAGTTAAAAAAAACTCATTACTAGATAAATATTAGAGAAAGATATGAAGGGGCCATACCCCCCTCTTGTCCCTCCGCCCATGTAAATTACATCTAAGTAAACACTTAACTATAGAGTGATGCAACACAAAATTTGAAAAGAAACAAGAATCTTAAGTTCATTGCAGTACCAACACAATCGCTAGTAGTATATCATTTTCCGCAAGAATAATTTGTAAAGAATCTTGTGCAATGACATTATAAAAGGAAAGGAACATAAATTTCTTTTTGGTCACGATTAATTAATTGATAAAAGCATGGGATAATTTTAATGAAGTGTTTGCCTCTCAATGTTACATCCACCTTGTTTGTTTTAATTTCAATTTTGAAAAACTAAAAATTTTGACAGTATAATTTATATAATAATAATTTATTAAATTAAAACAAACAGGGTCATAGTAAATTTGACATTTACATTTCCAGTTCATTTATTAGACCAAGTGGCCTTTACGTAATAAATAAATTAAAAAAAAAAAAAAACACCCCACAATTGCTTTATGTAATTGTCTAGTAACTTTGTGTATTAAAGTTAAATTTAACTTTTGGATTTTAAGTTTAAAAATTATCCATAATTGCTTTTGAAAAATTAAATGACTTAAAATCATATTGTAACTTGAAAAAAAAATAGCTCCAAAAAATTTATGCAGTGCATTTTAACTTAAAATTCAAAAATTAAAAATAAAAAGTTGATCCAGAATAAGCCCTAAGCAGGGCTTCAAAAATCAAAAAGTAGGAAGATGTTCTTTTTAATTGAACGGAGAGAGTAGTTCTTAAAAATGTGTCCAAATAATAACCTCAATGTAAAAAACTATTTCTTATTGCAATCATGAAGTTATAATTATATCAGCCCTCACCAGTCCTCGTACTCTTTTTAAGAAAGTGTAATAAAAGAAATATAACAAAAATAATAACAAAAAAAACTCCCATTGCACGAAGATGTGATTGAATATGCGATAGAGAAAGCATGTTGGCTTTTCTAGTTTCTACCGTAAAACTTTTAGAGAGGTATTAATTAATCAATTAATTTATAAAAGTTTTACTTTAGAATTAATTTATCAATTAATTAATATCTTTCTAAAATAATAAAATTCTCTGGTTCATTGTCGTTATTATTGAATAAAATTCATTGTTATTATTCATTCTCTATAACGTTGAATAAATTAATATTAATTGATAATTGATAAAATTCTCTATAATTTATCAATTAATTAATATCTCTCTAAAATAATAAAATTCTTCGGTTCATTGTTGTTATTATTGAATAAAAGTCATTGTTATTATTCATTGTCTATAATGTTGAATAAAATAATAAAACACAACATTATTGAATTTTAATTACATCAAAAATTTATTGTTGATAAATTCATTGTACATAATATTAATCAAAATTTACATTCATTATTTATTAATAATTAAATATAATTTATTGTACTTATATTAAAAACATTCAATATATATTGATGAGAGAATATAATGGAATCATATTTCCTTAAATTGTTTTAGATATATTTGTAATTTTAAAAAATTATTAATTTATAATTTTATTAAGATCATATATTTATATATGAAGTTTTCAAAAAATTATTATTTTATCAAAATTTATAACTTTTATAATTGTCTTAAATTAAAATATAATAAAATTATTAATTTAAAAAATTTATTAATTTATCAAATATTAATTTAGAGCGCGTACATTTCATACCCTGCATTGAAAAATGAAAAGAAAAGAGTGGGTAGCTAGGGCCTTCCACTCTACATAACAAATGTTACTAGACATCTTCTTGAAACTTCTATGGGCCCCACTTATCAAAACCAAAATAAAAGGCACATAAAAGCAGAAGAAGACACATACATGTATATATATAGAACAACTTTCACATTGCGGCTTCTATCAGTAGGTTAAACAAGTCTTGAACTTGTGACACCACAAGCAAAATACACAAAAGCAATTACCAAATATTTCTATCATTTCTCAGTCCAAAACTTCCCGTGACAAGTTTAACACTTCGGACAGCTTCAATTTCCCAAGCATTAATTACTCCATTTTTTGCACCCTTCATTTAATTTCTCTATGTAGTACGTCCTTGTCACAATTCAATAGATATCCCTCAATTTGAATCCTACAACAATACATTTCAAAAAAAAGAAAAAAAAATAATATATATATATATATATATATATATATATATATAACAGAAGAATCTAGTTAAATTTTGGTTATCAGTTTCAGTTTTGAAGTTGTGTTTTCCTCCCTATATTGGTCGCACAAAGTTTTTTTTATACTCCTTCCTTCTGTTCCAAAAAAAGAGTAACATTTGATAATAAAATTTATTTTAAAAAAATAACAACATTTACATAATTTTTTCACTATAATATTATATTTTTCAAAATTTGTCATTATAATCTTTTTATATGATCTTTAATTATACATTCATAACAAAATTAATAAGAAAAACTTGTTATTGTTGCATGTAATTTTTAGTTAAATATGCAAAACTAAAATTTATCAAATTTTTTTTTTTTGGACGGAGGGAGTATTAAATTGCTAAACATCATCTGAATATTTAGTTGAAAGTAACATTCCGTGGTGAGATTATAACAATTAGCTTAAGATATAGTAGTACATTGTGAAGGTAGGTATCCCTGTTTACATGAACTGTTATCTTACTGGTTTTTTTATGATGAAAGATCAAATCAAGACTATATGTATGCGTGACACTTCAATTTTTGTGTCTTTAATTATAAAATTTGTAAATGTCACTGTTTTTACTTTTAAGAGTACAACGTCCTAATTAAGACACATTTATATGTCCCAGATTGTAACCTTTTTATAATATATATATATATATGTGGTTTATAATATATAGTGATGATTCATAACAATTATTCGTTTTAAAATATATATGTATGCGTGCGCAATTAACTCAAGTTATTGAAAGTAGGCCACTAAGGTCAGTTTTGCATGAATTGTTATCTTAGTTTGATATTAAAGATTACAATACAAAAGATCATGATAGATATGCATACAGAAACATATACATTATACATACATACATATATATGTATGTATGTATATGTATAATATACCTACATACATACACAAATATATAAAAAAAATGTTTAAATTTGGATGCATGCACCCGTGAATGGTTTAATTCTGTTGTCGTGCACCAACTTTATGCTTCGAACTTCCATGGCCACAACTACAAGGAGCTAAACAACAACAAAGAATCACGAGCTCCATCCCTGTATTAAATCAATTTATATTTAAAATATTTTTGGTTGCTACATTCACCTGCGGACAGCTTGCATATATGATCATTCATCTTTATATGAAATTGCTCTCTTGCCTTTTATTCTTCTTCTACTTCCAAGTTATATATCTAAGAAGATATATTCACATCACCACATAATTTACAGGAATAATTGTACCAAATTATTAAGCACTAAAATGTTATTTAAACTTTGGCATTAAAATGTTATAGACAAACTCAGTTTTTCAAGTAATTGAGAGACTTTGAACCTACATAAAAATACATGATCCGAAAATATTTATATCGAACAGTTAATGATTAATTACGTAAAGCTCATGGATTATCCTGTATAATGAAATATTTTCATAAACAATTGAATGAAATATATTAACAAATAAAATACGTGATGACTAAACTTTACACTGAATTATTTTGTTTTGGCACACTTTTCTAGGAAATTAGAGCCTCAAATGGAGCTCACATGTAAAAAAGGAGATCTGTAATTGGAGAAAAAATATTATAACATCTATGAACAATAAAATAGTGAAAGAGACAAACTAATATTTGAAAAAAGATTTTAAAAAACATATACTTTTTCATAAAGCTATAGAGATCCCAGGAAAGAAATTAATAAATCCATTACTCCGTATATAACAAAGAGAGACCACCCTACCTAATTGCCACAGAGAACCAATCTCATAACATATAATAGTGACCAACATCCACTTTACACGTGTCAAGCTGTTGCATGAGCACTTTGTTCTGAGGAACTCAAAATCTTTCTTCACTTCATAATAAAGTAGTACTATAAATTTACAGCTTCTGCTACAAATGGTCCTAGCCATTAGCCATTTAGTTGAGTTCTCTCTCAACTGATGACTCACTCTCCTTCTCCCACCTAAACCCTTACTTCATAAATTCAACTTCTTTAAACCTGGAATTTTCAGCCATTTTCAAGAATATTTAAAATCAAAAGTTAAAAATCTTTCTGCATTGTTGGAAATTGCTTGAGAAAGTGTTCAAACCATCACTTTTTGATGGATTGCTTTCATGGGGTTTTGTTGTTTTTGATCTTGAGTTTGTTGTTCTTGAATTCAAGCAATGTGGAAGGAAGATACCACTACCACAAGAAGCAAAAAAACAACAAATCCCCTGTTTCTGCTCCAAGTCCAGAATCCCCTGTTTCTGTTCCTAGTCCTAAATCCCCTGTTTCTCAGCCTCCTTCATATCCTCCACCAATTCCTTCAGACCCCAACACTGATCCAATTCCCGATGACCCCGGAAATACCTCCTCGAACTGCGTGTTCGACGTGACATCTTTCGGGGCAATCGGAGATGGATCAACTGATGACACTGCTGCCTTTGTCAATGCCTGGAAAGCAGCTTGTGCAGTTGAATCAGCTGTTCTTGTAGCTCCTGCTGACTACACATTTTTGATAACATCCACAGTCTTTTATGGCCCATGTAAACCAGGACTTATATTTCAAGTAAGATTTAGTTCATTTTCATATAGTTCAGATCTTTGTAACGTACACTTTAAGAAAAAAATTATGCTGTCAGAACAAATATGATGTAACAACATTTTTATAATTTATTTATTCTCGTTTAGTTGTTTATTTTTTAAAAAAGCTTAATTATCGTCTGACAATATTAATCACCTATTTATTTATGCAAATTTGGTTAGAATTGAAATTTTGTATGTTAATTATATAGGTGGATGGGGTCCTAATGGCACCAAATGGACCTGACTGCTGGCCTAAAAAAGATAGTTACAAGCAATGGCTTGTGTTCTATAGACTGGATAACATGACTTTCACTGGAACTGGTACTATTGAAGGAAATGGTGAGCAATGGTGGGAACTTCCATGCAAACCTCACAGGGTATTTTTCACTTTCATTCTTCTGCGTTGTATGTATGTATATATATATATATATATATATATATATATATATACACACACCTTAATTCTCTATTATTCATGTTTGAAATTAAATTTTCGCTTAATTCTCCTAAAACCAATAAAATAATAAAAATTAAATTGATGGATTTTGGAATATGAATTTCTACTGACTGCATCAAAAAATGCCATTTTAGGGTCCCAATGGGTCAACTTTGCCAGGACCATGCGACAGCCCAGCGGTAAAAATCATATGCTGTTATTTTTATTTTATATATTTCTAGTAAAAAGTAAAAAGTTAATTTTATTTTGACTTGACATTTTCAGTTAATCAGATTCTTCATGAGCTCCAACTTGGTGGTTAGTGGTTTGAGAATCCAAAACAGCCCAATGTTTCACATGAAATTTGATGGTTGTGAAGGGGTACTGATAGAGAAGTTGTCCATTTCTTCTCCCAAGCTTAGTCCCAACACTGATGGGATTCACATTGAGAACACCAAATATGTGGGCATATATGACTCAGTAATTGGAAATGGTAACATAATTTTGTCAGGGTCCCACACAATATTTTCATGGATTTGTTATTTAGCTTGTGGTGAAACTATATGTTAAAAAGTGTGCCCGGCTGAATTATTTTTTTTTCTTTTTTCACAGGAGATGATTGCATTTCAATTGGACCCGGTTGTGGTAATGTTAACATAGATGGTGTCACTTGTGGACCTAGTCACGGCATAAGGTTTGTGAATTATATGAGCACTAATTAATTTTGTCGGTAGTAAAAAGCGAGTTTTATTTGACTTTTGTTTGTTATAGTATCGGAAGCCTGGGGGTGCACAATTCCCAAGCATGTGTTTCAAACGTGACGGTCCGTAACGTGATGATTAAGGATTCTGATAATGGGGTGAGGATCAAGACATGGCAAGGCGGAGCGGGATCAGTGACAGGCATATCATTCGAAAATATTCAAATGGACAATGTTAGAAACTGTGTGATCATAGACCAATACTACTGCTCAACAAAGGCATGTCTCAATCAAACTTCGGCCGTTTATGTGTCGGACATATCGTTCAAGAACATAAAGGGCACCTACGACGTTCGAAGCCCTCCAATACACTTTGCATGCAGTGACACTGTGGCATGCACAAATATAACAATGTCAGAAGTGGAACTTCTCCCGTTTGAAGGAGAATTGGTTGATGATCCATTCTGCTGGAATGCATATGGAATACAAGAGACCTTAACCATTCCTCCGATTGATTGTTTAAGAGATGGAGAGCCAGAGTCACAAGTTGAAAATTACAGTTTTCAATGTTCTTGAGACCTTAGTTGTGTGTCTACATTTGCATAATTATAGTTAGTTATGTATATGGATTATTACTGCATATATATATATATATATATATATATATATATATATATATATATATATGTAAGTTATAAAGTAGGGATCCCCAATAGCACTATTTGACATGAATCTTGGTTGATTCTTGGTCACATAAGACCCATCCCTCTAGGGCTTTTCTCCCTATTTGTGTGATGAGATTATTAATTTTTGGGACTACCATGTCACTACCTAGCTACTAGGATTGAATAGTGTGGAACATATATCATCATTGTTATTAAAGGGAGAGACTATGGACTCTTGTCGATATAATAAATCTCCTTATATCATGTATCTTACATTTTGATAGCACTTTTGTTCTTTCTTTTATATGGAACTTGTTTTCCCCTCCTACATTGATAATACAGTCAAGAAACCATAATTTTGACTGCTGTCTAATTTTAACTTTTTTTTGCCAAAATGAATCTTCTTTTGTCCTGTACAAACCTGTCTCACTCTTGACCTATGAAGCTTCTCCTTTTTAATACGGACACAAAAGCATAAGGTTGTGATTACAATTTGCAAGAAAAGATGAAGCTTGACAATGTATTCAAAATCTTCTTTTTCAAATTTAAAGAAATTATTGCTATATTGAAGACCTGCAAAAAGTATAAGGTCCTTGAATACTCACAAAACTCTGAATGTCTTTTTCAATCTCTTGTTCTGGTTTCCTCTTCCACGTCTTGTTCATTTTCAGAATATCGTGAGATAAAGTTTTTTTGTAATTTGTACCACTGTTTCCTTTTCAAACCACATCTCTATACGGCCATAAGAGCACTCACATTAATTACCCTATATTCTCTATTTTAAGAGATAAAAAGTTGAAAAATCAAAAATTAGCATCAGAATCCCTAAAATAAAAAATTTATTAACGAATTTGAATAGTGAATCTCTGAATGTAAGGATTTACTAATCAAATCTCTAACAAAAAAAAAAATAGATATTCTAAAAAATATAAAAAAGTGTAATTCAATAACTAAAATAAGAATTCCATTAAAGAATTATGGTTGTACCATAGTTGATTTTAATGTTATTTCCTGGATATCCCACAGAAAATGAACACAAGGTGTATGTGACCAATTTTTGCAAAAAATATCTGAACAGTCACAAACAATGAGTAAATAAAACACAACTCCTTTACTATGGTCAAGAGCCATAGAGTACTGATATCAACCAATTCATGGAGTTCTTCTGTAGATGTTTGTATAAGAAAGTGTGAAGGGACATCATATTTCTGGCATAGAATCTACAAATTTCTTTCAAACTATCCCCCAGATTACCTTCTTTTGGCAATAAATGACAACATAAGGAGATTGAGTATACATGTTACTTTCTGCCTATACCATCTATCAGTTATATTTTCCTAGATTTGAAGGTCTACTGTCACAGATCCTCGGACTAAATGGTCCTCTTCCACCAAATCGAGGACTTAGATCCCCCCTCAGTTCACTTACTCGAGGACAGTATCCTTTATCCGAGAAGCTCTTCACAAAACTTTTCTTGGGTGTCTCACTGCAGCTTATTACCTTCACACTACACATACGTCTAATCTCACCGCGGCTTCTGGTAATCACGCCGTCCAAAACTTCTCCATTGTCTGCAAATGAAGCTCTAGACCCCATCTCAGAATCCTTCAAGACAAAATCACGTCAATGGTATATATAAAGCAAAGACGAGCTGGAAGGTGACTGATATATTCAAACTTCTTCTAGCTTAACTAAATTGTATAACCCCTTGATTCTTTATTAAATAAGTTTCAGATGGTCATATTTCTTTATATGTCTCCTGGAATATGCTCACTGACAAAATTATGTAACTTAAAGCTCCATGGTTTTCACCAAACTATATCCTAGAATTTCTTAACAAGCTTCCAGATTATGGTGAAGGAAGAGAGGTAAGGAAAGATTACCATTGCAAGGTTGTATGGTAAAGCAGAAGCCTCTTCATACTCGGCTGCATCTAAATCTTGAAGGTGTGCCCCTTTGAAAAACTTGGGCAATATGTATTGTCTCACAGGAACCAGAAGCATGATCATTAAAGGGAATAAAACCCCAGCAAGAGGAATCCACGTCATTCCGAAACAGATTAGCAAGTAAGAAGTCTGGAATATTGTGAAAAATGCAACTGTCTTGAAAGGTACAGTTTCCACAAAAGTGGCATGGTAGTCCTCCAGTACTCTGAAAAGCACATGATCAACAGGTGCATTTCAGTTAGTTCAGAAAATTGGCAAGAAGAAAGAGTAATTAAATGGAGAAGAGAATGTAATACTTGTATCTTCTACTTGGAGCTGTAAAGAGCAGTAAAATCCTCTCCCAGAACTGGTTCCCTGGTAAGCTTTCAATGGCCATGTAAGCAAAGTATCCCCACAGTACTGATGTAGGGATCCTTTTGAGGAGAGGCATGGCTGCAACACATCCTCCCACCATTGCAGATTGAAGTAAGTTACTGAGCCTTTGTTCTTTCACTTCAACAGGTAACAAATGGTCAATCTCTTTCTCAACATCAAATACAGACTCATCAACTGGCGCATTTATATTTTCCATGCTTGAAGCAGATTGAATTGTCGAGTCTTTCAATTCTTTTAGTCCATGCATTGGCTACAGATTTCAGTTTGATTATAATGAAGAATAGGAGAAAGAAGTAAATATTATAACAAAAGAAAATTCTGATAAGGAAAATAGTAAGGCACGAAGGCATCATATACTCGAGCTGATGTTTCTTGGTGATGCAGTGGACTCTGCATATGTTGATAGGCTTCTTGCAACTTTCCGTACACTTGAGCCAAGCTTGCGTTATTACCCATGCATTCTCGTGCTGTTGCTACCAGTCGATTATGAAGTAGCTGCATTCACAAAAAAGATAGCAAGGAAGAAATGAATAGGGGAAGCTGTGTGCGCGTGCATATGTTATCAGCGTAAGGAAAAGTTCTTGACTTCATTAAATATGTTAACCTGATGCTTGAGGGTAGCCAAACTTTTAGTATGCATTGGAGATTGTGGAATGACTCCATTTGATGGAGGGATCCCAGTTAGACCGCACAGTATGACCTACCATATTTTGACAATTATTTAAGGAATTGAGTGCAGTTGAATAAACAAATCATAATGGAATGAAATAGGACGGAAAGAAACCAAAATTGCGAGAATAGTTGTGTAAGAATGATATTTACGTACCATGAATCCTAACAGAAACAAATCATAATGGAATGAAGGAGGCTTTCTCAAATTGAACTCACTCTGTTGAGCAAGTTGAGATGCTACACTATGGTCGAAATAATACAGCACTGCAATCATAGTGGCTGGAATAAAAGCTCCAATTATGTACAGGACTGGCACATGCATCATATCCTGGTTGATATAAATCAAGTATATTATGGTGTATCATTTCAAGAGAGGGAACTACTGAATGAGCTGCTCATCTGTCAAGAGAAAACATGCCTTTATCACTGTCCAATTCTCATATGCTCCTGGTGACCACGGATTTGGGCTGACAAGACGTCTTGGTATTCCTCTTGGGACGTTTCCAGCTGGTATATAGGAAACAGCTGTCCAGACAATAACCATCAACGGAACCCCATAATCTGCCACAAAGCCTCGAAGCCAGCCTATGAATTGAGGGGATAATATGGTCAGCAAGAAAAAACATGAAACATAAGTTATACAAAGGAACTTCAGAGCTCATCGGATTACGTCAAAGACAGATTATATTGGTTCATATCTAAGAATGATGTGGAATCTAGCAGTCCTAGAAGAAGATGCCAATTTCTTGGGAAAATATGCAATGCTGCTGAATTTCAATCGTTACACCATGAGAACACTTATTCATCTCGCTTTCTTAATTTAATTTCTGCTATGCATAAACTTAAAATGTGCCATCTCAATTTCATCCAGTCCAAGGAGGCCAAAATGGGTTGCAATAAGCTTACCAGATCCATATCGCCAAGATCTTGCTTTACGACTTTTCAATGCAGTGAGCAGAAGTCCAAATGACATCACTAGGGCAAACATTCCATTGGCAAACCTCCATGAAGGAAGGAACTCTGTCGAATGAGGATCTTCTCTTTTCGGTACGCGAAATTCATCAATCAACCCCTACACCCGACAGGATTCAGAAAATGCTAAGAAATGTTTATTTACAAGCAAACAGTTGAGTGTATAAGTATCATGTTCTTCAGTTATGCTTTGCACAAGCATTTAAGGCTTCCAAGTCAAAGAGATTGAACAAATTTGTAGCCCGTTAAAGTTTTCGTTTAAATTGGCTAGAATATGAATTAGTAATGGCCCAACCAAAAGAAACCCGAAAAGTCACCCCCATTATGTTGTTGCCAGAAAATACTTCAATTTATACGTTTTCATATTCCAAATCTTCAGAAGTTCAGAACCAACCATATAAAGAACGCGAGTATCTGCACTTACTTTGATGGCTTCCTGCATAAAGAGCATTGCAATAAGCAGCCCAAACAATTCGCCGGCTAGACGAGTGAACCTATTTATGATTGAACAAGCTCCTAGGATCGCCAGAAGGAACAGCAAGATAGCAGTCCAAACGCATACCCTATCAAACCAAAGTTTCAGGTTTTTATCAAATTCATCACAGGAGAAAAAATTAAATTCTCATCAGAAAAAAATGTGGAACTGAAACATTACAAATTCACTTCATACTGCAAGTAAGAGTCAATAAATTACCATCCTGTCCAAGCTAGAAAGAGCTTTGATCCCAGCTCTGGTCTATTTTTTGCAAAGTTGTACATGAATGTGTACATAAGTACAGTTGGCTCTGCAACTCCAAGAATAAGCAAAGGCTGACCTCCAATAATAGAGTGTATAATTCCACATAGTGCAGTAGAAGCTAAAGTTTGGACTGCCGTGAGCACCCCATCTGCCAATGTGGGGCACCCGTTTTGATTAGATTAAAGATTACAACGATGATCCCTTGTAGAATTATGATTAACATTGAACATTTATACCTGTGCTTCTATCCAATTGTTCACCAAATGATATGACCGGAATTGCTGATGCGAAAAATATATACGTTGTAGGTGCCAAAATCCTAAAAGATAGTGAAATTAAAACAGATCATGTAGTTTGGGAAATGTTCATGTCCCTTTAGTTCAAGTAATACATACAAAAGATTTGTGATGGCATAATGGAAATATACCTGACACCTGACTTGAAACCACTGGTCCAGTCTTGTTTGTAACACATCAACCTTCCTTTAACATCATTCTTGATTCCGCGTAATGGAACAAAGCTCTCTTCCATGTTCCCTCTATAATCTTCTTGATTTCAAAGTTTTGGAATTTGAGTGTCAGTACAACTTCAAAGAAGTGATAATAAAGAATACCCAGGAACAGGAACAGTTTTGTGAAACAAATCTCATCTATATATGAAAAACTGGAACAGCATTACATCACATTACTTATATAGAAAAATGGGATGATTCAAATCACAAAAATGTCAAGGTTCAACTGCACAGAAGACATAAAACTCCAAGATTTACATGAAAAAAATACCCTATTGAAGAAATGTGTGCATACACATTAAGCAGAAGTTAAAAATCTCTGAACATAAAAAACTCAAAAGGGTCGCGGCAAAAAGGGACTCCAATGGCAAGTAAAATGTGGGTCAGATTCAAAAGGGAAGAAAAGGGTCTTTACTGACAGTCAACAACAGCTCAAATCAAATCTAAAGTCTTCATTAATAAATTGAAGCTTGAAAAGAAAAAAAACAGTGAAGCAATGGCACAAAAAATATTCAAGAAACGTATGAAAAACGAAGAAACAAAATTGAAATGGAAATGTACAGATTGTACATACCAAAAACCAGCACACGTAACTACAGAAAGAGTTGGAATTTGTTTGTCTCGCTATGAAATAAGAGAGAAATAGAAAGAAATCTCAATGCCAGACCATGACAAGCTGTATGGTAGGAAGCACCCAAGTATTTTCAGTCTTCCCAATCCCATAAAAATTTCCCCAACAACATTATCGTGGTTTGCTTGCAGCTATGACAATTATTTTTTCCACTGGAGTTATTAAGACTCTTGTCCTGTAGCATATTTGTCGTAACGATGATAATGACTATTATTATCAAAATAATTAACTAAGACCCTCCGAGCGTCCCACCATAATATGTTTATTCCCCTTTTTTCTTTTTGACTTAAGTAATTAGTTCATGAATAGGTGACTACTTTCATCGAGAGTCATTTATTTGTATTTATTATGACACTCATTTTAATTTCTCATTTCTTATATTAAATTAAATTTTATAACCACCGATAAAAATAGTCACGTACATTTAACAATTCCTTAAATTAATTTTTCTTTTAAGCATTAAATATCTTGTCAGACCCTTAGATTAATCTTCATTGTAAGTATTAAATATCCTCTTCTAATGCATGTCCCAATAATTTTTATTTGATATTGATTTCCCTCCAAAATCGAAGAAAGTTGATAGTTATTGACCTTTTTAGTATAAAATTGGGACCTTTTCTCTTAAAAAAATTATCAAATATGCAACACAATGTTATCAAGTATGCAATTTAAAAGCATCATATATTCACAACACGATTTAAATTTTAAACCATCATAAATTTATTATGTCCAAAATAATATCGAGAAATGAGCGATCTCATAACTATAAGAATACTGGAGGTAAAAAATATAAAATAATAATATAAAGAGAAATAATACACGTGTATATAAAATTTTACTTGAAACATCGTATATTAAGTGTTGAATATATAGATAGATAAATCGTTGTCCTATATAATACTCTTGTGATCATATTATTAAACTTGATATGAATCTGTCCAAATAAAATTCTAGATTAACCCAACACACATTCATCAATGTTTAATTCATGATAATGTTAATTAAAAATATTATTATTAGCATTACATTTTAAGTATCAAATTTTAAATATATAAAGTGTTACTCTTAAAAGGTTATATATACAATGTGCTGGTTGTGAGGTTATTAAACTTTATATGAACCTACTTTAATATTATTTCAAACCGATGAAACACATATTTATCAACATGACAGAAGAACACTGTGTATATAGAATCTAGAACAACTAGAATAGTACGGAGAATGCTTTGTTAAATTCTCTACAATACTTTCCTCTCCGTGATTGTAGTAAGTGGATAATTTATTTGTTCATCCTAAATTGCATAATAAATATTAAAATAATATGATCACAAATTCACAATTAATCAATAAGACTCGGGGACATAATAATCATTATTTTGTAAACTCGCTTTTGTCGAGTCTATATTAGTAATGCTCGATCAATTCCTCTATTTAAAATAGCACTTAGATTCCATAATAATTCGCATATTTGCAATTAATTTTGCTTAATTTGTTAAAACTTATATAAATAAATATTAAACATTTCTCTTATGATCAGAGTCTAAACATCTTTTAGGGCAATATGATGGTAATAATAATAATAATAATGGATTACGAAAAAAAACTAATTGTAGCTCACATTTTAAATCTTACTTTGATTCAGCCTCCAAAATATATTCTTAAGAAAAATTCAGATATCGTTGATTTTGCTTCTTTTTTTTCAATTCACGTGGTTATATTTTTTTCAAAAGATTGGAATATAGCATGAGTGATAGGTTTACAAGGATGTATCGTAGGTTGTTTTTTTCTCTTAATAATATTAAGTATGTATCATTATATATTATCTCAGCAAAATTATTTAACATGCTAGTCAATTAAGTATTTCACCACGAACTAATCACAACTCAACTACTTCGATACAATTTAATTGTTTGATTCAGTGATATCATGTTTTATCTAAAAAAAAATCCAAACATAATATGATTCAAGTATGATAATTTAAATTATAGAGTAATTACATATAAAATATTCTTTAAGCAATACAACTAACCGAATTAAACAATCAAAATCTAATCAAATATATATTTAAAAACACTCACGAGTAGCCCATTCGTCAACTGCAAGACTCAAATTTATAATCAACCAATAGCCATCAGTTCTTAGCAATTAATATCAGTATGTTTTCGATGCTAAAGTTAAACAACAACATTAAACACATCATCCATGTGCAATGCCGGTTATCTTAATTTTTTTCCTGTTACATTAAAGGCATCTTAATCTTAATATTACCCTCCAATTACAGTATAATTCAACTTTGTCTTTTGGTAAAACAGCAAAACTGCCCTAAATATAAAAATTCTCTCTATCCCCGATTAACTTGTGTATAATCTTCACTCTCCCTCTTAAGATATAAGAAATATTTATTTCAATATAAAAAGCCAAAATCCAATACTTTTTAAATAAGTGTTTAAATTAATTTCATGGTCATTCCAATTTTGTTCAACGTTCAATAAAACTGATCATAAACAAGTTACAAAAAGCAAAATCCATATCTTATCACTAAAAATTCTCCAATTTTATTTTAATTTGATTCAACATCACTTGTCACTCCAATTAAAATTTAATTTTGAATCAACTACAATTTTTATGTAATAAAACCAATTTATTTGGAGTTTCAAAATTTTTAACTTTTTATTGCAATAAAATATTATTAAAATGTGTACTAAAATAATGATAACGAATACTTATACAAATTATAAACTTTAAAAAAATTAATTTTTAAAATTAGTTTATACAAATATATAAAAATAGAAAATAAAATTCGTGCTTGGCACGGATAACAAAATTAATTAAAAATAATGACATGTGATTTCTATTATTATTTTGACATATTTTTATTTTGTATGATACAAATCAGTTTGAATATTGTCAAATCATTAGTAGTTTTAGACTTTTAGTTCTTCCTCAGTCCAAATATTGGTCAAAATAAAAATAAAAAATTGCAACAAAATATACGTTACATTTAATAAAAAAATATACAGAATTTCGTTAATTTAGAGTCACCGCTATTGTACTCCATCCAAAAACTTCTCGATTAAGATAACCTCAACATACCACAAACATAATAATTTATATTATGTAATTGTAATTTATTTGTAATAAAATTCAAAAAAAAAAAAAAACTCGACAGGCCACAAACATAATGATACATTTTTTGTCTATGTTATTATTGAGGAAGAAGTTTATTTCTTGAACATGGAGAGAATAGATCTTTTCCTTTTAATTTCTCAAACCTTATTTGCTTTGTTCTCTAAGATGGTGATGACCTACAAGAAGACTAATGCTCCATCCTATACAGGACGCATTTAGGGCATCTATTTTTGCAATACTCTAAACTGAAGTATATTAAATTAAGTTACATTAATCTCGATGAATATTTCATGAAATAATATGGGAAAGAAGACTTTCACAATCAAAATAGCAGCATGTTCACAGATATTTCATTCAAGGAAAATAGTGAAACAAGATTGCCTTCCTGAGCTCCACCTAAGATGTTCATCTGCCTACAACTTCAGATATAATTTCTGCACAAATAAATTTATATGAAAAAAAATCATGTGATCGCCGAACATATAGTCTTTTCTATATAAATATACAAGACGTTAATTTGAGGTTTTGAACCCCTTTGTCCAGAATAACAAACACCGTATTTCTTCGAAAATTGGAATCAGGGAAAGGATTAAAAAAAAGACCATTTCTTAATGAGATGTTAAATCACAAACACAGTTTGCTGATAATCCAACAATTGCGAATTATACTCTAATAATCTCAGACATCGGAAGTTGTTGATAATAACATAGAACTGCCAAAGCTAACCAGGTGAAAGAGATTAACTCTCCCCATTGTAGTTTAGAAACATAAGTGACAACCTAATTAGATTAGGGGGGGAAAAAACAAAAAAAACACCTAAGCAGTAAAATTACTGCAGACTATCACATACAAACAGGTCCTACAAAGATCCAGTGATCATCATCAAGATTCTAAAGAGCAGAACTAGTATGACCCAGAATTTCACCTGCTATTTCCCATCATGCACCTTACCCGCTGTAGAATACGCACAAATTCATAAAACAAGGAGAAGTCTAAACCTGCAAAGCTGTCGTTATCTTCAACCATGCAAGGACCTTTCTGTGAGTAGGTATACGGGTTTTGACAAATAATGAAATCAAAACCTCCAAACTTCTTAAAGAGAATTTCAATCTTGCTACTGGATAGCTTCTGAATATCTTCAATCTGCACCAACTCCCCACTTTGTCCTGAACTACTCCACCACTGCTTTAGAATCTTGCGCTTTGTTTCACAAGGCTCAACAGAGACGACACCTTTCAAACAAATCCCCAGCCGATGCAAAGTAATTTCCGACCCTCCAATCCCACTATAAATTGATAATAATGTTAATCCTTCAGGAAATAAAGATTTCAATACAGATAAATGATATCCCAAGGTGTCGATCTGGAAGCAGTGTTTAAGTGACTGAAGTCTTTCTGTCAGACCAAACCCAGCAATTTGAGTGTGATTCACTGGGTAACCTAAAATCCGTTCGATCTGTTCTGGTTCTATGGGCTTCAGTTTGGTACGGCCAACCCACGCAAGATTAAAGCTTCGACAACGATGAAGGAGGTCCCTCTGTTGTTCTACTGAGAGCAATCCTTTAGTATCAGTTAATATCCTTTCGAGCCTATCACATTGTTGTGAAATTCCAGTAATTTCAGCATTAACACAGCTGATCTGTTTTCTCGTATCCCATGAGGGCCACCATTTCCTTGTACCCGGGATTGCTTCTTCAATTGTCATTGGTGATTTTGGGATGATGTGAAACCTATTTTCAATAGGAAGATTGTGTACATACCCTTCCTTCCTACTCAAGGCTGAAAAGAATTGAGTATTCACATATTCTGGCTCAATTGCATACAAGAACTGAGATATTTTGACCCAAGAGTCATGAGATAAGTTCATAACATTTCCATAGAAGAAGTATGGTGGTTGAGCTACCATTTTGTCAAGACTTCTACAGGAATTTGGCTTGGCCAGCACAGGTACATCTCTATCCAACTGTCGTGATTTACGTTGAAGCTGTCTCTGCAATGCCGGCTTGTGTGAGCTGGTAATCTTGGAGATTCCTTTCCCAAGCCATGGTGGGCATACAGAACTTAATGCATCGTCATACTCTTCTTTTGGCCTTTTCAAACTGAGAGGCTCATCAGCATATTCATCTTTTGGTCGTTTCCCTTTATACTTGTCCAAGCCAAAAGTCCTAGACTGTGAAACTGATTCTGGACTATATTCCTCAGTTTTTACAGTAAAATCATCAAGATGATAGGGATTTAAGATTTGTCCAGATCCACTGACATGCTTTGACCGGTTCAGACCGTAGGATGTTGAAGAATACTGCAAATGAAATGACAAGCAAAATAATGAGAAGCTAAGGCCAAAACATGGAATTTCACAGCCAAAATCCGGAATCTCACAGAATTTCTGTACAGATGAGAGATTGCAAATATTGAAAAAATCTCTTGTATTGTTTGCATGAACTCATGACTTCTAGCAAGTAGTTTTGTCAAGGTTATGCCCCTTCCCTTGTGTGTAAGGCTGCAAATTTTAGCAGGTTGTATACTCTATCTCCTCCATATACATGCTATCACGGATCATCTTGTATTTATTCTTATGGAAATTGCAAAGATGACAGGAACAGCGAAATTTGTACATTGTCATTAAAAGGCTACTCAATAGTTCTAGTCCCCCTTTCTAAAAAGCAATAAAGGGATAAAAGGATAAGAAGGATACAATTTTATTTTATTTTTTCAAAAAAAGAAGACCAGGATGCAACCAAATGTATAAATATATGGCCTGATCATAAGATGAGCAAGAGAACTACCCCGTCATTGCAAGTGCTACCAATATGACCCGAAACAATGGCATCTGCAAGCTCTGCAACAGAAACTTCTGAACCTGATAGACCCAACGGCATCAAATGATTAAATTGATAGCACAATATATAAAGAGAACATTTGATGTCTTAATAGGGATATATAAAACCTGATAAATTTTAGCAAAATCGAGACAGCGTTATTAAAATAGTCTCTTGAGAAGCATATTGACAAACTTATCTTACAAGAACATATGGAATGTAAGATAAGATTTAGTGAACATGATACATAATCACAGGCATAAGAACATAGAAGTAAAATGCCGCAATCTTCGAAGCTCCATTCACAAGAACATCTAATATTTCATAATCTGATTACTCTGGATGGGGAACAAGAAGTCGCCGCTAAAGTTTCTACGCTGTGATTAGGGGAAAAGACATTAACAAATGAACAGTGTACAAATGGAGTACAGAGAAACAATAATGCCAAAACTGAACAATTCCACAAAACAAGGTGATAATGCACATTATTTACTATTATTTGTGTTAATTTTCCCATCTTTTTCCTATGATTTGCACATATTTGGTGGATTCTAATGGTATTTTGTATTTTTGGTGGTTAATTGAAGGTTGAAGACAAATGGCTCTTTAAAGTGGAGATTTATGCATTAAAAGTTCAAGTCTTCAAAGTGGAAAGCTTAAGGAATTCCAAAGAATAGGATACAAGATACCGGAAGAGTGGGCACGTCTTATACATTACGCAGAAAATTAAAAGACATGAGATACCTGAAGACTTTCTTCCATAAAGCGTGGGCACGCCAAGTTGTGCAAGAATTAATAGGAAAAATTATAAGGAAGTAGATTTCTAATATGATTCTTGTTTTATTTTTCTTTTTTTAAAAAAAAGACTTATTTAGGAGTTTCCTTCCTATTAGAAATAAGAGGAGAGTATATATATATATATCAGGGGAGATCATATCACAGTACTATTTTTTCGAGGGTTTGGCTTCTACAACTATGAGTGGCCAACTACATTAAAGTCTAGCCAAGGCTTTTCAAGGTTTTGACTAAAATCGAATCGTGAGACTTCTTTGTTCTTATTCTCTTCATCTTTTCACGAGTATTTATCTATTCTCCATGCTCTCTTGTTATTATTTTGATTAGTTGAATGAGATACATATTATTTAATTGTCAAAATAATATATTGCTAATTAGAATATCAAATCCGTAATTGTTTGATTAATTCTAATATTAGTAGAAATTAACAACATTGATTATGGACAAGTTTTCGATTTTTGTTATGGGAATATTTAATCTAATTTAAATGAACCAAGCTTTTGAGTTTGTTAATTAGAATTGGATTTTTCTGGAACTTAAGGCTATCACTAAATTAAATCTTAAGAGCTTGTTTGGGGTTGTTTAGTTGATAAGAGAAGTAGTCAAAGAGCTTATTTTGATTATCAGAAAAGGAAAAATTGGTTGTTAGAGCTTGTTAACAACTAGAACCAATTTACTCGTGAATGTGAAGTGTCTTTTGTGTCGATGATCGATTTGTGAAAAGTCAAAACTGAGATTACCTTCGGCTAGATTATTTTATATTCTTGATTACACTTCATTATTTGCTTTTTATTGTTTTATTAGGATTAATAAACAAAATTCCCCCATTTATTTATATTGATTGTTTAGAACTAAATCTTGACCGATCTCTATGAGTTCTACCTTATTTATCGCTATTTACAAATAGTTTTGAGTAGGAAATATTTTGGTGGTTTTGAAACATATCACAAGGAGCACGTGAATAGCAAAGTGGGGGGAAGATATGACTCATGAGAGATTGTCCACAACATAATTTCAGTTTCCAACGACCCCTCAAACCCCCACCCACCCACACCCACAAAACAAATTTGTTTCATACAGATTTCTTGATATTATAACGCATTTCTGAAATTACAAGATAGTGTTGCAACAAACTCTATGCCATGAATGGAAAAAAATTGTAACATTCATCTAAATAGCCTTGGGGAGCTTCAGTTAACTAAGATGGAGAAGTTATAATGGGCTCCATCATGATTCAGTCTGATCCAGTTTTAGACAACCTCTAATTAATGGTAATAGCGTCAAACTGGAAAAGGTGAAAGATCAAGGTCCGCTTGCAGTTTTTTAACTTGTAATATGTTTATGCTGTCATTTACTCGGTCAATGCCACGACTTTCTTATGTCAGAAGATCGTCCAGGGCTCAACCATTTTATATGTCAAGTTTACTATTATAACTGACAGAATATATAGTTATCCATAGCAGCTACCTGCGGGAAACTCCATATAACTACACCACATATACATATATATAGAGAGAGTTCTTTTGAAAAGAGTAATCCATAAGAACCACCAAAAGAGGGGAACCCAGTACATTTACAGTGCAGAAAAGCATAGGGAGAACATAATGGACCCACAAATTACATAATGCATAATGAAAACTGAAGTGTTACAGAAATTAATATATGACACATGGTAATAGCTAGATTCAGTTACAATGGAACCTGAAATAACAACAAAATATTATGACAATTTACTCACCAAACTTCTCAATAGCAGCAGAAATGTCTTGCTCAGAAAACCCCATTTCAAGCAACTGAAGGGTATTGTTCAAAGTTCCAAACAAAGTCTCAGTGTTGCTCTCCTGAAAAATTAAGGCTTATATAAAGTATCGCAATGTACTAAATATATGGGGAGCATTTAGCTTGAATTCTGGAACCCTAAACTTTAGGCATCATAGTATGGATCTGACAATATATCTTCCATGTTATATTGGTGGAATCAACGATTAATAATTTTGATCATCATAGATCGTATTTCTCAACCCAGTGCACGTTGCCAACTTATTGTTTATATCATGGATCTGACATAATTTATTATGTTCCATCAAATGGCTTGCCAACTAATAAACAAAAATCTTGTACTACCATCCCTAGTTTGACTTTGGACCTTTGGTCCTCCTCATCAACCACATTACCGCATCACATCATCAATTTAACTCAGAGTTACCTATTACTCTTATATATATAGTGAACTGCTTTTATAATTTCTATCCATGTACACCTGAAAGGCTGGAAATCTGGAAGACTAGAACTTTAAATTCAGATAACCAAATAATCCCATCATTCCATTAATATATAATGAATTGACTTTTAAAATCAACTTAGAACATTTTTTAATCAAAAATGACAGAATCCAGTTAAATTTAGCCAATACAATTGCAAATATTATAAATATATAAAAACAGCTACCATTTGACAAGTTATTTTGTTTTCCAAAACTCAATGAATCATGTCAATGCATGAAGTATTATTTCTACCTCTAATAAAACAAATCTATATACTCTAGCATATATCAGAAAATCAAATATCATATAACAGCTGTGTTGCATGAAACATACACAAAGCTTCAACCAAAAGATATCATCCCCATAAGAATCAATACAGTACTATACTGTGTAAGCCTTACCTCATTCCTCCCTTCATCACGATCACAAGAATAATCAACATCCTTTTCAGTGTTTTCAGCTATCTGGGCAGCAAAGATAAAATCTACTATTTCATTGATAGGAGTATCTTCTCCTGTAATGTAATATGAGGAGAAAGGAGAAAGAACATTAACAATGTCTTCCTTGTTTGGTTAGAACTTCGAAGAAAGATAACTGAAATGGACTATTACATGTTTAAAACTTAGCAAAGTAAATTTTTGATGATATATTTTTGTGAATATGCAGACAAAATACACACACAGGGACGCACATAATTTGATTGCTAATAGCGGGAAGCACCAAAAGATCTCAAATTTGTACAGTCCCATGTAAATTGTATGGAGATAAACCGGATGGTCTTAACGGCGTCATGGCCACCGTTGCTTGTGGATCTTTCCCATATACATATAGGTGTTGGCATTAGTGCGTGTGTACGTACTTATGTATGACTGGGGTTATTTGGTGCTGTAATGACCAAATAAGAAAACAAGTATTGGGCATAGCACAAGGATGTCCAAGTCCAACTAACACTGACAAGGTAAACGCAACTAAGCAATTACATTATCAAGGTCAGGTGGCAGTGCTAGACATGAGTTTCTGGTTGTAACAAAGACTAGAAAAGCATATTTCTATCAAGTAAACTCTCTGTAGAAAGGAAAAACACTTGTAAGATATATAAACAAATACATAAAGTTCTACATACCAAGTTTATCTATAGCAAATTCAACTTCATCCAAAGAAAAATTCATCATTAACAAAGACGCCTTTTTCTCAGAATTCACTTCACTTGATACATCAGGTTCCTGCCATAGATTGAATATCAAATAAATCATATGCAAGTAATGAATCCAGAATTCCCAACCAGAAAGATAATTTCATGACAGATGATTTCTTGAAGAATGGAAAGCTACAATACATATCAAAACATAATATGAATCAACTATGGAAATCAATTTAAATTAGCACTACAGATGGAATACGGGGAAAAGTACTTGGCACATAGCCCACAGAATACTTGGCATATATTTCCTTTGGCATGGTATAGGATTTAGAATGTGAAAACAGCAGATATAATAATACTATAGTTTCAATTTTTTTTTTCTTTTTTTCCTTTCTGTGTATCCACATTTTAGAATTCATAGCACATACACTAAAGCGTCTCACAACTGAAACTGAACAGAATAAAAAGTATTTGAGTAACCCCAACAGCTAGCTAAGCTATATATCATTCTTGTCAAGAAGAAAAAGTATTATGATCAATGTCTTCTCGGCATAGTATATCCGGAGATTATCAACCAATGAACTAATGAAGTACTCCATAGAGGAGGTGCACTGTTTTTCTATGCAGAAAGTTTCTTTCATTCAAACTTAATATCAACCAAAACAAATTGGTAGCAATTTTCTATGCAATCCCTTAATTCTTACAGTAATAGATGCCCGTGGGAGCAAATTTTTCACTTCTACAGACCCTTAACCAAAGGAAGTATAGCAAATTAACCTCTTTCGTATGCATATCTGTTGCAAAATTGGCGCGACTGCCCAAATCATTTTTGTCCTCAAACAAGCCATCCAAAGAGTCTGATGATTCAGGATGAGCATTATGCAGATCCTGTTAAATTGCAACAAGATCAAGTACTAGCTCATACCATAGAACAAGCTAGAAGATGTTGAGATACACACACATATGACAAATAAAAAAGTTAGAAAAAGGAGGAGGAGGGGCAGAAGAAGACTTAAAGTAAGACTATAGAAACCATAGAATGGAATAATTTCAGTTAGTCTAGCCCATACCCCAAAGTGATAATTCATATTTAAATGCAACAAGTACAGAAGAGGGCAAGGAAGAAGTAAGTTACCTCCTCTCTTTGTCGAGGAACAGCAGCTAGTTCATCCTTGTCACTGAGTAAGCCAGCAAGATCTGAAGATTCAGGCTTCAAATCTTGGAGAGCCTACATCACTCCAAAACATGTAAACTATTAGCAACTTCTGCTGTATTTAATCAGATTTTGAACATAATTTGCAATCTGTAAATATCACTTCAGGGGGCACTGCACTTTTTCATTTAATCTGACAGGGTTAAAGCTAATTAATCTAACATCCTGCAATATCATAAGGAACCATTTTAAGCATTCTTTTATCATTGACGATCAATTTATTGTCAAAGTTGTCTTCCATGATTCAGTTAAGATGTGGAACAACTCCGTGCTAGGAAAGAAAATTGGTTAATATTGAGTTGTTAAATTTCTAAATATAGCTGAAGAGTAGAGTGACACTCGTCACTTCTATTCTTTATTTTCTTAATTAATCTTTTAAAAGTTGGTCATTCACCTTTAAGTGGTGGATGGGTTCAGCTTGATACATGGACCTCGAGTAAATAAGAACTACAATGGAATCAGTTTTTCGCTTTATTGTTTTTCTGTGTCAAATAAGAGAAACTTGAGATTGGAAGAAATAAATTTATCATATATCCTTAACAAGAGGCCAATTTTCAATCATGGTTTAACTATAAAGTCTGAGTAGATGAATGTTTGTCTTTCAATGTCAGCAATTTAATGTCGAACTATCAGTTAGCACAAGGAACAATACGATGATTCTGCTCTTGATTCTAGCATATGTCCAAATTTGATGGACGTTTAATCCACTCCTGAGTCCAGACTGCCTCTATACATGACTATGAAGTTAACAGACTCACAGTCCACATGGGCTCGCTGGGAAGGGAGAGAGAGAGAGAACGTGCATATCTCCAGCTAAATAGATTATAGTTGCAATTAAACACACATACTCATGTTAAGAACTGTTCAAAGAAATAAATGGAACACCTTATTATACTCACTTCTATTTAATATATGGGCAGTCAAAACCAACTAACTTAGAGAGAGCCGAAACAAGATTATGCCGTAAATAGAACATTTACTTACAGAATATTTGAAGAGAGTCTCCAATAACATTTCATCATCATCTTCACCTAGATTGAAGAGAAAATGTTTCTTCTGTTAAAGATTTGATAAAATTCTAATCTGAAGCACAAGTTTATCCCAATGTTTTGGAAGCTAAAAAGACTATGCTTTGGCAGTGTATGTTTTGATACAAAATGTGATTAATGACAATCCAACTCATCCCAATTTTAACCAATAAAATTTTATGGAGTTATATTTTCTGCAAAGCTACCTATTTCCTCAATTGCTCGATCAACAAGAGTTGGTAAGAATCCCATCCCTATGAATGATGATCTTACGCAGCTGCTTGATGAGCTTGCTACGTTGTCCTACAAACAAATGTTTTCGCAATAGTGAGTAGTCACAAAGAGAAAAAATAAACTTGTATATAGGGGTAAAAGCAACCAGCATATAATCGCAACCCTGAGCCAAGATAATTGTATACGGGTGTTAAACCTAACCAACTTATTCAAGTGTCTCACGCAGTCATCCTCTGTATCCAGTAATGTGGTACTAGATCGGAAGGCAACAAAAGAGTTAAATGTTCTAATTGGCAACAAAAGAGCAGTACAAAGATAATTTTGAGGAAAAAAAAATTATATTGTATATTAATCAAAAGCAAACAACCAACAACAGTCAACTACCCGTATAAATCCCAAATATAAAATAATGATAAACACTAAGCACATAGTAAGTAAAATCAACATGTAAGAATCTTATGTTGAACTCGACAAAAGAAACAGAAACAATAACTAAAGTTCACATACCCCAATTTGCCTTGGGAACAAGTCATCCAATGGCAATTCCTCGTTGTCCTCAACTTTAACATTCGTCATAGTTCCAGTTCCACCTTCAACCTTAAATAAGATGTACTATCTGATATTTCCCTACTCCGTTGGGAGGTAGAACAGAATATACATAAATATTACAGGTCAAAATTTGTTTCTTTTTTCTGCAAACATAAAATGTTTCATCAGACTTCTGCAAAAAAAAATAAAAAATTACAACGATCTCTAAAATTTTCAAACTTACAGATAGATATAATATGAAGACATATATATATATATAGAACTCTAAAAAAATCAAATTTTAGCAAATGTACTATAATTTGTTGTTCAAACGAGTGATAAAATATTCACAAATGCGGTAGAAAATACCAGAATAAATCCTTGGGAGCGGAAAATCATACAAAGAGGGCATGTATTCAATTAGTTCTGTTACGCGAAATTAAGCAACAATCAGTACAGAGGAGAATCGGATCATATAAATGACAAGCGACTAAGAACTTTCTCAATAAAAATCAACATTAGTTAATTAGTTAATTCCATAAACTGAAAATTTCTTCTTCTGGAGGTTGAAAACAAAACCCTCGCTCTTAATTTTAAAATACGCGCTAAATAAAACAAAACAGGAAAACGAAAGAGGATGCACGTACATGCGACGGCGAACCTAATCGGAGCCTTCGCCGGAGGGTGGAATGAGAAACTCAACATCCAGTCGCCGGCAGACGGCGCGTGGACCTAGTAGAAATGAAAGTAGGAAAGGAAGAGCACAGACGAATAGTGAAACTTTATATGATGGACACGTGGAAGGTGTATGCTTTGCATGCACCGGTGCGTGAGATTATCACCTACCGATCTCAAGTATCGAACTGCGTGCGTGGGCCACCGACTCCGTGAATTACTACAACTCGACTACTATTATTTGACTGGCAAATACAGTAATTTCAGAATCTTTTCTTTAAAAGTAAGTAAATAAATTAAAATCGTACTTGGCGGATATTGTTCACATAATAATACTCTATAAAGTACTTTTTATTATTCGGACTATTTTAGACATACAATTCTAATTTTGATAAAAGAATAATCATAATTGGTTTAAAATGCATTCTCCGATATTATACTCCGAACGGTTTCCACTGTTTTTTTGTTTTTGTTTTTTTGTTACAAACGGTTTCCATTGTTATTGCCTAATAATGAATACTCTCGGTTGAAAATTATAAATGCATTTTTTTTATTGCAGTATATTTAAAATTTATATAATTTCATAAATTTATAAAAATATATTTGTATACATGGCACATGCATACCATGTGTAATAATAATAATTTTAGAGCGTAACTGGTTCATCTTGTATTTTAATTCCACATAATTTAGTGAGATCATATATATATATATATATATATATATATATATATATATAGTGTCTATTTTTTTTGTAAAATTTGTTAGATATTTTTTTAGAGACACGAGTGCATCATTGAAGTTACCATTTATCTCACGTGAAGTAAAAAACGGTATCTTATGTATTTATAGATAATAAGGTTTACACCATTTTTAAAAAATTAATTTTATAAGTGAAATGGACAAAATTATAATGGTTCAACACTTATAAACTATTCAAAATGAATAATACTTAACGATACACTTAATCACAAGTGACTAAATGAAGAATATCATCATTTGACTACCCATACGAATTCATATAATTATTAGAGGACTCATGTAAATCCGCTTCATCATTTAGTGAATCATACAAATCCGCGATCAAATATCGTCCGCAATCTTATCAAAAAACATATAACACCAAATAATACTCTATCGTCAAAGTTGTTGTCTCTCTTTAAAGTTTTCCAAAAGTGAATCTTCTCAATGAAAAATGGTAAGTAAGACTTTTCTCTTATTATTAAACTTACACCTCCTTACTTAGTCACATGGGTGAAGCCCCTGCTATACTATGCTTTGAAAACTAACAAAACCATATAATAATTACCTAATAACTAATTAAAGATGTTAACTTATTAAGATGATAAAGATGTGAAACTTATCACTATTTTGTTTTTATTTTTTTAATCGTATTATGTTAGTTTATAATTAGATTATACTTCATATAATCTCTTTTATGAAATGAATTGACTGAATTACTATATTATAATATTGATCATATTAATTATTTTTATTATATTATTATCTACATTTCTATGTTTTAACATGATATTGCCTTACAACATCTATCATAATTCTTCTAAAACTTTTTTCTATGTAATTTGACGTTAGCTTTTTTACCTTCCCTCGTTTTTTTCACTTCTCTTGCAGATGATACCCATTACGTCAAATAATCAAAGTTTCGTGGATTAAACGTTTAACATCGTTTTATTGTTATATTTATTATATCATAAATTTCTAAATAAACTATACTCTACATATAATCTCTTGAAAAAAGTTAATTTATTAAATCAACTCTCATGATATTAATTACGTTAATTATTTGTATTCTTATCCTTTACATTTGTATGTGTCCACAAAATTATATTGTGTGAATTATATTAAATTTGTATACAATCTTAAATTTTGTAGCTTCCACGATTTTGAAGAGGAATAACTTGACGTTGGATATCATATGAGGTTGTTTAATGAAATGTGTAAGTTAATAATCGATATTAATGTACATAAATCTATCAAACTTAGTACTTAATATAATTTTTAACATTTAATATTTTTGTTCGTTAGAACTCCTTGCATGCTCAACTCTATTAATATTCAATATTCCTTAATTTTTTAAATTATTAATTTAAAAGAGACAATTACTTTAACTTAAAAAAAGAAGGGAATTAACTAAAATTATGTAAATGCAACATTAATCTGTGACAGGCAGGCCATATCTGACAGCCGATTGGCCAGTTGACATCATTAGCTTCTAAATTCTATTTGTTGCTTCGCAGCTACGCGTTTGTCTTAACCCCGTCCTTTCCATAAACACTCGTCCTCCATCTCCGTCATTTCATCTATTATCTTACGTATCTGATAATTCTTCGGTGCTTTTCCGGTGATTGCAGCAATTCGATTTCCATATATTGGCACTCTCTATCCGGTCGCTCACCTCATCGTCAGTTATCTCTCTATGTCATAGCATTTTTTTTTTCTGATCCGTAGATTTGATTTATTATACATCTTCTTTTGTTGAATTTAATCTCAATTTTTTATATGCATCGAATTGGCAATTTCATCGGAACCGTGACGCGTTACTTAGGTGGATTTGTTTGATTTGTTACAGATTCCAATATTGAATAGATCTTCTCTTAAGAAAGTAGATGAATATATATTTTGCACGAATTTTGAATTTTCTGTTTTCATGATTTACATGGTTTGCAACGATATGTGCTGAATGTTCCGATCTGCACGTTTTCAGATTTAATACACTCGACAATTTTTTCTTTTTATTTTTTGGTATCAGTTATAGTACCCGAGGTTTAATGAACATTATTTTTGAGGTGATTTTAAAGAATGATCTAATGAATAAATGATGTAGTTTGTGTTTTACATGAGTTTTTTGGTGGATCGTCCAATGTTACAGGAACGAGAAATTGTAAAACACGGGATCTTCAGCTCCTTCCAGTTGTCATTTGTAAAATATTTTGAATCAACGTGGTGCGAATTGTTTTATTGATTTTGTGGTGCGAATTATTTTGGTTGATTTTGTTAGTTTGGTTATTCATCTAAAGCTGCTATTGCCTTGAAAAATCAATTTATTGTGTAACTATCTAGATGATTTTGTTGAAACCGGAGTTTTGGCATCTTGCTTATAGAGTGTAATCTTTGTCCGCAGATGTTTAAATGATGAAAATGTTTAGTCTGAGTTGTATCTGTGATAATGTTTTCTTTTTTTTGGGCAGTATTTAAGAGCTTTTAACTTTTGCTCATATGTCATCCAGGAAAAAAAACAAATGTTTCTAATATAAATCTATAAAAGCACTTCTTATGGTCATACTCTGTAAATACACATATTTGTCTGGATAAATTTATACCGCTGTTCGAAACGGATAAGTTTGGATCAAATTGTATCATTAATTGCTTGGATTGGTGAATTTGTCAGATACAAAGATGGGGCTGTCATTCACAAAGCTTTTCAGTCGTCTCTTTGCTAAGAAAGAGATGAGAATTCTAATGGTTGGTCTCGATGCTGCTGGTAAAACCACAATCCTGTACAAGCTTAAGCTGGGTGAAATTGTTACCACTATCCCAACCATCGGTATGCAGTTGTCATGCCATTCTTATTTATTTTTATATTTTTATATGTTCATGTAGGCTACATGAAATTACCCTTTGGATTTTGTAATTTACTTGATGTTAATTCACTTATTCCAAAGAAAAATAGTTGTGGAGATAACATAATATCTTAGGAATGCAAACTTTCTCCAATCTGGCCAAGTTTTTTAATTGTTTCAAGCATCACCTTTCACATTTAATAGCAATTATTTTGAGTTTGGTGTGCTTCACAGTGACAACATCTATTAGAGTGAGTAGGTGTGCTGCACAATGACACCATCTACATGTAATTCACCAAGTTTCTGTATGTTAAAGAATACCCTTGTTTTGGAATTTATTTTTGCTTCCAGGATTTAACGTGGAGACTGTTGAATACAAGAACATCAGTTTCACTGTGTGGGATGTTGGTGGTCAGGACAAGGTAAGAGCAATGTTGTTATCATATACTCCCTCTGTCCCATAATAAACATTCTAGTTTGACTTTGGAGGTCAAAGTGACCAATTTTAAAAATGCAATTACTAATATTTTATACAGATATAGATGACAATAATGATATCAAATGAAAGTTCATACAATTAGCTACAAAACCCAATTTTTATAATTATGAAAATATAAATATATTTGTCAAATTTTAAAGTCAAAGTTTGGTCAATTTGACTATCAAAGTCAAATTGGTATTATGGTTTACAGTACGAGATAAACCTGCTGAATTATATAGCTTTGATGTTATATATTATTTGTTAAGCTTTTGTGCTGAGACGTATTTTTATGTTGCTTGTGCCTCAAGATCTTTTATGTTGTTAAGTTCCACTGTCCCAAAGTATAATCTTACTGTTGGCTTCTGGAAAGTCAGACGTATTTTCAGTGTAAAATATGACAAGATATACTGGAGATCTAAAAAATGTTAAATCTTACAACTAAGCGCATCTTCAATAATTTCTAGAGCTCATGATTGATATTAGTTAATATTAATTATCTATATGTTAAAATATGTTGTTAAAATCGTTTTTAGTGGACTTTTCAGAAGTCTGCATTGTTCTCATATTTTGGATTGGAGGGAATGTAAATAAATAATGTACCATGTTCAGTGTCAGAAACTTTTACTGGTAAGTGATAACGAGATTATCTAGCAACATCCATTTTAAAAATCATAGGTCTTTTAGGATGCTTATCTTATACGTAGTAGACATCAGAGGATTCAGAGGACTATTATTGTACAATGTAACATGCATAATACAAAGGTAATGGGACATGCTTCTTTACCTAAAACTAAGAATTCACTGGTCACTCTTAGAGACTATTTGGAATGGATGTGATTATCGAAGGTCCAGGCTGATCAACAATCCCAGTCAACACTTGTCGCAATCATAAACTATATTAATGTGACTCGCATTTTCTTTCTGTCAACGCTCTCATTTTGTGGATATGGTCGTCAACAGTGTGGCTCATAAATATGAAGTTTCATGAGTTCTGATCAATTGTTACCGGACTATGCACTGAGAGAGAAAGTGAGAAAATCATGGGGAGTGCCGACCCCAAACAAAGAGAGACATGATAAAAAAAAATAATAATAATAACAATAAAAAGATCTTATGGATAGCATGCACACATGAAGCCAAAATTTTCAGCCACTAAATATTTGCAAAGTTACTTTACACACACACACACATACTCACACTTGCAAATATCTCATGGCTCATATAAAGTGTATTTGTGTCCATTTAGTTTCTAATTCAGTAATTCTTTTTAATAACTTGAGATACTATTTTATTCTGGCTGTGGATTCCAGATCCGACCACTGTGGAGGCACTATTTCCAGAACACTCAAGGGCTCATCTTCGTGGTTGATAGCAATGATCGAGACCGTGTGGTTGAGGCTAGAGATGAACTGCATAGGATGTTGAATGAGGTATTGGCAGTTCATGTGCTTGACTTCGTGTTCTATCAGTTGTCAACTTACTGCCTTATTATAGCAAATTAATTGATCTTTAAATTTAAAAAAAATAAATTAAATTCTCGTTTACAGGACGAATTGAGAGACGCCGTGCTCCTCGTGTTTGCAAACAAGCAAGATCTTCCAAATGCCATGAATGCTGCTGAGATCACTGACAAGCTTGGTTTGCACTCTCTTCGTCAGCGACACTGGTAAGCTCTCTCTCTCTCTCTCTCTTTCTCACACACACCCACACACAAGTAGAGATCGGAAACATTAGATAGTGAAGTTGCTTTGACCATGACATGTGTCCATTCCTAATCTTTCAGGTATATTCAGAGCACATGCGCCACATCTGGGGAAGGTCTATATGAGGGTCTGGATTGGCTTTCCAACAACATTGCTAGCAAGGTATTGACATTCAACATCACGTCCAGTTTTTTACCTTTTTTTTTACCCGTTTCCTAGTATATAGCTTTAGCATTATTCTAAACCATGTACTTGTTACAATTTCAGGCTTAATGGACTGCTTGCTGGTTCGTTTTGGTATCTATATGCACTATTTCTAAAGTTGAGAGAAAGTCGGTTGCACCACATAGTTAGCCTTGCGGCTTTTAATCCGTGTTTTCTTTCGATTATTTCTGTTTCAAAATTTCAGAGTTATTGTTTCCGTAAGATTTCTTCAAAGGATTGTTTTTGTTTTTTTTTTAAATGTATGTTGGAAGAATTACATTGAAAATACATATTGCAGTTTTTCAGATGTCAGGATTAATGTTACAAGAAATACAGTGTATTCATTTCTTACCTTAAAAGAGAAGATTTTAATTGGAAAATCATTGCATAATTGTATTTATAATGTCGAGACCTATCGACGGTAGTATAACATGTTTTCAAGAAATGTGAGTCGGCGCATAGGATATGTACTTAAATCTATTGAGGAAAAAGTCACATTTGACATTTTTATTGCACTTGTCAAATTTAACAACGTTCTTGACTATTTTAGTTAATGTAAAAGTCAATGTGCAAATTGCAGGACTTATAGAATTTAGCATTTGTTGAATAAGAAATTTCATGAATAAAAAAAACACTCTAAAATACAAATTTTTATATTTCGATATCTTTACAAATTTATCACATATGAAGCTATAATATTGTATTACATAAAAAGAGAGATGTAATTTTAATTTTGAAATGAGTGGAGTATTATATTCATGTGCCTACACATACACATTTCAAAATGTTGTTTTTTATTGCGATGAGATTAATATTGAAATTTGCAAAAATCAACATTGCTTGGATTTCTAAAAACTTGGTAAATTCTTTAAAACGTTTAACTTTATTGGTTCTTTCTATCATTTTTCTTCTTTGTTAAATGTCACTAAAATAACCATTATAATAAATTAATGTTCAAACTCTCCCCCTTATTGTAGTGGATGATAAAATGTCTAGATAGCATTAAAAAACCATTAAAATAATCATTATTTTACTCTTTCTCACCTTTTTTTTTGGTTGTGGTTCCTATATTCTTTAGCGTGTGCTTTTACATGTGAGGAAGCTTTCTTGAAATGAACTTGGAAAGAAAGGCAGTATTTTGTATGTGGCGGTTAATTATGTTAGGGTAGTTTTTATGAATTTTGGGGTTTATTTCGTTTGACTTTGTTCGAATATTAGCGTGTTTGAGATTTTAAAGTGTATAAAAAATATTTAAGCTAAAATATTTCTCTTTTTCGAATCTAAATGCAGATTTATTGAGACAAAAAATTTACTACCTCAATTTTAAAATACATAACATTTGACTTTTTAGGTGAATTTAATACATGTTAAATATTTTATATCATTATAATATTATATCATATTAATCTTCATTTATTTATTTTTTTGATTTTTGATTTTGATTTTTAAAAAATAAAATATTTAACATATATTAAGTTTCATTTAAAAATACGTCCAAAAAATCAAATATCCTGTGTTTTGAAATTGAGAGAGTAGTGTTCTAGAAATGCCAATATATTTGATAAGAATATCAAGACAAAAATTAATAGAAGTTAAATAAACTAAATTAGAAGACAATTATCTAAATCTAAACTCTACATCTCCCTATGTTATTTTATACAATGTTTTTTAAAAGAAGATAAAATATTCATATTTACATGTCATTTATATTTTCAATGTAAGTATTAATGACTTAATTTCCATATTATCCTTATATTAAATGTTTACTTCATTTTCTTTTCATCTTTAGTTGAAATTTTATACTTATTTTAACTAATTAAACATGAAATTAATACATTTCTTAATAAACGTGTTTTCTCCTAAAACGACACATAAAAATGAATGAAGAAAGTATTATTTAAGAATACCATGTTTTTAATTGTCGGTAAAAATTGATTTGTCAAGCCTATATAATACTCTCTCTTCTTTTATACATGTTTTTTTAAAAGAGATAAAATGTTTATATTTACACATTATTTTTTTTAATATTTTAATTAATTAAACATAAAATTAATATATTTTTTAATAAACGTGTTTTTTTCTTTCTTAAAACGACATGTAAAAATAAAGTGGGGGAGTTTAGGATAAGAATCCTTATCCCTTTGTTATTCTACATTTCATAAATGAAGATGCCAAGACATTTGATAACGGCTAATGACAGACATTTTGGTAACTACCATTAATACTCTTAGCATTTCACCAAATACTTGAAAATTAATCCTTATTTACTAAATTCATGATTTAACATTATTTTTACATAATAAAATTTTTAGACACATTATAATAATTATTATTTTACAATTAAAATCAATTAAAGATATAAGAAAGGTTTTTAAATTTAATTTCTTAAAAAAAAGAAAACTTGAGTACTATATTTTAAAGTTGCATCTTGCTCATTTCATACTTCAATAGTTCAATAGCACAAGAAACACTTTGTTATTGATAGTTCATAAACACAAAAGTTTGCTATACCTATTAGGGATGCACATAAATCGACTGAACCTGAGGAATCCGGTCAAATCAATTTAAATTGACCCTTATTGATCGAGTTGTTAATATTTATTGGGTTGGATTATAATTTTTTCAACTCGAAATAATTGGTTTGGATTGAAATATCTTTTTTAAACCGCCTAACCTTACCGATGTGCATCCCTACTTGTTATTGTAATGTTGATGAAATTGATATTAATAGATATCTATTGAATTTTTTATTATATTATTATTATAATGTTGATGAAATTGATGTCAATGAATAATATCCTCGTACCAGTGGATAATTCACATGTCAGCAGATAAATTCCTCTGAATAATTATTTATATAGCAAATAATAATTAGCAGGAGTAACTGATATCAATTAGTTGATCAACCCGATTAATTCAATCTAAACCAACCCAATATTTATTGATTTGGGTTGTGAAAATAAATGATTTAAGTTAAATTATAATTTTTTCAATCCAAAATAATTAATTTAGATTGAAATATTTTATTTAAACCGAGCAACTCGACAGACCGATGTGCATCGTAATGCCTGTACTATCCTAATGCCTGTACTGTACTGATTGTAAGATCAAAATCCCTCCGAAAGGTTCGGCCTAAAATTTTCACAAATTATTAGTGGATTGAAGAATCGATTTCCGAAAAAAGCTTGCTCGTATAGCAGAAAATTCGACCTGAGACACCATCCGTCTCCTCCGAATCTTCATGCGTTCATCAAGTGATTAGGTTCGAACTCTCCCCTTCTTTCTGTCGCTTCTCTTTTCTGTTTTGAATTGGTTTCAACTGAATTGATATCAATGTTTTACTCAATTTCGCATTTGAAATTAGTAATCGGAAGAATTTAGGGTGGTCAGTTCTTATTTTTTATGTATAGTGGCGAATTTAATGTTATCTTATTATGCGTTTATGCCAAGGAATCGTCAATTTTCGTAAAAATTGCGTTTATGCAGAGAATGAAGTTCATGAATGGGGATAATAGATCACAAAATAGTGGGGATTGTAATGAAGTTGATGTTGGTATCCCTGTAAAGGGATTTGGTTGGATGGGTTTGTGTATTAAATGTGATAAGGGTGGAAAATTGTTGGTTTGTCATGAGACTGGCTGCCCTATTGCTGCTCATGAGGAGTGCTTGGGTTGTCCTGCTCGATTTGATGAAGTGGGAAATTTCCGCTGCCCCTATTGTTCGTATAGACGGGCTCTTGAAAAATTTGGTGAAGCAGAAAGGAAGGCGGTTCTGGCAGAGAAAGCTTTATCAAAATTTTTGGATGAAAAAGTGGTGGACACGGCACCTCATAAAGCAACTGATGAGACGCTAAACTTGGATAAAGGAACTGATGTTTTTAATGAATCTGATGGGTTAGAAGAAGTTCGCCAAGAAGCACTGCCTGTTCCTGAGTGCTCTGCAAGCACGTTACAACGTAAAGATGTTGGTGTGATGTTGGAAAATAAGCAGAGTGACATATCAGAGAAAACGATTGGTGACAATGGTGGGAACATTGATGATAACAATCGAATGATGAATATAGAAAAGCAAATCGAGTTGGAGACTGTTGTTGTCTGTGGAGATGATGGTGAATGTTGCAACAAGGAAGGGATGATAGAGCAATATCAAGTTATTGAAGTCAACAAAAAGATTGAAACAGATGGCAAAAGACAAGTTGATGAGAACAAAAGTGAAACAGTCATTGAAGATCAACAAGAAGCAGAGCATATGAGTGCTTCTCATGATGCTGGTAACATTTCAACCAAAGAACATGTGAAGAATGTAGAGATTAATGGGGAGAATGGAGTCTGCAGAGTAGAGGAAGTGCAGAATCAGGAACAAGCACATAAAACTGCTACACCAGTCGCGAGTAGAGAATCTGATCGGCAGGTTCTTTCAGAAGGTAGCAGAGAAGTTGATACTGCCGATTCCATTTCCACAAGCTCCGAGTCCATCTCAGCAGAAGAAACTGGAGTACAGCCACCAAGTGTTGGTTCCCTTAGGAGATCGCCTCGGATATTATGTTCTAGACAAAATGAGAATATTAGTACCCCCAGCAAGTCATCTAAACGCGTTAAGGCAGAGAAACGTGTCAAGTCTCCTAAAAAGCCGTGAGTAATAGATTTATGTGATGTTTGAGATCTTAGACAAATATGTTAATTCTTTTTGAAGATTATGCACTGTATAAATGTTGGTGATTATTAATTGTATTTGGCAGTTCAAATTCACCTATTCCCAAAGAGAAGCGGAGGAGGTTAGCATGGAAAGAAGAAGAGGTGGAAATGCTCAAGGTGCTCTCTTTAAATACAACTCTATGAAAAATATTGTTCCATATGTACTTACTTTGAAATTAACTTAGATATCTTAGTAAAAATTTGCTGTTTGTCCAAGGTTTTAGATTTCTTGTTCTAGATGCAATGTAATAGTTTTGTTGGTTATGAAGAATATGTTGTATTGCTACTAGAGGTAGTTTTGGTGCATGTATCGTGGTATAATGCAGAATATTCATAGGGCAAAGCACAAATGGATTCAGAGGCTCCTCGCTATTGCAGGGGATAAGATGAAACAAAGCCAGAATCCTACTGATGATATCTCATCTTGTTTTCCAGGCCTTTTAACGCTTTAATTTTTTGTAGTTATACATATCAAAGGATAATAATATACTGGCGTCATAATTGTATTCTTAATTTCATCATTGAGAGGCATGTATCATAGGAGAATGAAAAGTTGGAGAAGCTGTGGGAATTTGTTGGGGTTAGTAGAAAAGCCAAATAAGAAGTTGAACACATTTTCATTTTCTTTTGGTACAACCATACAGGTTAATATTAGGATGAGGGTTTAGATAAAGTAGAACATGCATAAGTAAATGTGATGACAAATTGAGAATTGTCAAATTTTACCTCATAATCCACAATCTTTTTCTTTACAAGTTTATGCGTTAAAATTTCTTTTGTACTTTGTGTTGCAGCAAGGAGTTCAGAAATTCTCAAAAATAGTGAGAAAAAATCTCCCTTGGCAGGCAATATTGGAATTCGGTCATGGCGTGTTTGATGAGACTCGTACACCTGCTGATCTCAAAGATAAATGGAAGAACATTTTGCCAAGGAACCTCAGTTTACGATCTCGTGAGGAGTAATTCAAAGTACATTGGTGTTAGTAAGTTGCATTTTCTGTTTTCAACTCGTTTTTTGTTGTAGTCAGTAGCATTAAGGAAGCTGGAATGAATAACCAAAGAAATTGTTCATTATAAGGCAGAAAAATCAAGAATTTTGGATTGTTGAGGACAACATAATAATTGGAGTGTACGAGATCCGGAGCTGAATGATCTTATGAGTTGAACACGATATAGATTATAGATCAAATGTTTTTGGTTCTTTCTAGTTTTAATTTGATATTAACTTCTTCTTTTTCCCCAAAATTAGGTGTAATAACTTGGTATTCTGTTAGACACTCCAGTGATATTGTGCCATGTATGCATTCTAGGAGAATATTAAAGTATTTAGATTATTTCTTTGTTAACAGGATCTTTTTAATGTTTTCTCACTGGGGGTTCATCTATCTGGTAAATAGTTATAACCATTAAGTTCCTTGATTTTTTTTTTTAAATTCTTTTGGCACAATACTATTAATAGCTCAATTGGCTTTACCGGTCAAATATTCTGTGAAACATAAGTTGAAGTTCAAGTTCTTGTTTGATATTTGTAATACTGAACTTTGCCAAATGAATGTTATTTGCAACTTTGCTATAAAGATGCGAACTGTAGCTATCAAATCCACTTTTATTCCAATTTCTATATGCAGCTGCAGAATTTGAACTCTGATAAAGCCTGCCATGTAGTACCAAGTTGCTCTTTTCAGTTCTTCAAGTTAGGGATAGGAAGAGCTATATCCATATAAATGTATTTAAATCTTTGTAATTGAAGATTTAGGTTTGTTGATTTGGTATTCAGATTTTTAATGCAGTGTAGCATATTAAGTTATTAACTCAAGTGGGTGAGACTGACGCCAATAGGTAGATGGTTGATACTGATGCCTTATCCTATTTCTCTGCAGTGTACTGGTGTTATTCTTTTGTTTTTTTCCCAGTCATTCTTCCTAAATTGCAAAGCAAGCTTCAATATATAACATTCTCATATAGCTTGTGGGCCTGTTCTATTAGATAATAAAAATAATGAATATAAGAATTTTATGAGTTATTTTTCCGACAATTTATTTTGACAATATTTCATAAGGATAGTGGTCGCAGCAACAGCAAGAGCAGCTCAATGGTCAGGATCAATTCCATCACAAACAAAGCAACACCACATCACATGAAGACTAATCTAATGGATTGCTACAAGTATACAGGGTCGAATAGCCATCACGGAGGAGACTTTCATTTAGCATGGAGTTAGTTGTTATAGAAGTTGAGTGGCTTTATGTATATATATATCGAGACTGTGTAATAAACAAACATATTGAGAAAGAAATGAAATACTTGTTTGTTCTCTACAATATCTCTCCTGTCTTTTTATTAAGTTTTCTAGTTTTGAAGTTCATCTTCAACAACTTTACAATATTCTTAATATTAAAGTTTATAGAAAACATAGTTATAATTTAATTTTTGTCTGTCATATCATTCTTTGGAACTAGAACAGTAATTTTGGTGAAGTAATTGCCAATCGAGTTGGCAACTTGGCATGATCTAATTAATATGCTATATGGCTTTAGAGCAATTGAAAAATCGTAAATTCACAAATCAAATTGATCATATGTTACTATGTTAGAGATATAAATCAAATTGACTGTAAATTAGAGCTCAAATTTGGATTTGCAGGAGTTATACGGTGTGCATAAAACTATATTGCCTAATTAGCATGATCAAATGAAGTTTTAAAAGTTGAGTAAAAATTGTACTAATGCAATTGAGGGGGGAATAATACAATTGAAGATTTTTCTAACAAAATTTATTCCATCAGAATTAAGTGAAAATAAATGTCTTTATACTATTTCGTCTTTAATAAATGTCATTTGATATTTCTTTAGAGAAAATGATGATTGTAGAACTTTGAGATAATTGAAGTAACATTTTTTTAACCAAATTAATTTCATTCATTCAAATCGAATCAAAGTACAAGTAAAGAAGAAAGATAAATCTTTTTAGAACATACATAATTCGATTACATTATACAAATAAAAATAATAAAAATTAAAAAATCATATAGTATTATAGACAAACTAATGAAGTAATCAAGTGAACCTTTCGTCAACATTTTGTTCCTGCTCGTGAACCCTTTCATCCTCCTTTTTCTCCACTCGATCAACACTAAAATTAAAATCAAAGTCAAAAGCCAATATCATCTACATCCATTTCAGCATCTATTGCTTAAATTAAAAGATTCTTCATTTTCTGCGATATGACAAACATGCATATATAATCTTTTTTAATATGGTCTTAAGAGCGGTTAAAACTGAGCTACTGAAATTAAGAAATTAAAGGTGAATTCTTATTAACGACTTTATTTTACATTTTTATATGTTCAATTCTCTCTTCAACTTGACCCGACCTAGGGTAGGAGTTCTCCCATCAAATAGTTAATAACAAGAAATTTGAAAGCTAGCAAAGTTTATTGTGGGGTATTTAAAAAAAAGAAAGCGTCGTCAAATTCGTGACCAGATGAAGCACGTAGTTAACAATTAAATATTTGAAAACCAACAAAATTCATCATGGATAATCGTAAAAAAGTGCGTCGTCCAACTCGTGACTAAGCGGAGCATTAACCAACGGTTCAAATTTTATTCCTGTACCGGAGTGTAATTTTTTCTCACTTAAAAATTTAATATGCACGGACCCTATCCATATATTTCAAAATAAATATGATGTGCCAACGGTAGGCAATGAATTTCACTTATTCACGTAACTAAGCACTATCTTATAAAATAACTCACCGGTCTAAGTCGGACACGAGTGAATTCAATTGATATGTTTAAATTTTATTTTAATTAATATATTAAACTTTAAACTCTAATTTGAGTATTTAATTAAATAAAGTTTTAATGCTCATCAGATTTTATTTTAATTGAATTTGAGTTATTCATGAACTATTCGCGACTATTTCTTTGATCATTTTCTTAAAACTTAGATTATGAATATATAGTTCATATTTTCCTCTGTGTAACATATGAATATTATAACTAATTTTGTATACAATCACTTTCGAATAAATTATAACATACATAATTACAACCACCTTCATATATAAGACTGGAGGTTAACAATTCAAATCTTGTTGGCAACTGTTCTTATGAGTGTGTGACTTTTAACGTTATAAATATTGACATATCCTGCTAAAAAAATTAAAATAATAAATTAAAAAGATATTAATTGATTTCAAAATTTTAATATATATTATGATATTTTAAAATATGACTAGCGTAATTTGAATTACTCATGAATGAGTATTACTATATTCAGATTAATCATTTAATTTATCGAATTTTAAATTATATATTAAAATTAATTTATTTTTATATCAAATTCAAATCAATTATTTTTTCAAATCAAAACAAACGGCCTTAATTACACCTATATTCATTACATAAACAAACTACCTACTTCATTAATACACAAATCTACACATATTACATTTTGAATTTTCCGTCGAGGGTAGTAAATCAATCACTTACCATAACCCAAAACTCAGCTTAAAGCACACACTCCATTATCTTCTTCAGATTTCACAAAATGAAGCTACAGCTGCTTCAAACTCATGTTTTCTCTAAAATGGAGATGATTAGAGTTTTTATTTTATTTTTATTTTTTTTTATAGCAACAAGGAAGAAAAATGTCGTAGTTGCCAGAAATTTATTTTTTAAAAAAGAAAAAAGATACTCCTTTTAATTAATTTGCCTGTTTTACCCTTGGTACCATACGTTTTTATTATTGCCAGAAATTGTCAGTTGGGGTAGTTGACAATACTTTTTTTAGTATTTTTTATTTTTATTTTAAAGTTGACAGTAGTTTTTTCATCCTATATAATTCCTGCAAGCCAAGAGATTTGTTTATACTTTCTAGGGTTTGTTCATCGCTTCAAGCTTCGGCGGTCATGAGCCGTCTCCTGAAGAAGAGAGAGAGAGAGAGAGGGCGACGACTCTATGCTCATCTCTTACAACTTTCAACCGTATAATTTGTATCATTTTTGCGTGCAGTGATTCTATTTATTATATCTGTTTCTTTGGTTTCAGCTACTATTTCTACTATTTTGTTTTGCTGCTTCATTTGTTGAATTGTTTGGTTTAAGAAATTTTGTTTTAGTTAGTTCTTTGTTTCGTATCTTCGACTAATTTCAACTTGTTTCTTTAGATAAGAGTTAGATTTGGGTTTGATTGTATATTCATGAACCCTAATATTTAGATTGTATTTAAAATATTAAGATTTTTAAAAAGACTTTTTTTTATTGTTATGTAATTTTGTGGTGTTCACCTGTTTATGAATCAAAGGCTTGAGTTCATGTGGCCTTTTTCTTTTTCTTTTTTTAAATAACTTTTTATAACAATAAGTTTTAATTAGTGATGGAGAAGACAAATAGATTCGGATGTTACTGTTTGCATGGGGTGTGTGTGTGTGTGTTTTTATATTGAAGAGGCCAAGATTGTTGGATCACTCACGCAAAAATGGTGTAAATTACTACTGGTTGGTGCGGTTACCCACAAGCGAAAAGGAATCCATTTGTTGGCGAGGCAGAAATATGATTTAGTTTATAGATCGTTCGAGCTATGAAGGTAATCTTTTGTTCTTGTTATATTTATGACCAAGATTTAACTAAATCCAACCCATTAATTACTTTTGTTGTATTTTATGCAATGTTATAAAAGATGCTATATTGATTTCGGCGGTGAAGGTAATGCCTAGTGCATAAACGGGGTGTAAGTGGAGTAAAAAATGGGATTAATTGGATAAGCATGTGCTAGATGGTAGATATCTCCTATCACTCTACCACCTAGCACAGGATTATTGGGTGGGAATTTGTACAGTAATGGTTTTATGGATCTTGATAATGTAAATTTACTACTATTTTTATACATGTGGTACTGATCCAAGTTATAATCTTCAATTCCTCTTTTATAAGATTGCAACTGCATTTTATTGATTCTTGCATCTTTGCTAGTAGCTTGGTGTAAGTATTTTAGAGACTTAATGATCAGATTATCCATACATTTAATGCCAGTTATATATCTTTCTAATGTGAGATTCTGCTATATGAAACTAATCAGGATTTTCCGAGATGTCTGTATCTTTTCTCTTCAACAAAGAACTTCATGAAACTTGACCATATGGTTGAAATCCGCATTCTCTCTCTGTAAGACCTTTAGTTGGAGATTATTGTCTGTTTAAGGAGTAATTTGTGACTTCGCTGCTTGCTATGGTATGCTAGACTTTGACTTTAGATTCCCAACAAAATATATGAATGGAGTTAAGCAATATATAAGCTCCAAGTGTTGTTGACAAAGGTTAAGCTATAATTCATGATTTGTAAAAGAAATCTAGTTACTGATTCTGTTCAACTGCTCAAGGTCTCTAATTTGTAGATTGGCTTCTTGCTTCCTTGATCACTGTACCATTGAGAATTTATTAAGGCTTCTCTGATATGGTTTAAGTCTCTCTTTGTCGCTTCAGTTATGCAACTTAATTGGCTATGGTGAAGGAATGGAACATGAACAACTAAATGATAGGAAGCCACTCTCCCTGCAATAAAATTGCACAGTGAACTAGTAAAGTACTCTTTCTGTTTGTGTTTTTCTATTTCCTTTTTCTCAATTAAGGAGAAAAAAGCCCCACCGAATTGCAACACTTAATTGTATCATCCATTTGATTGAATTTTGAACTACTATTAGAGTTTTAAATGTTTTGACATTGATTCTTATGACAAAAGGAAAATTTTGAGTTTCGGAATAAGTAATGAATATACTCCCTTCGGGTTTTTTTTTTTTTTTTTTTTTTTTGGGGGGGGGGGGGGGGGGGGGGGGGGGCGGTGTTCGAGGTCTTCTTTTCCTAAGTAACCCTTCCATGAAGTCCCATTGATTACTGTGCACCAATGTATTAGAGGGACTGATGTATTTTCATACTATCTATACCTATAAAAAGACCACATAAATATTTTCATTGGTCTGTGTAAGATGGGGCTGTGGCAACCAATATACAGAATCGGTGGGAGTAGCATTTATTGTTATTAATTGAAGTATTTTCTGTCATATCAAATTGCAAATGTATCGTAAGATATAGCATTACATGCAAACACGAGATATCTAGTTGGATGAGAATTCAGTTAACCTGATAATAATATATTAGCTTTAGCTGTAGTATTAAAAGTAGCCAAACAAATTTACGGAAGTATAATTTAAATTGAAATGTTGTCCGTATTGGTTATATATACTCTTTTGCAGAATGGAAGGATGGATGGAGGAATAACTTCTTTGAACCAAAATAATATAATTAGTGATGGGGAAGACAAATATATGCGTTTGTGAATTTGGCTGTGTTTATATTTATTGAGAAGAGGCATAGATTGTTAAATCACTCGTTCAAAAATGATGTAAATTACTACTGGGTGGTGCAGTTAACCACAAGCATCAACAGTAATAATTCAAGAGGAATAACAAAGGAATCCATTTGTTGGTAATGCAGAAAAATCACGTAGTTCATAGATCCTTAGAGCTTATTTAAGTGTATCTGTTGACTAAATTTAACTAATTTATTACTTTTATTGTATTCTTTATGAATTTTGATAATGTAAAATTGTATGGTTTTGTCTGTGTGGCAGTGATCCAAGTTATAACATTCAATTCCTCTTTTATAGATGGCACTGTGTTTTATTGATTGTTGCATCTTTACCAGTAACTCAGTCTAAGTTATGGGAGAGACTTAACAATAAGATTATTTGTTTGTTTGGTACCAGTTTGTATATCTTTCTAATGTGAGATTCAGCTGTGTGAATATAATAAGGATGCTTTTCTGGAGACATTTGCATCTTCTCTCTTCTGTAAACAACTCTCTGAAACTTGACTGTATATTCTCTCTGTAAGTACTTTATTTGGAGATTATTATGTTTAAGAGTAAATTTCTGTTTTTGCCGCTTGCTATGGTATCTAGACTTCGCCTTTGTAATCTCAACAACATATTTCTTTAAAATCGAGCTATATATGAGCTCTTAGCATTGTTAACGAAGGTTAGTCGTAATTTATGATTTCTGTAAGAACTCCAGTTTCTGATGCTGCTCAGCTGCTCAAGGTTTCTGACTCGTAGATTGCTTTATGGCTTCTTGCTTCCACGATCACTGTACCATTGAGTATTTATATGGCTTCTTTCATATGGTCCAAAGCTCTCTCAGTGGCTTCTGTTATACTGTCCACGTCTTAAGCTTAATTGGCTATAATGCAGAAATGGAACACAAACAACTAACGTTAGGAAGTCACTCACCTTGCATTGAAATTGCAACGCTTATTGTATTCATCCATTTACTTGAAACTCTGATCTAGTATTAGGGTTTAGATGTTTTGACATTGATTCCACGACGAAAAGGGAAGTTTTGATTTCAGGATAATTAACAAAATACTATGTATACATTTATTGTCATCAAGTCTTTTGTGTCATATATCAAATGGTAGATTGTATCGTAAATGACATGCCAACAAGAGAGTGGCTAAACGAGCATGCAGAAGTATATTGCAAAGTGAAATCTAGTCCTGAATTATAAATTGGAAAGGAAAAGAAAAGATACGTAATTTTATTTCCACAGTTGATGTGAAGGGGACTTGTATAAAAATTGTGAAGACTTTAGATGAAGACAAATCTTGTGACTAAATGAATAGAATAATGGGATAAAAGCTCCTCTAATTGAAAGGGCTTCAATCTGTTGTTTTAGCTTTATGATCCTAACTCTATCATAAGATATATCATCAATGTATCATAAACTTTTACTTCCTCCGTTTTTGTATGTTAGACTCTTTAGAATTGTCTCCATATAATTTTTTAAGTCATTAGATGTATTCTATGAGCATTATATATGTTCTTTATTCATCTTGTTTTTCTTTAAGTTACATTGACTTGGATACGGGCACTTCAAGAATCCTTGTTGGTGCGTCTAAATTTTTATCACATTTTTACAGAAAAATGGAGTGTCTAACACCCTTGTCCAAATAATAAGTGTCAGTCATGTGTACTTCAAGCCAAAATGAGGAGGCCATGTAACACAGGTTTTTCTTTCCCGAGGAGGCCAGGTTTTTTTTGGTCTTAACCTCTGTGTATATATCTTAAGTTCCTTTATCTTCACTAAGCTCTGTGAAGATTTCCTTTATCTGATTGTAGATGTGGTTTGAGAAGTTCTCTGTTTTGCTGCTTGTATGGTACGCAAGAATTTTATTCTAAACTTGCTCCTCAATCATGCATTTTTATAGGTTTAGCTTTTTGATTTTTGACCTTTTCCATTGCATATGTATATGTTATTTTCGTCCATTAGATATTTTACATAAATTCTCAAGTTACCTCATCGTAAGAAGATGAACTAAATGGCTTGCTTTGTTTACCGAAGAATAAAATTGTGACCCACCCTTCTTCTTGTCTATATTACCCCAGCCCTATAATATGTAATATGTTCTAAAAGCAGTTTCTACTTTGTATAGATAGGTGGGATATATGCGGTAATAAGTTCAGTTCATGCTTTCATTTTACATGGTGCTCTCAAGTGTAAAACGTTAAAATTTTACGTACCAGATGTAAATGTTTAGTCATGTTGGGTCGTTAATGAATGTGAATAAATGTGTCACCATTCATTCTGTAAACTGCAACTTCTTCCCTTGGTGCCAGAATTTTCTCATTTAAGCTCTTTCAATGAATAGATGGGTCCTTTGTTGCATTTGGCACATGATGTCGAAGAAAGCTCGCATATTTCTCGACAGGCAACAAATGATCGACGGTTCTCAGCATTATTACCTCCCCATCATTTAAGTTTATTCATAATTAAATTTCAATTTAGAGAAAGGCTTAATCTATGTGATGGAGAGAGTACTTCGTTTTTTCTCTCCCCTTCCTGATTATCTATTGAAAATTCCTTTCACTCTAAATGACAGCTGAACTGTGCCCTCTTTCCTCCATTGGACCGGGCGTAAACAAGAATTCCCCAAGAACCCTACAAAGCCAAAGATCTCGACTAAAGAAAATCATCTAGATGCTTCATTTTGTTCCTTTCTAGTGGGTTCATGATGCATTAAGTTGCAAACACAGCTTTGCGTCGAACAATTTTTGTACTCCCTCTCTCACAAAAGAGTTCCAATTTAATATAAGCTCTGTCTTGTGCTTCCTCTGGATGATTTTATTAATTCTTATATTAAATTATGCCATTTCTTTATATTTAGTATTTTTTTTTATCCTGTCTAATTTCTATTATGTCCTTACATTTTTTCTTATCATTAATTTTACATTAATAACAATTTTCATTAAAAAAAAGAAACTTACTACTTGTGGATGTAAATTTTAATCAAAAATGTAACTTGATATTTATCAAAAAGTATGCAAATTTAACTCTTCCTGTGCAACAAGACTAGCAATTGTCTACTCCTAATGAAACTAAATATGCTTCAAGCAAAAAACTTGACATTATGACAATCAAAGCTCAAGGATCTTTGAATTAGCCCAGAAATAGTTGGCGAGCCCCGAGAATTAGTCGGCGGGCAGAGCAGACAATTTCCCTTTTCTTTTCAAAACGTATGACACTGAATTCAAAAAAAAAAACTTTATAGAACTTATCGAATGCAATCAACTTGTACACTGCAAACTTACTCTCCAACTCTTTGCAAAAACAAAGATTACAATTTAGTCTCTTATATGCAAAACAAAGATTACAATTGCTAATTGTAAAACAAGGATTACAATTTAGCTTCCCACCATATGCCAAAATACTTGGACCTATAATGCAACAGCATCTCAGCAAGAATAAGATATAGCAAAATACAATTTCACCAAGGCAACAATATTTAAGAAACCATTATGAAAGACAGGGCAACAAAGGTACATGCAAGCGGACAGTGGATATTATATTCCACTGTCCAATTTAATATAAGAACAATACAATTCTATGGTGCAATATATAAAGAATTTAGCAAAACCATGTGCTAAAATAAATTTTCATGGAATAAACGGTTGGAAATTAAGCAGAGCAAGGAGTTGGTCAGGTTTTACGTATCTCAAGACTCCAACCCTGAACCGGAACCTTTTACTACTGGGCTAGTACTCTCAAGTCTCTAATAAATAAAACCCTTCTCTAGAAAATAGAGCAAATCTCCTACACAGTCTGATCAAAGAGACGATAGCCTGAAAACTACATGTTGGGCAATTTATGTCGCTTTATATATGAAATGCTATTGGAAGAATAAATTAAACCTTTTCTTTCCCTTGGGGGGAGAGGGTGTCGTGTATTATATGTAATTGGATCTGGAAAAGATAACAAAATATGCAATGCTAATCAGAACCAGGCGTGATCATAGCCGTTAAAGAGGAAACATCACGTACATGATCATCATAGCCGTTAAAGAGGAAACATCACGTACATGATCATCATAGCCAATTAGCCATTAAAGAGGAACATCATGTGCATTTTACAAACAATATTTCAGCACTACTTACCTCACCTAACCAATCCTAACTATACATCCTTCTACCTACATAAGCTAACAAGGCACGCCAGATGGGATTACATGGAAGGTGAGTAAATTCAAAATCCATATAAGAACAGTACATTATGCATTTACCACTTTTTGACACCAAGGTTGAAAGTATCGCCAACAGCTTGCTACGTTTAGCAATGACAGATTAACAAATAATCCACAGAATCAGCAACTAACAACAACCATGTACAAGTCTTAACATAAGACATAACCGAACGCACCTGATTTAAAGCAGAATATCAAATTGTATCATCCAAAATCCTCAAAAAGTATTCCGAATTACAACAAAATAAAAATAAAAAAGCTAAATTGATCAACATTACTAATTAACCATCACCACAAAATCAGTCTCCGCCAGCCTTCTGATAAACATAGGTGAGTCCGCACTTACCACAGTAGTGACGATCAAAGTGGTTCGCCATGAAAGTCCCGGCCCCACACTCCGCATTCGGACACTCCTTCCTGAGCCTCTGCACCTTTCCAGAGTCATCCACCTTGTAGAACTGCAACACGGCGAGCTTCACCTTCTTCTTCTTGTGCTTGATCTTCTTTGGCTTCGTGTACGTCTTCTTCTTCCTCTTTTTGGCACCTCCGCGAAGGCGAAGCACCAAGTGGAGAGTGGACTCCTTCTGGATGTTGTAGTCGGCGAGAGTTCTGCCGTCCTCAAGCTGTTTTCCGGCGAAGATCAGCCGCTGCTGATCCGGCGGAATGCCTTCCTTGTCCTGAATCTTCGCCTTTACATTGTCGATGGTGTCGGAGGATTCAACCTCTAGGGTTATGGTCTTTCCGGTTAGGGTTTTCACGAAGATCTGCATCTTCGCTGCGTTAGGAGCTGGAACTACGATTAGGGTTTTGAATTGATACAAACATTTATATATGGGAGGCGTCAAGGGAAAGTTCGGTTTTGTCCCTCCGAGATGAAACTATTTTCATTTTTGTCTCTTTTTATTTTCTTTTTCCCTTTTTCTTTTCTTTGGTAGAACTATTTTCAATTTTGTCGTCTGGTTGCCACAAAGGGAAATACCATGGGTCACTGAATTGTTTTGAGTGCGTTTGGATTGTACAAATGAAATACAAATGAGAATAATTTAAATTTTTTTAAAATATAGTGGTAGGAGAAAAGATGAGGAACAATGGGGTGAGAAACACAAGTAATAATGGAAAAAAAAAAAGAACGAATCATTTTATTTTTTACTTACAAAATGAAATTACACATGTAATAATTGCTCGTTCCACCATATCTCTTATAAAAATTATAAAACTTTATGATCTCTTTTAATAATAATTTTTAGATTTCATTCTTTCTTTCGATTCAAACGAAACTTTAGATAATATAAGGGTGTATTTTTTTCGAAATAAGATTTACTTAAACAAAATCATATTTATTCGTACAAAAATATAAAATATATTTTTGAAAACGTCCACTTTCAAGATTAAATTTGAGTTTGGAATATACGTACATCATTGTTATGGATTTAACTGTGATAGTATGATACAAAATGATATTTTCCACTTTGTTGTCTATAATTATCAATATTATTAATTTAAGAATATCTTAAAAATATTATTTTATAATATTTTGACATTCTAAATGGAGAGAATACTTGGACGTTTGCATTTCAGCTGTAGCGTTTGTGAATTTAACGGAGGCGAGGAGAGGGGGTTGCTACATCCGGTTAACAAATTTACACTGAGTATAGCATTGGGCATAACATTTATAATTGTTAAAATTAATTAAGATTAAGAGACATCAATAGTTACTGATTTTATTTACATACACGAACATCTAAAATTAGAAAAAATAGAATACTAAAATATAGATACAATTTATGATTTATTAAATCATTAATGCACGTGATTGACAAATATGGAATGTTTCTAATAAGAGAGAATCAGTGACCACTGATATCTCTTTTTCTTAACTTAATTTTTTTTAAAAACCTCTTATATTCATGGACCTCGTCCTTATTTCAAGTTAGAAAATTTGATATGTTATCGCCTCATTTATGTTATACACAATATTTTTCTCGTTATGTTATAATATAATCATACTTCTAAGCTGTGTTTGTAGATTCTGTCAAGTATAGGATGGAAATATTTCTAACTTTTGCCTTTTTCCATATTTATGAGTTTGCAGAGAATTTGTGTGCTTTATATGCCTTTTCTTATATACTCGTTTGTGAGATCAGAATCAGTTCTGTTTGTCACAATTTTATCTCTTTACCAATTAAATGCTCAAGCAGATGAAAAGAAATTGAAGGTGAGAGTAACTTATCAACTAGCTCTTTCCATTATCTTCCAAAAGATGTAAGAGTACAAAAGAAAAGAAAAGAGATAAAAATTATATTCCAAAAAGGAAGGCACATATTGTACTGTGATCCAATCGCAAACAGTTTGAATTAGGAAGCACTCTTTTTGGACAGTAAATGAATCAACTCGAGCCGAGCTTAATCAAACATTTTATAAATGAGCCGAGTAAAGTCAATCTTAAAATCCTTAACGAACAAAAATTCGTATTCAAGATTGGTTCCTTTAACTATTTGAACGACTTGATCCAAATCGAACACGAGCCAAACAATATAAATTAGTCGAGTTTTCTCAAACTTTCGAATTCAATCCTAACCGAGCTTAAAATCATTAACGAACGAAAATTCGTATTCAAGTTCATATCATTTATTTTTGCAAGCCCAGTCAAACGAGTTTTAAACAAGCCGAACACAAACTTGTTTGCAAACGGCTCGGTTCGTCTACAGCCTTGCGCTCGTTACATGATCTTCACTCATAATAAATACACAAATAATTTTAAATGGGCCTTCTGAGTTTTATGATCATAGACTTTATTGCCCAGGCTGCTGTAGGTACAAATGAAAATCAGGAAATTTGTTCAGAAAATCTGTTATGAGCTCTGGAGGAAGTGAAAGTGACGCTAGAACTTGATGGTATCTCTTTATCAACGATTGTACAACAGTCTGTTGATCAACCTCTTCCAAATCACCTATGACCCATACAAGATACAAGGGGATGAAGTTTTGAACCAAATGTTGAGACAACTAGTTGCAAACAGTTGCAGATTATAGACAAATACATAAAAACATCCCGACTAAAACATGACTAGGACATTGCGAAAACATTACACAATATACAGTAACACATATATGACTAGCTCAATCAGAAAAAGATCAGAGATGACATTCTTCTGACATTTAAACACTCTTGAAGCATCTTTTAATTTACCTAAAATGATTTGATATACCATTCACCATTGAGAAAATTTTGCCTAAAATTTTGACTCTAGTAAAGAATTAATGTCTAAATTCTATCTTTGATCCAGCCCTACAGGTAAACTTAGTCCTTGGACTGATAAATGCAACCTTCCTTCCCATTTTTTTTCACCAGGAAATAAGAAAGCAAATGGAAGTTGCACTATTTAAAAAAATTTACCAGTAAAGTGATGAAATGAAAATAGCTTAGCTTCTAAGGAACTTGATTACATGCTAGAATGAACTTAACATGAAAACAGTCGACACTTTTTATAATGGTCTTGCCAAATTGTTAACTTTTAATGTAGTTCAGGTAAGTGCCATAATCATCCTTACCCAATTCAATCTCCTGTTCATGATCTTCCAAATCCCCTTCTTCCATGATAGTTCCATTTTCCAAGGCAACAGCAGCTTCGGCACACCTTTCAAGGAACTCTTCTTCAGTTTCTTCGTGTTCTTCCTCAGAATCCTAAGAAAGAGATCAAATGAGAATCATTGCCATCTAAATCTTAAAACAAGATATATACCGAGACAATCGTTATAGAACAGTTGGACAAAAACATCAAAACTTTTATTTTTAGGAAGAGGTTCTGCACAATCATATACTGATATACATTATGAAGTTATGCAAACAATCATTCAATGCATAAAACAAGAATAAACCAGATATGATGGAAATTTTATCTTTTAATTTTGAAGGATGAAATAAGAGTGAAATAATTGAACCTCGTCGTTGTCATCTTCCGAGTCTTCATCACCATCATCCTCATCTTCAGTGTCTTCATTTTCTTCTCCCCCTTCTTCCTGCACTTCTTTCAATCTCACAGATGCCTCCATTAATGCAACAAAGCAGTCTCCTAGCAGACTATAGCTTCCAGCACCAAGGAACTGCTCAACTAGCTTTGTTAATGTTAGCACTGGAAGTCATTTAAAATAGTTTCAGTATCCTGGTATAATTACACGAAGATCATGTAATGGAAACTCTGATCCACTTATGCAGCATGATATCTGAAAAGATTAACGCCCGAAGATTGTCTAATTCAAACAAACACCAAATTGCTGAACCAAATACTTCAGTAACGGTAGAACTAAAAGGTCGAGAGGAAATATAACATAGTAAAGATTGAAATGCCAAATTATGATATATGAAAATGTCCACAGACAAGGAAAAGCAACTAAACATAAGTACTAGGTTCACATTGTTGCATTGAATACAAGTCTAAAATTGTTGTAAATGTAAAACGTTATTGGATCTAAATAATTTACCACCCATTAAATTTTCTTTATATTGACCTAGTCCATATAATAATCAAAATTCAAATGTTTATGGGAAAATACCCAGCAGGCCAGGAACTAGAACTTTTGGCCCAACTACAATCTAGAATCTAGAGTGAGAAAAATAACCCTGCACCCATCTACATGTATTGATTACTTCTTCTGCTTAGTAATCTGTAATCAATCTAAAACGCTCATTAAGTTTCAAAGAAGTAAGAAAAAAACAAACCAGTCAACTTGATCTCAGACTCTGCTAATATAACAGGTTCAAACTTGCTGCTTGATACAAATCTGATAGCACACGCCCACATTGTGAAGCCATCCTGTTCATCCTTTTCTAATATCTTCTGCACAGTATCAGGATAGCATAAGTAACACGATGCTATGGCAAGAAGCAATGGTTTCCACAAAGCACAAGGCTTGCTTCGAATATCTTTAAAATGAGAAAATGCTGCATGACTAAAAGCCTTGACCAGTGACTGCTTGACACCTTCTGCTTCATATGAGCAAAATGGGGCATGCAATAGTACATGGACACATGAGGAAGCTCTGTAGATAGCCAATGGATATTGTGAAAAGGCCTCACAGATAAAGGCACTAATTCCTTCAATAATAGAAGGTCGTGGCACAGGTGGAGCTGGAGGGGACGGCATATCCCCCACAATGAAATTCTTCAAAGCAACTTTTCTGTTTAAATATACAACTTCCTTGATGCAACTGAATATTGATAAATCCTCCATTTCCTCCCATTCATGCCAGTCAGCAATTGAATCAGCCCAAACAAGCAACAACTCAGGGACCTTTAGCTTTGTAACCAAATCACTTTCATTGACATCATGCAAAATGTATCCAAGTAATGTTGATATATCATCAATGGAGGATGATGGAGGCGACGAATGATCAATTTCACCTTCCTGTGGTAGTGTGGTGTGATTGCCAGACATTGTTGAAATTGAGTACATGATACAGAACTTAAAGGCAAATAAATATAAAATTCCTATGTACAAACAGAATCAGAAGTTGTAGCAGAGACAGCACGGTTTTCAAGTATGTGAGTACACGAGTACCTCTCATGCAGGCACTACAAATTCCTAGAAAGTCCGGCTATCTTCCACAATGTCTCGTAAACTAAAGCTTAGCGAACAATGCAAGTACTAGATCACATAAGTGTGATGATCTAACAATTAAATTACGTAATTAACAAGAACAGAAATCCTTTCTCCCCCCTACCCCAGGTTGAATTCCCATATCAAGCCACAAGGGAATTATGTGAAAACATATAGTGAGAACTGCTTGAGTAACTTAGGGTGGAGGATAATTTTCGTAATGAAGAACTTATTTTAATTAAGATAAGTCTGAACATAAAACTAGATATACCCAGCAAGAAAACCAAACATTTTTCTCCTACTAATACAGTGGGAAATATTTCAAGACCGTTATATGACGAATATTATACATTATAATGATAAACAGCAGTATTTTATCATTACTGTTTATTCCTTCAACAGCAGTTGAGATATTCAGGATTAATATAGTTAACGCGAGTGAAAAATCAGACTAACCACTGACTGCAGCGGTCTCAGCCAAGCCTGTTGCAAAAGCTCCGAAAATGCTGTGGCAATTGTAGCTCGACCAGATACCCACATGTTACCTAAATCATTTTGTTCAGCTTCTTCAGGTTCAGATGCCTCCCAACACTGAGCAATCACTGCTAATGCTGCAAAGCCCCGTTCTACTGTCTTTTTTTTTTTTTTAAATGATAATAGAAACAGGGAAAATATACATTATAAACAAAATTAAATTTTTGGTTAAAATTTCAGTTCATTTTTAATTTGTTTGACAACAATATAGGAAACCAGGCTTATATTATTCTGCAATATTGGAACCATTTACATCAAGCAGTGCCTTTTCTGACATAAAACTGGAAATTTTAATGAAGAGTTATTTTCTTGATAAGTTAAATGCAGTGATTTTGAATCTAAGGAAGATGCGTGTCTCTAACTGTACTACCCTGAACTAGTATATTTTATGTGTGTGCATGCGCACATATGTTTATGCTACAAGTGTAACTTTAGCAATAAAAGACAACAGAATTCCAAATAGAAATATCAGTATAAAGCTGTTATTATCCAACCTATAGAAGTTCGCAAAATGAGTTCAGGGAGAGGGCATGGCTTGACATTAACTATGATGACTCCATAGTGGCAAACAAGTTAGTATGAACCGAATCAAAGTTCTAGTTAGTGGCATGTGCTCATAGATTATTTTTTTATTTTTTGGTAACAAAGCATGAACTATTTTAAGCAATAGATGAGACGCTGTCCTCAGAAAAGATCAAAAGAAAACTTTAGCGTTAAATGCCAAGAGAATCTAAGGGATACATAACATACTTGAGGCCATGTACCAGGATTATGAGGTATGTACTTCGACATTGTTCCAACCAACAATGGAACAATATACGGAATATGAGAAGCTACACTTTCATTTCCAGCCTCCACCAAAGTAGCAAGCAGTTGAAACATTATAGAGCTCTCTTCATCTTCAACACTAATCCTACTAATAATGACTTGAAGAACAGGTAACCACTCGGGTGGCAAGTACACATTCTGAATAGATAAAGGTAAAAAATGCATTGATAAATGATAATAAAAATTGAAAACGCCAAATTTATAAAAATGCATTGGCCAGTACTTTCTGAAGAAGATAAAGCTAAAAATGCAATAATTAATGAACATTTATACAAATGCGTTGTATTTGGCAGGTAGTAATTCTGAGGGGAATAAAGGTAAAAATGCATGACGACACTAAAATTGTTGATGCCACATTCATATACTGCATCCTATTTGGATACACCAAGTACAACAGAAAATACCTCAACAAGTTCGGTTATGGCACCAGCAGCAGAAACTCGAACAGGATGTGATGAAATATCATCCATATCTGGAAATGCCAGTGCTTTGAGCAGTGAAGAATAGATATCAGCACTCATTTCCTAAAACGGAAGGAACCAAATTCACAAGAGGATGTCTAAAATCATAATCCATTACACATATGGTCCTGAGAAAGTATTTCAGAAACATGCTCAATGCAATTTGATATGTTGAGCTTCAGCATGCGTGTGAAACAAAAAATAAAGGTGTAGGAGAGATTGCTCACTTCAGGTATAAAGGAAGCAAATTCTCCAAGCACCCAGTTCGCAGAAGCAACCAAGTAAGGATGACAGGCAGACCCGTTATACAATGGAAGCACCCTGTTGCGAATAAGATTTTCTGTATATCCTGGTTTTTGCTCTCCTAGAAACTGAACAAGCGATATAAGACATTTCAATTTTTGATAAGAAACAAAATATAATTCAATAAATTAACAAAATTCATATCAAGATGTACTGAATAGATAGAATGGAGTCCCCTTACATCAACAAGGCTGCCATACGCCATCAAAACACCAAAATAACTGTCATATATGACATAAAACTTAATTAGAAGAGAAACTAGCAGGCAAGCTGGACTTGGAAAAAGGCACACAGAAATAAGATTTTGGTGTCAAGTGTAGGAGGTGGTGCATATTTTTGGTGTCAAATGTTGTCTTATGCTTGTAATCTGAGACGTTACTTTGTTATCCTTTCTCAGGTAGTTAAATTTCATTTCAATTAATAAAACTCGTTGTAAACAGATGAAACATACTACAAGATAAACAATATTATACATCACATGCAATACTACAGCATACATCTTGGAAAAAATTTGTTAACTCACTCGTTTACAATCTTTGGTATAGTTATATCAGTTGGAATGGGGAATTTTGACAAAAAGGGAACCACTAACAACTCCCCCATGGAACTGCGATATTTTTTGTTGTTCTTTTCACCTTTCTTACGCTTTGATGAAACTGAAGCCACAACAGGGGGGCCCTGTAAGCATAAAAACAACCTATACTAAGAATTTGATAGATCATCGCTGCAAGGGAAAACTTTTCATTTAGAGGAACCTTTGAAATTGAAATAACACCAAGCAAATTTAAGGCATTTTTTCTAGGTGAGAACAAGTCCTCTCTCAATCCAGAAAATTCTTCCTGCAACATTAAATTAAATAGCAATCAGTAAATAGGTATACGGAAACTAAATAGGTTAGAAAGAGTATTATAGTTCATGTTGATACAATACAAGATCAGATGGAAGATTCTTCCTGATGAATTCATCTGCATCTTCTTCCCACTCTGCAGTATCCTACTCGCAAACGTTACAAGTAATTAGTAACTTTTAGCACTGGTAAAGTGCAGGGTTTTTTTTTTCTTTTTTGGACGGGGGGTGGGGGGGATTAATGCACATATTCAATTGCTCACAGATAGAAACAATGTGCATGCTTGATTTCTCAAAGGACTAGCCGTAAATGTTGTCAAACACATGCTTTATCGTGCAAGATGCTCCTAGCATCAAATCACTGGAATCTAGGCAATATCTAATAAGAAAATCAAGATGCTATACCTTCTCATTCAGAACCAGTGCTGGGAAGATTGCAGAGTTCAGCAAGGATGAAAAGTGTGGTGAAACCAGCCTCCAACCCTGTTAACAGTTAAAGCACCAAATTGAATACTGTGCAGGAACAAGTGAGCTGTAAGCAGTTAAGCTATTCATGTGAGGCAATGGAAGAACTATATCAATGGAGTTGAAAGATACAAGACACAAACTAAGCAAACTTACCGGCCCTGTTTCTAGAACATGTGAAATAACATCAAATGCTAACGAAACAATCCTCTCTGTCAAAAAGTCCAGCTTCTGCACAGATAGTAATCACAAACCCAGTAATATTATATTTATTTTTAAAATGAGAAAAGGATAAAACAAGAGGTAATGTGGAGAAAGGGTATGCCAAAAAGCTAAACTTATAGAAAACACATGCCAAGAATCATATAGAATGAAAGCAAAGCACCACAAAATTTGGATTTATATTACAAATATAGTCCATATAAAAGTGAAAGTGCCTTCTTGTGGATTTATTTCAAAATTTAGAAGTGAAAGGGCTTCAAAATTTTACAATTCTAGCACTTGGCACCTACGAACATGCACGTACAAAATAGCACATGCCATAAAGCTGTTATCATACAGACATACACTGATGTTTTTGCTATGCTTGACTATGTTTGAAACACACTTTATGATGTCTGGCATCAACCTGTGATTGCAGAGATGTCAAATTTAATCAGCTATAAAAGAGTTTCAATAATATATGTACATATACAGATAGATATATGAAAGCACGCCTGGTTGCATTACTTATCACAGAATTTCCGATGTCGTGTGACTAGAGCGCAGAAAATGAGCAGACTCCTCTTCCCAGTCTTCAGCCTCAGCAAGTACCCATCTTCCAAGTTTTCCCCACTATCAAATCTCAAAGAACTCAAAATTCCAAAAAGATCCTTACAAATTGAAGCAAGGAGGGGAACCAGAGCAGATGGCATATGTGATCTCACCTACAAAACTGGCACCAGTAAACATTCCAAAGAGCAAAGACTAAGCGACAAGAAATGGTAGAAAAAGTAATTTATCCAAATTTTTACGTCGAAGTTACCAGAATGATGTGACATGTAATTAAATAATGGCGCAAGGGTAGAGATGAAGACACATAATTTACAGGTTCATCCTATGAACAAACGTAACCTTATGAATTTATTAAATTAATCCAGTTATTTTAGAAGACGAGCCAGTGACGCTCAATTGGAATTTGGTGAGTTATCTCTCTTTCTTGAGTAAACAATATAGTTGCCATCTTCATTAAGGTGCTACAATTTATAAATAAAACCATAAAGATCCTTCAAATCTTTTTAACTTTATACAAGAAAAAGAGGAAGAGGAAGTAAAACTTGGCACACTAGGCGACATGAATAACCTAAGGCTCATTTTCAAGCAACAATTTAAGAAAGACTCCGGAAAACAGATGCACTCTGGTGGACGACTTCGCTTGAGCTTGGATCAATTCCGACTTGTAGTTCACTAGCTTTGAGTTTTAATTACACTAATTCCTATATAAGAACTTACTTCTTCATTAGTTAATTGAAGACTATGAAGTGATCGGGAACACAAATGAAGATCAAAGAGACCAGTTTATATATTTATTTGAAGATTTTGTTATTGACAAAAATAATGTAATTAGTAGTATTGGTGTTATGTATTAGGCTCAATAATAAATGGCTACGTTTTATTTCATAATAGTGTTGGTTTCCTATAATTAATGATATAATGAGTACTTTGGAATTAGACTTTGGTTATAAAAAAGTAGAGGGTTGTTCTCTTTCAACCATGGAGATTCTTTGACCGTAGAGGTCATTCTCCCTGGGTTTATATGTAGAATTACCTAGCGGAACCCTAATAATTGTAACTGTACAGGATTGGATTATAAGTTTCTACGTTTAGTTTCAATTTTATTCATCAATTATTGAATTTTGAATCTTCTCCTGCATCATGAAGTATACTGTTAAAGTATCTTGATTGCACGACTAATGATATATATATTAGCCTTTCTCCTTTTTAATTTATTTGTGGACATGATCAGAAGAGTATCTAAAACATACAATCCTCCGGATCCACTAATGCACACTCTAAAGCAAAACCAGAAAGATAAACAAGATATTGAAACTTCTGAACGGACGAATTCAAGTTTATATTAAGGCAGAAGGACTTGACATGTCAACTAGTAAGGATATTCAGTAGAAAATTTATTGTTAATGAGGGTTAGAGTTGTATGCTCTGAGAAGGAATTGCTCATTACAAAAATGCAAATTCCAAACAAATTTTGCCATTTTCTGTTCTGCTATACAAATATATTGATTACAAAAGCAACAACCGTTTGTTATCCGGGCCAAGTACCAATTTAAAGTTCATTCATCATCACAATCAGATATAAAGAACTATACTTACAGCAAAATACATGCACTTGCATATAATTAGAAGGATCTTCTCAATTTCCACCTCTGTTCTGCTCGGGATGCTTAAAGCCTAACTTGGACACCAGAAAGCCCATCAAGACACTTCATGATGAACGGAATCAAAAGAAAACTATATGAAAGATATAACATGGATACATCGAGTGCAAAAAAGTTACCACCTTCTCCACACAAGAATGAAACACAGACAGTAAAGGGACAAGAATTTTTTCTGCAACCAGCTCTAGCTGCAGTGGAACTGGCTCCCTTGCAACTTTTGGATTCAAAAAGTACTGCGAAGAAAAGTTCAACATACAAAATCAAGTTAGACCACATAGTGAAGGGACCCTCAGTTTTATTTATTTATTTTTCTAACAAGGGGGGCTCTATTGTAAAAGCTAAAAACCTGTCCACTACTTATTGTTATTAGAGTTCTCAACTGCTGCTCAACTAGGGGTACTTGAATGTACAACTTATGAACTATTCGCATGACATAGAAAAGTACCAAGAGGTTTGGCACCACACATTTCAAGAATGAATAAATACCCAGAGAAAAATAAATGCTGCACCAGAAACATTGAAAAAAATGAAGGAAAAAAGAACAAAAGGTTGACTTAATGAGGAAACGTGTATTAACAAGGAAAGAACAAGAGGTGAATCAACAAAGAAACGTGTATACCTGCTTGTTGCAGCAATAATGTTTTATAATTCATTCATTAAAAAAAGAAGCAAGCTACAGACATGTTAGTCTCTTGAAAAGTAGATATATTGTTTTATAATTCATTCATTAAAAAAACAAGCAAGCTACAGACATGTCAGTCTCTTGAAAAGTAGATTATCATGCTCCCCCAAAAGAACCATGACATGCAGCAACCAAACTTGTACACAACCACCATAGCATAATTTATAAAAGACATCAATCTTTCCCAATAAGGAAATTCATATCAATCTTTCCCAATAAGGAAATTCTTTAAACATGAATTAACATAAATACTAAGAGCATAACAGTAGTATAGAATCTTGATAAGCTATGTATTTGCACATATTAATTACCTGAAATGGTCTGATGAGAGACTGAAGAACCGTAAGGGCATTAATTGTTTTCCATTCACCATTTCCACTTCTACTAATCAAATTACTATTATCAATTACTGCTTGTAGTTCGGGAATAAGTTCAGGCCACAGATTATCCTTCACAAACTCGGCAGCAACAATTAACCGAAACTACATCAGGATAAGATAACATGCATAAGCAGCACATTGTTGCACAAATAAGCTACACACTCAATCAGTTGAATTATAGCACAAATAAGCAACACAAGTAAAAACATAGTTCCAAATATGCATATACCCCTTCGACTAAAACTTTCAAAACCGCAGGTTCTACTTGAAGCAGAGCTCTCATAAATGCATCTCGAAACTCTTTACTGATTCTGGATGCATCAATATTCTTCCTAATGTAATTCTTAAGATATGTAGCAGCAGCAACTCTTTGACCTTGGTCATCACCTCCTATAGTAAAACACAAATTCCATAACTATCAAAATAACCATAAATGAATCAGCAATAATTATCCAAAAAAGTAATAAACAAGATTCATCACACTTTAACATCTACTATGCATGGACGAACACCATCAACACTTGAAATCTAGTTCAAATACAAAATAAACTATTTTTTTTTAATTAGCACAGTTTCTGCATCATAATTGAGATTTAAATATAGAAACCACTAACAAATAAAGCATGTATGGATGTTAGTCCGGAAATACCGGCGGCGATGGAGAGGAGGGAGAAAGGAAAATTGGGGAGGTGAGAGACACGGTAGAGGGCATCAGTGGCGGCGTGGACTACGGCGCCGTCGGGGCTAAAGGTATTGTTGAGGATCTGAGCGATTTGCGGAATTTCCATGGAGATATCTGTGGCGGAACCCTAGTTCTCTTCAGCTGAGTACTGGAGGAGGTAGCAAAAGGAGTGGAGTTGTGGGAAGCAGTAAAAGCGCGAGTGAAGTGTTCGCGCGGGAAAATTAATTGGTGATTGGTGGACTCGAGGAGTACAAAAGGAAAAGAGAATGGAGATGCGGGGTATCGAACCCCGTACCTCTCGCATGCAAAGCGAGCGCTCTACCATGTGAGCTACATCCCCTCGGTTTTTATCATCTAACTACACATTCACTAACTCTCTTGTTTTATGTCTTCCTCTTATATAGTAATATTAACAAGGAGGAAAGGATTTCGAGTTCGGTCATGCAATGAAAACAAATAAATTTGCTTGTGACCAGCTGCTAGAAAAAAATAGAAGTCATGTGACAAGCAATGCATTTCCTCCCTGAACAGAGATAACGTTCAACAATATTCTTATCTAAATTTTCAAATCAATCATTAATAAATTTTATTAATTCCGTTAGTTGACACTTTAATGATCCACGTGACGTGATGAGATATCTCTTTTTCATTCTTTTTCTTTTTTTCTTACTTTCTTGTGTGAAAATTTAGAAAGAAATAAAGTTATCTCGTTCCAATTTCTTCACCAATATTATGCCCTACCCAACTTTCCTTTCTTTTTTTTTTTGGGTTAAAGTTAAATTTCAAATTAAAACAAACAAAAATATTATTGTAGAATAAACATTACTCATAGATACTAACATATTAGCATTATCTATTCCATTTGTTTTACTTTTTCATAAGGAAGTACGGCTACAAAATAGCTCTTGAGATATATATGAAGAAAATCAAACAAGAATTTGTGAGTTATAAAAATTTTTAGTAAGTTAAAAATCTGAGTTTTGTTAATCGCTATTATTGGTGGATAATTTATAAATATTACGGTAATTTCTCAAATGTGTCGGTGATGATCATAAACATTCTCTCATTTAAACTTACGTAGTATTGACTGTGTCTGCATGTCAACCACCGAAGGAGCGACTCTATAGCAACCACTGCCAACACCATAATACATGCTTATCCATTCCAATATTAGATCTCTGCTTAATTCATTTTTTAGTGCCAGCTTCCGCTTTCTTTACCCATAAAAATTGTGTTTTTTTTTTTCAACTGCATACATAGGTTAGGGACGGGCAACTGTGTGCCCAGTTTACTTTGTTTTATTTCCGTCCGTTTATTTAGGTTGAATTGTACTTCCCTTCCTCTAGTTTTGATAAACTTTTAATGTTTTATTCTTTTTTTTCCCTGACAATTATCTCCCTTTATTTTTCAGTAAGACAACAATTAAGTTCTTTTATCAAATTTTAACTAAAAGGTAATCATGTATAATTCATATGATAAAATTCAAGGGGCGATCTTGTCTTTTAATTATTATAACATGCATACCTACATATATACATAAATGTATTATAGATATGTAAATATATTATATATTAATATAATAAAATAAAATAAAGATTTTTAAAAAGGAGAGAACAAATAGTTAAGTATTAAAATGAATAAATAAATAAAATAGAATAAGAAAAAAAAGTAAATATATTTTATAAATTTTATGATTAGAAAATAAAAAATTATAAAAACTTAATTTTTTTAATATTAAGATTACAAGCTATTTTTTCTAGAAAATAATATATTATTATTTATTAACATATTTCTCGTCAGGTTCGACTATAAATTCATTTAATCCCATTATTTTTCTTAATATTTTATATTTAATTTTCTAAATTTCAATTAATTTATGATAACTTTTTATGTTTATAAATTTTTATTAATTCCTATTTCTTTCTACTTTTTTATGTATTTTATATTTGTATATATAGGTATCTTTTGAAATAAATAGTTAAATGACATCTTTGCCCTTAATATTGGCACATTATTATATATATATTATTTTGTCAAAGTGAGAGACAAATACCTAATTGTTGTCTTATGCATATATAGAGGGAGAGAATTGCCGGAAAAAAGAGAGAGGGGATAACATTAAAAGTTGACAAAAAATCGTGCAATTCCATCGTTTATTTATAATAGGTTCCTTAGAAATATTGTTAAATATCTTAATAATAGGCATTTATCAATTCAAAGAAGTTTTCTCTTGTTTATTTTCCTAGTTTATCCCTCATTAACGGTAAGTTTTCTCTTGTTTATTTTCCTAGTTTATCCCTCATTAACGGTACTTTCCACTTTTTCCAATTTACAAGTTCAATTAATTTTCTAAGAAATAAAATGGTCGTAATAGAGTATAATACTCAATTTGATTCATAGTAATTGCCGTTTTAATTTTTTACATGTAAGTTTAATTGTTTTTTTATGTATTAAATATTTTATTTAATTTTTAAAAAATTTAATAATGAAAAAAAAATTAAATAAAAATTAGGATAAATAAAATATTTAACATATAAAATACATCACCTAAACTTATGTGCAAAAAGTTAAAATGATATTTATTATGAATCGGAGTACTCCTTATTGTTAATTGTCTTAATAAATATTTTCTTTGGTATGTATAAAAACTCCAAAGAAAAATGTTATGAATACTAATAAATTGCACAAACAAAATTGTGACAAATTTGTAACTATTGAAATTTTGATTGTGAGTTTATTAAAGTTCACCAATCACCTATAAAATTTAATAATATTAATTTATATACATTTATTTATATACAAATCAGTGTTCTTAACAATAAAATAGAAAACATAAATTGACAGAGGGGCTGTTTATTGTTGCCAAAAGTCACAAACTTTTACCCATTTTACCTAATCACCCAACTAATATTGCAATTCACCTCTTAAAGTAATGATATGTAGGAGATTTCATCATTGCATCAAAAAACACAAACGGCTATTGTATTTTAAACCACCTGACTAGCTTAAAACATGGAATTTAAAATATAAATGACATGGAAGAAATGATGAACATGGAATATATTGGCTTTCGAGATGATTTAGTAAATTTGTTGAATTTTTTGTTATTGTGTACGATTTGGTGCATCTCTTGTTACTTTTATAAGTTTATTTTTTTTATCCACATTTAGATGTATTTTCATATCCCGATTCAACTAAATAAATAAATTTAATAATTGAAGAAAAACGATGTACCTCCTACCCCTATCACTACAAATACTGAGAGAAAAAAAACTTACGTTGATGAATTTGACCCCATTGGCTTGTATCTTTCCTTTCTTGATCCAACAGATCTGGAAATCTTGAGTCAACAGACTTGGAAATTTTAAAACTTAACCATATCTATTCATATATATGTTCTACGTATTTCTTTCTGGGTCATAATGATAATATTTGTAATTTAAAATATACATATTAAGAAACCCAATAATTATTATATTAGAATGTCAAATATTATATCAAAATACTCCTTTATAAGAAATATAAACAGGTGATTGAGAAATAAAAAAATTAATTTCATTAACAGAATTCCTTGAAAATATGAAAGGGATTGAAGTTAATTTTGAAAGAAATTTAAGTTATCTACCTTGAAATGTGAAAATGATTAATATGAAAAATGACTATATTATCTACCTTGGAGTAATATGAAATATCAAACTTCTTTTAAAAGGTATATTATTATTATTATTATGAACCAAAGTTAATTATTGTTACTGGAGTTGATAAAATTAATGATATTCGAACTAGATCATGATCCTCTTCGACTAAAAAAAGATATATATAGTACGGTAAATAGTAATAAGTAGCCTTCTTGCACTAACCTCCTGCTTGGGAGTTTTAAATAGGTGAGAAAATAAAAGAATTGGTAAGAAAACTTAAGTTTTTTATCAAATTATCATGCTTGTGAGTTTTATCATTAAAAGAAAAGAAAATATTTGATAGAAAAATTTTGCCACTTTTTCGTAATAAAATGGTCGGATTTAGATGAAAAACTAAATTTAACATGTCTAATTTTTTGAAATACCTAAAGTTTTCATAATCACAAATCCAACAAAATCAAATAAAAAGATAAAATAGAAAATACATTTAAAATTAAATTTTCTTTTCTTTTCTTTCAAATATTCACAAGCAACACAAAGAAAAACTTATTTAGAATTCAATTTTTTCTTTTATTTTAAAATTTATTTTTATATTCTTTTCTTTTCCATTGAAAACTCACGAACAAAGCCTAATAATATTGTTTGTCCTAATATTTCGACTTTTTTCAATCCCCACACCACCAACTCCATTGAATTGCAATTATAATTTGAAGCACTTTTATGAAATTTTGTGGCCCCATATTGACTTGTTTTCTTTTTTGTAGAGGTTTGAATTTAAACCCACCACTATTTCCTTTCCTTGTATTCTTCCATTTAAACACCAGCCGTTATGTTATGTGGACCTATGTACTTTTCATTTTTTTGATTTTATAAACTTAATTTGTCCCTACATCAACTTTTAATTTGTAGGAAATAAATAAAGTAATGAATATGTACCTTTTTTTTGGTAACAGAACGTCTACTTATAAAATGATTGTTTATCGGCCTGATTTGAAAATTTCGAGTAGCATGGGCAAAGACAAATTTAAAATTTGATATTAAAAAGATGATACAATTATAGCATTGTCTTTTTTTAACCTCTGTATTCGGCTGTCTCATTTAATTTTGTCCATGTCTTATGTTATGCATGCGGCGACCCAAAATTATATTTAAGAAATGGTAAACTCTATACATGTAATGTACCATGCATTGTCATTTTTTAAATTGTTAGACCTCTCATAATTATTTTTACCAACACTTAATCTCTAACGTCACTTACAAAATATACATAAACAATAAGCATGTATAAATAATTTTAAACCATAAACAATATAAATTTTATGATTGTCAATGTTTGCACTCTCCTCATAAATTTAAGTTTCAACATTGTCATAATAATAAAATATTTGAAAATATTGTTTATCGCTTATAAAAGTGCCGTTATTTCTCTATCGATAAAAAGATTACAAAATTATTCTATTTTTATTTAACAACATTAATTATTCAAGAATTAATTAATATTTATGGATAACCAACAACTCACTAGTGAGCTGGTTTCATTTAGGCAGCCAATTTTCTTTAAAATATGTAGTTATCCTACATGTTACGACTTAAATTTAGATTCTCATTCTAGCTAGTTCAAAATTCAAAACAAAGAAGAAATAAAATCTTTACAATATTTAATATTGATATATCGGGTGTGATATTATAGATTGGAAAAACTTTAGGGGCTCCAAAAGTAATTTAACACCTGTAATTGAATTTGAAAAACAAGCGGGCTCAGATGTTATCTTCATCTTCACTTGTTGTTCCAGTTCCACTATTCTTTCCCATCTTTTTGTGTTGCAGCTTTCTGAGCTCACTACTTTCATATTTTAAACTTCAAATCGCTATTCATGGCGAAATATCATCAATTCGTTGTCATTTCAATCAACCAAATCATACAAAGCCCTAGATTTCATTGACTTTCCTTTGATCCATTTCAATTTACAGATTATAAGTGCTTGTTCAGCTCAATAATGTCAAAAGACAACTCGTCGCTTCGATTCGTAGCTCGGAACCCTATAAAGAGCACTCAATCTGAAGGAAACGAAAATGAATTCGAAAACTTATCGTATCCGATCAACTTCCCTCATCCGAGAACGCCATTGAACTCAATTCCAGATCCATCTCAATTTTGGCAGAAAAAGGAAAGTCACGAGCGGGATAACGAAACTGCTGTTAGAGCTGTTCGATTATCGGATTTGAAGTTCGAGGGTTCTGATCATCATCAGCTGAGCAAGAGAGATGGAAATGTGGGACCCAATTATGAGAATTCTAGGGGTTCTAATCGTGGGAAGACACAGTCGGAACCCAATTCTGCGCATAGTACTCCGGCGAGGAGGGTTTCTAGTATTGGTGCATTGGGACCAAGTACTGGGTCTAGGGCTCCACTGTATAATGGAGAGAAAGGAGGAAGTTCTTCTAGGGTTTCTAGAGGGCTTTCAGTTGGGAACTCTGAGGTTCCAGCTGAATATACGCATTTTGAGTTGGAGGAAGATCCGTTATTTTGGAACGATCACAATGTGCAGGTCATTTTTGCTCTTTTTTCATTATTTGTTTTCTATGTATTTTGGGCTCCGAGTTTCTGAAATTCTGATGTGGTGTTTGTATTTTACAGACTTTGATACGGATCAGACCTTTAAGCAATATGGAGAAGGTAACTCAAGGGTATGGTCGATGCTTGAAGCAGGAGAGTCCGCAAGGCTTAACATGGCTTGGCCATCCTGAACTTAGATTTACATTTGATCATGTTGCTTGTGAAACAATATCTCAGGTGCCACTTTGTTTTAGAATATGTTTTTTGTAGATATTTGTTTGTGTAATCGTGTATGTTTGCTATCTTTTGAGCTGATGAATTTGATTATGTTACAATTATGACTTACATCACATATTTGCATACAATCATTTCCCAAAAAGCACTCATGATATTTATTCTATTTAAAAAAGGATAGATTTGCTTATATATTTTGACACGAGTCTCTGCTGATTTTTGCACAGGAAAAGCTCTTCAGAGTTGCTGGTTTGCCCATGGTGGATAATTGCATGTCTGGATATAACAGCTGTATGTTTGCTTATGGGCAGGTTTGAATTCTTCTGCTGTGTCATTTTTGGGTTGTGAAGTGTAATGAGACGGGCTTTGAATTCTGGATGTTTTGCTGCAGACTGGTAGTGGGAAAACATATACCATGATGGGTGATATTGGTTATATAAACGGAGAGCTCAACAAAGATTGTGGGATCACTCCTCGTATTTTTGAATATTTATTTACAAGGATTGAAGAGGTCAGAATGCATAATATGTTCGGAGATAATTCTATGGCTATATTAGTACAATAGTTTTGTGTTTGTAGACAATCACACATTTGTATATATCATAGGCTATTCCCTTGTTATTGTATCATTGGTCTTAATTGTTTATAGGAAGAGGAAAGCAGAAGAGATGAAAGGCTAAACTACAGCTGCAAATGTTCCTTTCTTGAAATATACAACGAGCAGATAACAGATCTCCTAGAGCCTTCATCAACTAATCTTCAAGTAATTTGTGGTTCATTTGATATGTGGTGTATGCAGAATTAGTCTGTAATTATGAGTTGTTGAGTTTCTTTTCCGTGTTATAGCTGAGAGAAGACTTGAAGAAAGGGGTATATGTTGAAAATCTCAAGGAATACAACGTCAGAAATGTTGGTGACGTGCTCAAGCTTTTGTTACAGGTGTGCTCAATGGTCAAAATTTTAGCATGCTTCTAATGTGTTAGATTCTTTACCTGACATGATTAATCTAATAGGGTGCTGCAAATAGGAAAATGGCGGCAACTCATATGAACAGCGAGAGTAGTCGATCCCATAGTGTTTTCACATGCATAATTGAAAGTCATTGGGAGAAAGATTCCATGACCCATCTTAGGTTTGGAAGGTTAAATTTAGTAGATCTAGCAGGTTCCGAAAGGTAAATTTTTGGCATCATGTTTAACCATCTCAAATTATTCAGTTCTGTAATTGGATTGGTGTTATTCATTTTGTAGGCAGAAGAGCTCTGGGGCTGAAGGAGACCGTCTGAAGGAAGCAGCTAATATAAACAAATCTTTATCAACCCTTGGGTAAATAGATCATCTACGCATTTTTTCAGGTTTCGTTGCAGCATTGACTGCTCTTTTGGCCGTTATCTATGCCTTTTACACTTTATATGGATATTTATATGCTCATTATGTGTCACACCTTCCAGATTTGAGATCCTAAGTAGTTTTTGTTTGAGATTTGAAGTACTTTTGTTATCTATGCTGTATAGATATTTTATAATTTAAAGCATATTCACCACATAATTTAAGAAAAATGAGAATCGATATTCGTTAATATAATATACTAAAGTAGCATTTGACATGTAGAAAAAGAGGTTTTGCAAGAAAACTTAAAACTCTGGAGATTGTAGACACATAAACTCCTTTCATGAATTTGGTAATTCAGCCTAAAAGGGACATCCAGTTTAAGTCAGCTATTAGCAGCTGCGAGCATATAGATAGTCATATTATTATCATAATATGTGACTTCTATGATACTTTAATTAAATTAATTAATATTTTTGATTGGTTTGCTGGTCATGGAGTTGAACTAGTTTGTCACAATATGGGATCAAGGATTTTGCTATCATAATCGGGGATAGCTATTCTGTGAAACAGGGGTTAAATGATGTTCATGGGTTTAAATTATGTAATGGACATTGTTGTGCTGAGCTTTGAGTTACTCGAGCTGAGGTACATCTGTAGAAACGAGTCCCAAACCAAAGGTCAAGTTATACTATACTTAATAAACCTTAAAGAAGTCAAACTCAGACAGCTTGGTTGCTTATATACTTCTATACTGGTAATTGGCTAATGGAGTCGAGCTTGTTGTATCATTTTATTGATCTCGAAAAAAGTTATAAGATCAGTTCACTTAAGCTTTAGCTTACACATTCCTCCTGAATGAGCTTTAAATAGCTTTGTTCGTTTTGCTTTCAACTCCATTCCTCTTACATCTTACTCAGAGGATATGATTGCTAAGCAATCTTCTATGCCTCTTCCAGTTTTAGAAGTTGGAATCTGCTACAAGCCTTTTCTTTTCCTTGTGATTCATAGATATATTTGTGGGAAAAATAGACATAAATTCTACATTTGCAAGTGCTTTTTTAACCTTTTTCTTATACGTCTTGAAAAAGAACAGAAATCTTGATTGAGAATGTACTGAATACAATAAGCAAAAGTATTAGTATTTAATTATACACTCAGCTGATTAACTTTTTCACATTATGCAGATATATAGGGAGATTTGATGCTAAAAATGAGTAACTTTTGCTTTTCACATTACGTTTTCTGAAATTTTGAATAATTTTTGTCTGTAGTCTGGTGATTATGTCTTTAGTAGATTTAGCACATGGTAAGCAGAGACACGTGCCCTACAGGGATTCTAGGCTAACGTTTCTTCTTCAGGTCAGAATATTTAAGCAAGATGACTTCTATACGATTAATTATTGTCTAGATCAACAGATTCCCATGTGCTGGGTGTTATTGGTCTTCCTTTCTGGATGCAGGATTCGCTTGGCGGAAACTCAAAAACAACAATTATTGCAAATGTGAGCCCTTCTATTTGGTATGTATCAAATTTTTTTTCTTTAATTTATGTGGATTTCATCATTGCAAATTCTTCAATGTTTTACCGATTGATATTCATTTCTCTGCAGTTCAGCAAGCGAGACATTAAGCACTTTGAAGTTTGCCCAACGTGCCAAACTTATACAGAACAATGTATCAACTCTCAGCTCATATATTTCTCTTCAGAGGAAGTTGAAATTACATATCAAATACTGCACTAATTTCCTAGTAATTATGTAGGCCAAAGTAAATGAAGATGCTTCAGGCGATGTAACAGCTTTGCAGCGACAAATTCAACAACTAAAGGTATCAAATAATTGTAAATTCATGGCTGCTTCGTTTAGGATAACATCAAATATATGGTGCTGAGACACTGAAATAAACAGGGTCAGCTGTCCTTTATGATGAAGTCACGTAACAATATAAGATTTCCTTCATATTTGCTCCCGGGTTCTCAAAATTCTTCCATAGGTGGTCTACCTGACCGAGATGAATCATCAGGGGCCAATGATGTATATCATTATCACAATATTCCACGTGGCCAAAGTAGGAAGGTAATTGTTAACTTTGGTCGAAATTTTAGTTGAATTTCTCATGAGTGGTAGTTGTAAATGTGTCATTTATAAAATGAATTTGGCAGATGAAATGCTTGGAAGCTACTTTAGTTGGTGCTTTGAGGAGAGAGAAGTTTTCCGAGACGGAAGTCAGGAGATTAGAGGCCGAGATTGCACAATTGAACCGTTTGGTATATTTGTTTATGATGATATTTTACTTTCTGTCATATCCATGTTTCACATCTACGTTAAAGTTGTAGAACAGTTTTAGAAAGTACAAACATCAGTGTTGGTAGATTTATTGATTTTTGGAATCCATGCATTTCAGGTTCAACAAAGAGAAGAAGATGCCCTGCTAACTAAAATGATGCTAAAGGATTATGAAGAAAAGTTTAAACGCGTGGAATTGCTTGCTGATGGTTTAGTTTCTGCAGATGAGTACCTTGCAGATGAAAATCAAGCTTTAATCGAGGAGATTGAGCTCCTTCGTGCAAGAGTTGATAGGAACCCTGAACTTACCAGATTTGCATTAGAGAATATGAGACTCCTTGAGCAACTCAGATTGTATAGTTCTTAAATCAGTTATTAAAGTCTTCAAATAAGTATCTTCTTTCCTCTCTTGATCTCAGTTGCTATTGCTGCCAGGTTTCAGGATTTCTATGAGCAAGGAGAGCGAGAAACACTTCTGGCTGAAGTTTCAGAATTGCGTGACAAGGTAGGAAAATCCTCGTCTCCTCCTGCTTCATTACATCATAAGAAACATTTTCATCTACATCATGTTGATAATTTCTATGTGAAGCTTCTGGAAGCACTCGAGGCTCAAGAAAACTTCGACCAGCATAAATTTCTTTCAAGAAGAGAAGAACAGGTGGATGCTGGTTGATTTAGCTACCATGTCTAGTAGATACTGATTGCTTCATATGATTTTTGTAGTTGCTTATTATTCTCTTTATTTTTTCCTGGACAAATATTAATTATGTAATTCAATTCAATGCAGGATAATGCCGCTGTAAAGGAGTTAGAAGAATGTAAAAGTATGAATGCTAAACTTATAAGGTATTCTTTATTAAATCATTTTTATGCAAGTGCCTGCCGGCTGCTTTTAACTTCCATTTGCATATGCAGTGGCATGTTGCTGCATCATTATTATTGTTATTTTTCTAAACTGTATTTTGTGTGTGAGTGTGCATATATGCGCGTGTGCGCGTGCGTCTGTATATTGTTATGTTTTCCTGTTTTTGGAATTCTTCATCCGTCTTCATCTGTCAGAGTAATTCTAAACTTTGGTTTCATTCTAAATGTATGTATGTATGCTTATGCTTTCCTTTTTTTTTTGGAGTTCTTCATCTGTTACAGTAATTTTCTGAACTTTGGTTTCATTTTAAATAATTGACTAGAGAATATTTGTTTATATTCCCTGGTCTCCTATGGGGCTATGTGCTTTTGTGGCTATGTGATATATAAGTAAGCCAGCATGTCTTTGATTCACATCTTGTGCTTTTCTTTCTGTATGGTGTTATGGAGAAATTCTGAGATTGACTTGATCATTGAGACTCACTTCCATATTATTTCTTGGTTTTTATTTCAGTTTAATTGTTTCCTCTCGGTGATGTTGTATGGTTAAATTTAAGTGAAATCATTCTAATACTGTCATTTGAGTTGAGGAAGTGGCGAACTTTATTCAGTTGCATCTGTTACTTGTTAAGTATTTGTTATTTGCAGAGAGCTTGAGGTACTACAAAATGGAGTGAGACAATATATGAGCAATGACCGATATGCTGTTCAAGCGGTATGAACTATGAAAACTTAACTATTTTAGTTCATGGACTAAGGTGGATTAACTTCTTTCTTCAAGTAGGTTTACACCTTTTAAATCCCTTCCAGATGGTTAATTATTGAAGGATCTAACAGAGCCAACAAAAAATCAACACATTTATGTTGCTAAAAAGATATATTCAAGGATTTTATTTTCTTATTTCGATTTCTATACCAAGGCCTGCAACCCTACCCACACTTAGCTTTCTCTGTTATATTATGCTATATTTTCATTGACTACTTTCTCTTTCATACACTTTCGAGCTTATATGCAGCTAAGTTGTGATGTTCTCCGCAATATGTTTTTTCCCTTGATCTATTTCATGCTCTATGATTAGTTCCATAGCTTCATATTTCATCAATGTCATGTTTCCTCAGCAGGTTCGAAGAATAAGCTTTTGATACATAATTACTCTTTAAGGTGTATTTATGGAAAGGATAGTTTGTGATTCTCACAAATAGGCTAGAGCCAAATGATGTAATCCTGATTAATAAAACTATGAAATAACAATTACCACCCATGAAACTGGTGAAGCCTTGACCAAAATTTAATCAATTAAAACCCCTTGATCTATAAGTTGAAACCTCCATTTTTATGTTAATGTTGATATAATATCTAATCTTAAAGCCTATAAATGCACAACACGTTAATACCGACACAGATATTTCAACACGTACACCTTTTCTTTGAGCAACAAAAATAAGCAATTTCTTGATGGCTTTGTTGATGCTTTTCTAGTTTTTACTAAAGAAAGGATAACATCCCCTTTGAATCACTAGGCTTATGATTGTAAAGGGTAAATTTCTTTTAAACCACTGGGCTTATGATTGTTAAGAGCCTGGTACATCTTTTGCATATATTCCATCATCTGAGCTTTTAAACAACTGGCGGCTTTTCATGATGTTAAGACTTCATCCCCAGTAGTCTTTCAAGGCACCCTATGTTCATTCAACACTCCACTTCCTCAGCATGTCTAATATATTGTGCTTGTCTACTGACACAAACAGGTGTTGAGAACTCAAACTATTGTTAATGTTTGGATTCAAGCTAAAGATTTTGGCGGAACTGTAGCCAACAATATGAATGTGAAAGTCACTGGTTGAGCAACAAATGTCAGGTGCCATAAGTTGTTTCCTGAATTCTGCTAATAATCATTTCCTTTTTCTGCAGGTTGAAACCATATCCACCAGAAGTGATTCAGGAGATAAGATGTCATCTTCTAACCAGGAGGATGGAGTTCAACAGAATAAAAGTGATTATGATATTGGTGCCACATCTTCTTTGTCATCTAGTGACCTTTTGAAAGAGCTGATGGATGCAAAGATCTTAATGCAAGCCTTAGAAACTGAGCAGGTTCGACTAATTGAAGAGCTACAAATTGTACGGCAGCAGAACCATAAATTAATTGAAAGTGTAAGGAACAAGGACAAAGTAGAAAGACAACCCACGAATACACTTGATGACCACTGCATGCAAAGAGATGGTATAGATCAAAATCTGACTCCTTGTGCAGAAAGAAACAAAGACATCAACATTAAAGATTTGCAAGTTAAGTTAAACAAGATGACTGACGACCTTGAGGAGGCCCAATTCCGTAACAGCCAATATCTAGAGAGTTATGCATCACAATTATCTCGGAAACATGAATCTGAATTGATCTGTGAGGAGGTTGAAATGGAAGCAACTAAAACAATTCTTCATTTACAGGAAGAGATGGCTTCTCTTCAGTCGGAATTTCAGGATAAATTATTTTCCATGGCTGACGAAAATCACATTCTGCGAATCAAAGTTGCAGAAAAAGAAGATGAAATGAAGAAAATACATGCTGAGTGGGGAAAGGCAAGTTTGGAGTTAACAAACTTCATTTTGGATGGTTGTAAATCGCTTGCAGATGCTTCTCGCCAGATAGAATATATTTCTTGTTCATTTCCTGATGTCAATGTTGGGATTCGTGAACATATTGAAAAAGCTGCCGAAGTATGTGTGGAAAAGGAAGAGACGATCATGATATTAGAAAAGAGCCTGGAAGATGCACAAATGACAGTATTGCATATGGAGCAGAAATTGATTTCCTTAAAGAGTGCAGCAGTGGTCTTGACTGAAGTTCATCAGCCAAAAAGTGATGCTGTCACCAATATAGAAGATCAGCTGACTGAGTTCTTGGATAAAAAGTTCATTATGATGGAGTCTTTTGAGAATAAGCTCATTCACAAGGAAGATCAAATCACTGAAGCAAATAAACGTGCTAATGCTGCCTTCTTGGCTCTGAGAAAGCTATCTGGTTATATGAAGTGTGCTCCTACAGCCAAAGCTGCGATAGATTCTTTAATAAATGCATCCCACCAAACAGTAGATATAAATCATGCTCTCCTAGCGGAAGATACTGAGAATCATACTGAGTTGGCAAGGCTAGAACTGCAAGAAAGTGAGGGTACTTGTAGTATTTCTTATTCTGATGAAGAAATGTATTTATCATCCCTTCAAACTGATATCCAGGAGGTAGTGTCTCTATACAGGGAGGTGACTGGAGAACTTATGGAAGATATTCAAGAAATGAAGAAAACTTGTGTAGAGCTTAAAGAAAATTGCAGATATCCACAACTTCTGCTTGAATCTTTGAAGGATCAAAATGATCACAAAGAGCTACTTCAGATAATTGATGAACTTGCTGAGATAAATGATAAACTGAATATTATAAGAGCCTGGATTAACACTAAAGTACATATGAGTGACTGTTCTGCTGCAGCAGAAACTATACTAGAAGTAGATGGCTTAGAAACTGATTCATCAATTCTCGATTCTAATATTTTATTTGAAAGCTTTGCTCCAAAATTAGATGAATCTTCAATTGGTGATTGCTATGGCTCTCCAAAGTTGATTGATCAAACTATGGGTCTTAAAGTTAACGATTCAGTTTTCCCCTCTTCTAAAGAATCAGAATATTCAGAACGGTTCATCAGAAGTCTGAGAGAAGATCAAGCAGAAATATTTTGGTTAAGGAAGGAATTCGGGATGATATATAATGCTTTCATTAAGTTAAATGTTCAATTAGTTGCACTTTTCAAGGAGAAAGAAATTGGAGATCGTCGGGAAGGCATGTCTTTGCTAAAATCACCTGATTTTCTGAATAAAAAAGAGCATGTATTGATAAATGGACTTCCCCATATCATAGTGCCCATGCTGAGTGGAATTCTTCGACCTTCTGAGTTGGTGGTGCCTGAAGCTAGTGCAAGCTGCAGTAATAAAAAAGAGGTAAACGTTCCTGTTATACCTGTATAATTAGCTTTTCTCACCAACATGGAATTAGAACGTGTTATTAAGCAATAAGTTTTGCTCATATTTTTTTTATATTCATGGTGTTTTTTTTCAGAATTCTGTAGAAAATATTGCTTTTCTTGTTTATTTGCAGCTTGTTGCTGATGGGGAAGGTAGTAAGGACAGTAGCTTCTCTAACAAATTCGAGGAGGCTCGTGCAACCATGCAGGAAGCTGATATTATGTTAAATGCATTATTAAAAGCAAATGAAAACTCAAGACAGCTGACTGGTATGTGGAAACAAGCTGGTGAAGATTTGATGCTAGAGAAAACTAGCATGCTTGAAGAAATAGAACAACTTAAATCTTCAATTCATCTGAAAGATGGAGAAAATGAGTTAATGCATGATCAGATCCATCAAAGTTTCACAAAAATAGCAAACCTGATATCTTTGCTTGAAGGGTCATTTCTGCACATGCAAAAAGATATGGAGGATATGTGCAAGGAAGTATATTCTGATGTCTTAATGACCGCGAAGGAAATCATGAGTTATATTTGCTTTTCAAGATCATCTGTGGAAGATATTTTCTCTAAGGTTATGGAGAAGGAATTTGATTCTTTTGTGATCCATCAATGTAGTTTAGGAGAGGTTAATAAATTCAGAAGCTTTAACAAAGATCTTGCTCCCAATTCAGACAGACTCCAAGACCATTTAATGAATCACTTAGGCAAAACATTGACAGGTGAAAAGGATATTTTTGTTAATCTTAAGCAAGGTAATGAGGAAGGACTTCAAAATGTGGTTGCTCCTAGAATGGAAGCAGTTGACGTGGACCTCTCGCATGATGATACAATCCATGAGAATTTGAGGTTGAGGAATGAATTGGATCGGAAAGAAGTTCTGTTGAAAGGATTGCTGTTTGACTTTAGCTTGTTGCAAGAATCTGCCTCCACAAAAAAGGATCTAAAAGCTGAAACTGAAAATTTAGTTGCGTCTTTGAGGCGAACTCAGCACGAGCTGGAAATGAAAACAAGTCAGCTTAATAATCTGCTGGTTGAAAATAGAAAACTTGAATGCCGTTTGTCTGATGCTGAAACTGCTCTATTTGCTTCAAATTCTGATCTGGAGCAGGCAAAAGGGACATTAGATATGTTGTCAAACCAACATGCTGAGTTGAAAGTTCTTTTGGGGGATCTTTATCACAAAAAGTCAGAAGCTGAAGAGCAATTAGAAGAACAAATAGAGGTTGTAAAGACCTTAGAGAAAGAAATTCTTCTTATGACTTCTTCGGCAGAGCAACAGTTATACTCTTCGTTAGAAGACATTAAGAATGATTTAAGCAGGGTTACAGAGGAGAGAGACCAACTACATGAACAAATTGTATCTTTGCAGGATAGAGTTGATATGGCCTATGCATTAGCAGATGAAAATGAAGCTATTGCTGTTGAAGCCCGCCAGGTATATATAAGAACTCTTCATTTTGCAGATAATTGCTGGATTTTATATACTAAGCTCAATATTATCTTTGTAGGAATTGGAGGCAAACAAAATGTTTGCAGAACAGAAGGAGGAGGAGGTCAAGATCTTAGAGCATTCAGTTGAGGAACTTGAGTGTACTATAAATGTGTTGGAGAAGAAGGTAAGCGTCAGCAGCATTCCTTTGGAAGTCCTGTTTATTGAAGAGGAAAAGAAATGCTTATAATATTCTCCCATTAAGCTTTTCTTCTAGGGAAGCCAAAATTTTGATATAAGTGGCTCTCATATAAAATGAAGAGCAAATTTTAGATGGATCCCATTTTACATATCTATATGCATACATTCTCATGGTTGTTGCTTTTCCTTTTCATAATTTGGTCTGTTTATGCTTTACAATGCTTTTTTCTTCTATCAGGTGTATGATATGGAAGAGGAGGTAGAGCGTCATCGGATGATCAGGGATTCATTAGAGCTGGAACTCAAATCTCTGAGACAGAGACTATTAACAGTTGAAACCTTCACAGAAAATTGGGATTCTGAAAACTCAATGAGTGAAAGACCAGCAGAAGATCAACTCTCAAGGTTTGCATTGCTAAATCCTATTGGTCAAAAGCTTTGCAATTAGTGTTGAATTAATATGTAGCTGTGTTGCAGAAAATTGCACAATAATTCCCTGGAACTTCATGAGGCACGTGAACAGATAAAAGCTCTTGAAAAGGAACTAGAAGAACGTACGGAAGAGGTGAATTCTTTGATGAAACTGTAAACCAGTAGCTATTGTTTCTTCCTTATCGTTTCGTTTCTAATGCCAGTTTTCTGATATATACTGCAGATCAAACAGAGCAACAATTACATCTCTGAACTTGTCCTGCATGCTGAAGCACAGGCATCACAGTACCAACACAAGGTAAATTATCAAATAAGTTGGCAGGACTCTATTACTATAAGAACTCGAAAAACATCTCAACATATTATGGATTCTGTACGTACAAGTCAAACTACCATGTAATCATGATCAATGAGGCTAACTGGACCTAAGCTGTCAATTAGGTGTGAAAACAGTGGAATAAATAACCCAAAGTTGTATGGACAGCCAATCTGCAAATGAACACTCTGTTGCTGAAACCAGTTAGCGGTCGTCCAATATCAAACAAGCAACCACCTAAAATCCACTTGGCAAAAATTTCAATATGGCTAATTCTTATAGTAAGGAGATGTGACAACTAGAATGCTATTAATCTCCTCCAATTTTCAACAGATGCATCCTAAGGTGGTGCAATTAAAATTTATCTGTTCAATTTCCAGAAATTCGCAAGAGACACATCTCTAACCCGAACATGTCATTAACTGAAAAACTCTTAACAATTTTCTGAAGAGTCGTGTGACTGTCATTTTGCTTTTGATGGACATGCTAATTTGAACTTCAATAGATACATCATAAATGTCGTTCAAGAAACACCCCTTCAAGTAAGACTCTTTTTTCTTGTATATGGTTTGGTAATCGGTTATGTTATTTATCAAGAAAATCATAACATATGATCACTAAAATCAGGAGCTTGTTCTTTCCACCAAGTATGGTATAGTTGCTGCATGTATATCTGTACCTTTTCATATATAATCTTCATTATTCAAACAGTACAAGATCTTGGAGGAAATGGTTCGTGAAGTGAAAATTGATTCATCAAATGTGGGATCTGCTGATTCAACTTTAGATAAGACGGAGAAAAGCTCAACAAGGGCACGGGGGTCTAACTCACCATTCCGTTGCATTGGTGGTTTGGTTCAGCAAATGAATTTAGAAAAAGACCAAGAATTATCAGCTGCCAAGCGTCGCATAGAAGAGTTAGACACATTGCTTGCCAGTCGGCAGAAAGAGGTAAACCATCACCTCTCTCACACATTCCTTCCGGCAGTCTAAGGCTTATAATGATTAATATATAAAAAGGAAGATGATGTAATTTCTCTACATCATTGGTATATAATTTCATTTGTTATGTACTTCTTTTGATGGGTGAGCGTAAATGATGTATTTTCTGGATCAGGTATGTATGCTGAACACCAGACTGGCTGCGGCAGAAAGCATGACACATGATGTCATCCGCGATTTACTAGGTGTCAAATTGGACATGACTAATTACGCAGTAAGTTCCATACCGTTATAACCAAATATGAAGTAAGCTTTTTTCTATTTGCTGCATAATCATAATGGTATGATGCAGAACTTGATGGACCAGTATCAACTACGGAAGTTAGTGGAGGAGGCTCAGCAACAAGCACAGCTGTATACAGCAATGGTACACTGCAAATATAATCTACACTTCTAACATTATCTTTAGGACCAGAATATATCTTATCTCTTTTTGTTACATTTTAATTTTAAATGGAATAGGAGAAGGAGATTCTCAATCTGAGGAGGCAGATCGACAATTTGATCGAGGAAAGGGAGAGGTAATCTGCTTTATCCCACATCATACAGATAATGAGGTCAATCTGGTGTTTACTATATTAGTATTTTTGCTGACTGCCTTTAAACCATAAATGGAAGCTGGATGCAGTGTCCACTTTCTGCATCTGTAGAAAGATCAAGATAAAGGTGAAACGAGAAAATGTAAACTTTCTAGACCTGAATCTAATTATGGTAGCAATGATGTGCAAAATGAAGTGGTGGTTGGGGATATTGCTATGTTAGTGTTCTGCAGAGTAGTGCAAGCACTAGTCTGTGCCATCTTATTTCATGGTTTGCCCATGAAATATGTCTAATCCATCTTAAACTAGCAAGTCAATATGTTTTAGAACATCCCTTGACCTGGGTCATTTCATTGACATGACTGTAATAGTAAAGTATCTTATAACATGTTCTTTCTGTTTGCATGTACTTCGTGATTCTGTAGATGCATCTTCGAAGTAAATAAAAGAGAAGCAGATATATTCACCATTCAGATGACTATCCAACAAATAGAAGAGCGAGACCAGTTGTTGATTGCGCAAAATGAAATGTTGAAGGTTTTGCCTTACCGAGTCCCTCCAAACTTGCTACCTTCTCTTAATCTGAAAGTTTTGTATAATATTTATTTTTTGTACCGAGTCAGATGATATTTTTCTCAAGGTCTTTCCTCAACCTTTCTTGCAGGCTGACAAGACCAATTTACAGAAGAAGGTCGCAGAACTGGATGACATGGTAAAAAAACTATGTGGTACACAAACAACCCAACCAAGAGTTCAACAGCAAATACATAGCTTGTTGAGGTTGAGTGACACTGATTTAAGCAAGAGGCTAACTGATTCAGCAAAACAGCTTGCACGCGTCAATGATGAACTTTCTCAGTATTACAAATCTGAGAGTAATCACCCACATGCCAAGTTTGATAAACATGGCAGTGAATCAAAAATTAGGTAAATGAGATATTATGTTGTAATAAAAATGTATATATAATCCTCATTATCTGACAAAATGTCAATGGTTACAGGAAGTATAAGTCATAATTTTTCCCGGACCTGTTGAGGTTATGAATCTTCGCACGCTCAATCGTTTAGGTGTCCTGATGTCTAGCAGTTTCTGATCGGTTTCATGAATATGAATCTACAAGGTAACTGCCTTTGAGATGCATAACAAATTCTTGGTATGAAGCATTTCCAGGTCCAGTTTATTGGATTGAATGTTGTGATTCATTCTTGTAAAGGTGCCGAAGTACCATTCCCAATTCGAGCAGCTTAAAAATTACTCCGTAGAAGTTTTGTAGATGAAAGCTGCCCAAAAGTAACACGAGAAACAACCAATACTTTAATGCCAAATAGTAGCATTTACTTACTTCATTCATGCACCATAAGTGCAAGGTGTTTGTAATTGTACTTCATTGTTGATGTTACAGAAGAATATTCTCTATCTCGAGATAAATCTTCCTACGTTGTATATGATGATGTGAACCAAATGGCTACCGGTCATCTTGGGATAAGTCTTTGTAAACTTTGTAATTAATTAAATTGTTCAAATAAATTTACACTGCGTTTTGTTGCAATATAGTCGCATTATTATTCCTTGTGTGACTTGCTTCCAGTACTCAACAAGTTAGCATGCATTTCTTACTCATTTTGTTGGATTCTGTAATTTCATCTTTACGTAAGGAATAAAGCTGTATCATATCATATATATTGCAGGAAAACAACAGAATTATCTGATCTATTGTCATTATCGCATTCCATTTGATCTGACCATGAATAAATGTTGAATGAGACCAATAATGAATGAATTCACCGATTCAGTAATGATAGTGTATCTCTGTAGGAACTAAAATACAAAATACATCCAGAATGTTGGTGTTACTAATAAACTCATTGCAATAACTGGTAGCACGCCCTCTGGTTACAGTTTTTTTTTATTGATCCTGTTCAACTAAAACCAGGAGTAAACATTAAGACAAATCAACGAACCTGTGATTGTTACAACAATACAACAATGACAAGTTACACCCAAAATCTTGTAGAAGCATTAGTGATCAAGTAAGGTATTCAGTATTCTTGTAAAGTTGTATCATTGCTTCAAGGCAGGACTATGGGTATCATCCTGCAAATACCGTGAAGAGAATAAGTGGTTGTCCAGCTTTAGATGAAAAAATTCCAGGCATTCAGGCAAGGATGAAGAGAATGATGCAAGCACGACGAAGATTTTTATACTGACCTTAGTACATACATATATGTAATGGACATCAGGATTCTGTCCAAGGATAGCAGATAAGTCATCATTCAGCGGGACAGGTGAGGTCAACTCCCATGTTTTATGTTTAGACCTTTCTCCCAACATAGGTTTCTCTGTATATAAAGCGAAGTGCAATATTAACTTAAGCCATTCAAAGATCTTAACTGTAGAATGAATTACAGGATGTTTACAGAGCTCAGTCAGTCTCTAGACTCTCTATGATTAGTAACCTTCCGGACTGCCAGCCAGATTGCTGTTGCTGGATAGTAATAAAAAATTGACTCCTTTATATGGACCATTCACAGGATGGACGATTAATGGATATTTGTTTGTATTTCATTTAAATGAATAACATGTGCAAAGAAATGGTGATATCAGCAAAATAATCCCATCATTGGTGAGCAACTTTTGATAACATATATTGCCAGTGACACTTGAGAGGTCATTACTGAATACAGAAAATTGTGACACTACGTACTTATTTTACTTAAAAGTATTGAAAATGATGCACAAGGGTATTGCAGACAAACCAATCACATGAAGTTTTATAGACCACGAGTGTGAATCCCTCAACAGACGCAATCGAGAAGCCGGTGCTCCGTATGTTATCTGCAAATATCGAAAATCTGTTAGGCATAAGTTCAGAACAAACATATTTGACATCTCAGTGAACCAATTTAAGTCACACTCACACACACTCACACACACCCCACACTCACACAAACTCAATTACCCACACATTGAAGAAAAGAGTAATAATATTTTTTACTAAGAGATGAGTACAAGTTACAATTACCAAAATGTATACTCCATTAGCCTTGAGGACCCTATAGTTTGTCATCAACTGCTTCAATATATGAACAAATCAAAAAGGAAAAGAAATTCATAGAAAGAAGAAGCAAAGTGAAAAGAGCAGTTGTATCAATATACCTTGCAACCTCCTCTAGCATCATTCCAGCATTTTCCTTTGAATTATGTCCGCACTTCAAACAAACTTTCACCATAAGTGTGATATACAAGGAATTAAGGAGAAAATATATCAAGGAAATTCTGTATTAAAATTCATAGCACTGACCAAAAGAGAGTCCAGAGTTCCTGTTAACACCACCAGAAATATCAGCAACGGGTTCAGAAATATTTATGTAACATATAACGTTCAGTGAAACAGGTACCTTTATCAACGACAGCATCAAAGGAATGTGATTGAAATGCACTCATGTCCCGTACATCCATTTTAATATCTGTGACAGATTAGGGAAATGGCAGCCTAACCATACAAATTTAAATTGCAGAAATTTTGACAAACAAAAACCAGTGGCTGACCACCAATAGGACGAGCCACAAGCAGTTGACTACAAAGTTAGAATGTTCAGTTGTGGCCAATACGTGGCACATTGCCCTTTGAGTAATATGAACATCAACATTTAACACTATTCACAACAGTGTCTATCTCAACTCCCAAGTGCAAGCACCATTCATTACCGCTATTGCACATAAATCACCACCCAAGATACCAGCTAGTGATACTGTTATCTGATCTTTAAATTTTATTTCCCTACTTGCAAAATAAGTGCCTTAAGGGCACAACTGAGTAAAGATGCTATTTACAATACAAGTATTTACGCGTATACATATCACTCAAAACGCAAATCCCCCTAGCTCTGCATTATGTTCATCGCATTTCAGACGTCATAACAAATACCTAGTAGCAACTAGGAATAAGTCAACAACGATATGAATTATGAGAAATGACAATTTTTTAAAAGCAAAATTTTGCCTACATATGCAGCTACACAAAAGGATACATTTCAGCTGGGGACGACTAGCATATCTCTTTTGCATTGTTTCAATCACCACAGAGGATATATCAATGTTGACAACATCATCATATCCATCATCAACCATTGCTTCGCTAAATGCTGCCAACACAATCAAAACAAAGTTGACTCGCTAAACTTCACGATTACTAACCCCCATGGCTGCATTTGATACCCAACAGAATACTTATGAAACCACTGTTAAACTATTACCCAGTAAACCAGCGAAAAATCAACAATTTTGTTAATTTTAAAAGGAACATGGAAAATTATAACTGATGGATGAACATAAAACTATTGATATAATATCCGAAGAAAACAGAATCAAACCTCGAAAAATAAAGAAATTAAACCAATAAGAAACTCTCAGATCATATAAAATCATCAAAATTGGATGAATAAGCAAATGGGTATGCACCAACTCAAACCAAAATTTCAAAGACCTCGAAAATAACGAAATAAATCCGATAAGAAACTCTCAAATCATATAAAATCATCAAAATTGAATAAATAAGCAAACGGGCATGCACCACTTTACACCAAAATTTCGAAGGAACGAAAGAAATGGGTCTATACCGGAATTACCGCAGCCGACGACAAGTACCGGGTGTACGGAAGTCTTGGAATTGGGGATGTATAAATGGAGAATAGGTGAAAGAGAATCGTATTTCTGGTACCAATCGAAGGGACCAGGTTCTTCCTCGTATCTCTTGTTCCAGTACCATTCTTCTCCGTACGCTTGTGCCGTTGCCGTCGTCATGGATTCTAGTGGGCATCACATAAAATTTTCCGGCGAACAGAGAACCTGTCTTATAGATCTCAAGTATCTGATCGTCAGGGTACTCAAATGTCATTATTACTGACCACGTGTACTTGGCGGTCATTTCAATTGGATAATGTTTCTTGTTTTTATTAAAGTATATTGACTTTTTTAACTCAATTATTTTTTATACTATTAAGAATATTAGAACATTTTATTTTATGAAAGGGATTTGAACTCGTAACCTTGAATATACAGGGCCTGATACATACCATCTGAGTTACATTCGAAGGTAACTCAAGTTTGGCAGCAAATGCATCAAAATGAACAATTATTGCAATATAATTTATGTTGCTTGCATCAAAATAAAATGTACTAGAATTTATAGATCTCTCCAATTTATAGGTCATTTGTAAATTTTTTTTGTGTAAGTTGTATTTTTGTAAAGTTATTCTCTCATCTTACTAAAATTTATTAAAATTAACTTGATTCATTTTTTTAATCCAAAATATCTAACAAAAATCAATAAAAAGTCTAAAACTATTAATGTTTCAACAAAACAACCATTTAAATAATCGAAAATAAAGGGGAAGAAGCAATAGCCCTATCAATTGAACACATACGAAAAAATATCAGGGAGATTAATTGGAGAAAAAACAACTATTTCTTCTTTAATTGATTATTATTTTGTATTAAAAGTACTATATAATCTAAATTGAGTTACATGTTTTGAGTGTCATAAATTCATAATTCTGTTATACTTTCAATTATTTTCGTTAATTTTTTTGGACTAAATGTGGGTTAATTCATATTTGCTAGAATTTTGTAACTTAAAGGAACACTTTTGAAAATAACAATATTAGAGGAAGGAGTTTGTAAATGATTGTAAGTTAGAGGATCAATTTTGACAATTCTATATTTCAAAGATTGACATTTTATTCTTCCATCCCATTTATTAGAACTTTTTGTTAACTAAGTTTATATAATTAAAAATATCTAATTAATGGAACGGAAGAAGTATAATATATCTCTAAAACGGAGACAATCTATTATATTAAATATCTAGTGGTCTAAAAAAATATTTAATCCTTTTTATGTCATCATTTTCTAAAGGAAAAAAAATATGCCTAATATTTTGGTACAATGTTATTAAAATCAGATCGGACTGATCGGTTTGACCGGTTTAACCGCGAACCAGTCATGAGTCCGATCGGTTTGATCAAAACTAACGGTTCAGAAAAAATCAAGAAAAAATTAGTCGAACCGGTGAACCGATTAGAACGAGTTTTCTCTCTCTTTTTTTTTACTAAGTGAGTTTTCTCTTTTTGTTCCTTAAAGTTATGTTTTTTGTCCTTTTGTAAATTGGTGAACCAATTTAATAAATTTCTAAAATATTTGATGAAATTATTTTGATTTATAAGAATATTGTCAGTTTACTATGAATTTTTATATAAGAATATTTATGATTTATAAGAATATTGTCGGTTCACTGTAAATATTTAGAATATTTGATGAATTTATAAGAATATTTATGATTTATATAATATTTTTCTTAAAAAAATAATAATCCGGTTGAATTATCGGTTGAACTGATTGAACCGGTTGAATCATGAATCAGTAATTTCACCAATTTGATGTCTAGTCCGGTTACGATAAAATTGCTTTGATATTACAACTGCTTGAAACTTCTCAGAGGCCATGCTTTTTCCCGTAAATTATGAATTTTCATTTGGGCGAGAGTTGTTGCTATGTAATCTTGATACCAACATGTGCAGCTAGCAGAATTTATGAATGCGTGTAATAAAATTTTTAGTCTAAAGTAAATAGTAGAATTGCATAACATTAGTCTATATAACACACACACATGTATGTCATCCCCCTGCATGCCCATGTAAATTAATTAGAAACTGCAGACATAAAATTAAAGATCAAAACCAAACCATCCATTTTATTTCTAGATGATAAATTGAAATTTTAAATTACTAATGATCATCTTGGATATGTAAAATAAGAGAATTTTCCAAATGCCCCTTTTGATCACTAGAAACCATAGAACATGCATGATCACTACTAATAGTAATACTAGTTGCTCTTGCTGCTGCAATAGCTTGCACATTTGAGCCAACAGTACTACTACTACTACTACTTGCAACTTGTTCTCTGAACTGTAGCTGTTGATTATCTTGGTGCAAGTTGGATTGAGGAGTAGGTAGTGGCGGCGGCGGCGGCGGCTGTGGAGGCACGACAAGCGGCTTGTAAGACATGTCGTCGGCGACCTCCACCACGACGGAGCATCTACAAAGTGGGCAAGTGGTGTGTGAGCGAAGCCAATGGCGAATGCAATCCACGTGGAACAAGTGTTTGCATGATGGAAGTTGGTTCAACTCCTCTTTCATCTCAAATTCTCCCAAGCAAACACAACATCTGGAAAAAAAAATTCCAAATTTATTACTATCCCATAAAAGAAAGGGTGTCCTAAATACAACAAAAAAACATAAATTAAGAAGTATAGAAAATAGTATTTTGTTTTTTTTGACGATTTTTGAGTCTGAAATTAAAAAAAGAAAAAAGAATATGCATGAGGTTGACTACATACCTATTTAATGGAACAAGATTTGAACTTTAAATTTAATGAGAGTTTTTGTTAAATCTTATCGGTTAAATTAATATTTTTAAATTAGCAGTTAAACACATTATTTAATTATTAAACAAATTACATAGTTTTATTTGTAAATTTTGTTTATAATTTCTTTTAATCTTTCTGCTAGAATTTGCTAATTTATTAATTATTTTGCACGAAATATTCAATAACCAAACAAATTAGCTCTATATGTATCTTTACTCTCCTGAACTCACACATATAAACTAAACAGTAAAGACTCGAATCACCCTCTCAGGTTTTGTGAAAGTGCTCAACTGTCTCCAACTTTATTATCTTTACAAATTATTTAATGATGTAGATGGAGCATATATACCTTTATAATGCCAACTGCACTTATCTTTTATATATTCTACTACTACTTTCTTCATGGTCATTATTAATTTGAGAGCACTTTTGAGGAAATAGTGGTTGTCATTGGAGATTCTTAACTGCTGTATTTGATAAACACTCAAAATTAAAAAAGAAAAATTAAAAATCGAGGGAATCATATCATGCAGCTTCCAAATCTTTGGTGAAAGCGTGTAGTACGTAAGCGGGGCATCTTCGGTATTTACGTGTTAACATGAATATATATTTGTACTAATTAATTTAAGAGGCACCCATTATTGTTTCATCGATAATTTTATCTGTTATATTTTTTAATTTGCAAATTTATCATTAATTTTAAATTCTTAGAGATACGTGACAAATCTAGAAAGCATCAGATATATAACAACGGTTGTGTATGTATATTGCATATAAAATTAAAAAATTATGAGAATGAAGAAATATATGAAAAAAATTTAAGAGAAAAAAGTGTACGTGTATATGTGTATGTCTATACATATATAGATTTGATGCAACTTGCAAATAATGGAAAAATAAGGTGGAGAATAAATCTCCTAAAGGGTAAAAATGGACGAAAGAAACGTAAAATATAGTATCTATTTTCTCTCCACTTATATAACATGCTCTCCACTTATGTAAAACAATAAATATCGAAATCAATTCTTGTGAGCGGTCAATCTCAGTCATCCATCTTTTAATTAGTGGAGCCATTTGCCAACCTTGTAGATTGACATGCGTAACAGTATAATATGTGTATATATATATATATATATGTATATATATATATATGTATGTATCTATATGTATATATATGTATGTGCGCTCTTCTTGAACATGCACTGTATAAGTGTGGGGCTTGATCATTTTAAAAGAATTAAGTGAGAAAAAATAGTCAGAAATATAACAATATACTCCTTTTATATCGAATTATAGTAAAGTATTAGTTTCTAACAAAATTGCACAATATTCTGGTCTTTGAATTTCATCAATGCAAGTTATCAAAAGAGAAAAAAAATACAGAATGATAATAATGGAAAAGTTTGAATATAATTTTACAGTGGAAAAAAGTATATGTTGGCATGATTCATTTGAGGTAGAAAAATGTGAGATAACAAGAGCAAAAAATATGAGATAAAATGGGAGAAGTATTTCTATATATATTTATGATTAATATATTCTTTCTACTAAGTATATACATATATAAATACATATTCTTTTACAGAAATAAGAAATGTAACATAACTTACATTGAATCCCTTGCCTTTAAATTTTCATCAAACATTATCTTAGGGAGTTTGTCTTTGACATCTTCTTTCAATCCTACTTCGCATACCTGTAACAGAAAGCAATTGAAAAAAGAAAAAATATGCATGGTTAACTAGTATCTTGTTTTGAAACTTAAATAGTTAAAGAGATAAAATCATTTATACTTAATTCTTCCTTCAAAAAACACTTAGAAATCTCCATGAGAACATTATCAAGCTAGACTAAAGTTGATCATTAATGAAAAATATGAAACAATTCAATATACATTTATATAAGCTCAAATATACATTCGTTCATAAACAGAATTAAAAGTCAAATGAAACCCTCGCTGCGTAAAGAGAGGTAAAGAGGACTAACCGAGGCCATGAAGATTGCTTGGTTGGAAGTTCTTATTGGTAGTACTGGTGGAGGAGGTGGTGCGTAGTTACCAGCTCTCTTCTTGAGGTAGAACAAGTAAAACAACAAAAACAAGATTATAGAGAAGAGGATTGGAATTGAGAATATAAAACCTTGGTAAAGCTTTAATTGAAGTGCTTGGGAATAAAGGTGAGGAGGGCTTGGAGAGTGATTAAAGCCCATTAAAACCCTTAATATTAATCTTCCAACAAAAATATATGATGAAGAAAAATCTAAATATTTCCCAAGAGTTTTGAAGAGCAAATGAAAAGGGAAACCACAAAGGCTCTTGCTCTCTAGCCTAAGGTTGGCTATATTTAAGCTTTCAAGAAAGTGGGGGAGATAGTTTTAAGGATATTTTTGAGATTGAGAGAATAAAAAAGCACAAATAAAGAATGTTAAATTGTTTCTAAAGAACAATAAATAGAAACCTAGAAAGAACCTTTTGAGATCAACAAAATATTGTGAAATCATCCTTTTGTAGGATGGGACAAGCCCACTCATATATGGGCCCCAAATGTGAGAAGTGTTGTCCATCCATCCTGATCATGGTACTTGGGCCTAGATAAACATCATTATGCAAAAATCGTAGTGCTAGTGAAACTTATAACTTATTAATTATTGCTCCTTTGAGAAAAAGCAAGAAAAATGATTGAATTTTGCCACACGGTTAGGTCAAACAAATGCCAACTATCAAGTGATAAACCTTAGAATATACATGGGATATACAGGTGGACATATTTGTGAAAGAAAGTTTTACATGTTAATTAGATTTGAACACCGTCCATTTTTTAAAATTTATTGCTCAAATCTACACTTTATAACTGAAAGGAGACTAGATGCTTCTTACATCTTAAAATTAGAGATATATTTGAATTTTAAAATTAATACTCTATTCGGTTTAAAATTAAATATACACTTTAGTTCACACACACAATATGTTTGTGAAATTCTAAAATTTAAAATAAAGGTGAAAATTGTTACTTTTAAATACTTTAAAGTGAAATTTCATGGAGTATACAAAGAATATTTTCAAATACAAACTTTTACTTTTACATTTTTTTTTAATAAATTGATGTCACCGATGAAATCTTAAGATTTGTAAATAGTATTATATTAAAAGAGAAATATATTTTTAAATTTAAAATAAAGAGAGTATAATATAAAAAAAATTAAATATAAATTATGTTGCGATAAAAAGATGATAATACAACTTTAGAAAAGGTCATGTCGAGATTTGATGTTAGATTATAACTGTATAAGTATAGTTAGTTAATGAGAACGATAGGAAAGAAGTGGGAGTATGAGAGAGTTTTTAGCAAAGGTTGGTAGGTAAAGATTATAACAAACTTAAAATTCATTTAAGAATGGGGTAATGACCAAGTAGGTAAAATTCTATTCAACTTTTGGTGATCGATATATATCTACTTTCTAGTTATCTATCTCCATCTCTTCCATCATTGATGTGATATACCACATTTGAGGAAGAATGATGTGGTAACCTCGTGGTCGAAGATCCACTTATCCGTAATTAACATGGATAGACTAACCCGTCCGTTTATTTTTATACGTCGTTTTTAAAAAAAAAATATTTATTTAAAAATTAGTATAAAATGTCAATAAAACTCTCTAATTTTTTTTATTAAAGATGAAAAGAAAAGAAAATTAACATATGAATAATATGAATATAAATGACATGTAAATATATAAATATTTCATTTCCTTTGAGAAGACAAGTATAAAAGAATAGAAGGAGTATTGGATTTTCTTCATAAAAATTTCTCACCTTTTTTTCCCTTTTCTAAGTCAACTTAATTAATATATGGTAGACTAGCCAAAAAAAATAAGTTGAGAATTGAAAAATGTGTAATTATTAATATAAAATTATTGATTTAGAATGATAATAAGTTATAAATGTGCAATTATTAATATAAAATGTATAACTCTAATGTGGAGATAAAAAGTTAGACAAGGATTTTAACCAAAATAAACCGGTCTGTGTGATAGATTAAGGGAGTTGGGTTAGATCGATCCATTGAAAGAGGTTGCATGTTTATGAGATGGACATCTCTCTATTTCTTTTTCAACTTGATGCAGCTTTTGATTCTCTAACAATTTCGGTCAAGAGAAATAGCAAGATGATACAAAAATTGAGGTTGTATTTGGTTTAATAAAATAAAAGGATACATGAATGAATGATTGAAAAAGAAAAAAAATAAGATAAGGATAAATAAAATTATGAAGTATCAACATAAAATAAATAATGGGTTATACATAAAATTTTGATTGCTATGAAAGAACAATTATACATAATTTTATGGGAACGATCAATAAAGAATAAGTTATCCACACTAATAAACTAGCAAATACTCCATAATATACATTTCATTTCATTCTCGTATCATTTTTTCAATAAATTAAACGCATACAAGTGTGGATTGGTTGGGGAGACAGTAAAGATAATTGTCATTACAAATATATAAATAAATAAATTTAAATTTGGGATTTAGTTTCGTTTAGTTTTTCTTTTTTTAATTAATTAAATAAATAAAACATCATAGTCTTGCAAAATTAGATGATGTCAATTTGAAACATGAAGTTTACGTAGCAAATTGACTTGTAGCCGTTTGTTCTAATAATTGACCTCACGATTTGATAGTGATTTAATGATATTCGTACAAAAGGATGCCATCCAAGGTAACTTTTAGTATTAAAATTGATCAATTGAAAATTAAAGAGAGGGAGAAAGGACGACTAAGACAAAAAAAAAATCAACCTAAATATTATAATAATTTATACTATTAAAATCTAAAATATCTAAAATTTAATTTAAAACAAACGAGATTAGTATTGAACACAATTTCATCCGTGCAACCTGCGGATATTTTTTCTGAAGAGCATTATAAATTCAGTTTTGAAGTCAGCAACTTGTACGTAGAAATATAACATTATTTAGCCACTCGCATATGCCAATTATTGCGAGCAATCGTCCAATGCATAATACTTTTTTGTATTTTTACAATGTTTCTAAGAAAATTCGATAGCAATTTCAATTTTTTTTTAAAAAAAAGATAAAGTTTGTTTTTTTACCCTGGTGTGTGTCGATGTATGTGTGACATCCGAAACAATTGTTGCCATGTATGAAACTGATTGGAGTATCATTATCTCTCTCGTGGGAGAGGTGGTTGAAATATTAATAAACCAGACAGAGCTAGGATTTGAATATTTATTATTTTTGTATGTTTTTTACTTCTTCTTTTTTAAAATTAGAGAGACATTTTTAAAACGACGATTTTTGTAATGACTTTTATGTTCTAAATATGTATTTTTAATTTTAAAAAAGAGAGAATATTACATAATTATTGAAATATAATTTAAAAGGATTTAAGTATCATTGTCGACCATTAACAAGTTTCTATTCATAGTAATCAATTTAAAAATGAAAATTAAGTAAAGATTTGAAGCTTGATTCCATATCCAATAAGAGTCAGTTATCAAGCATTAATTAAAAATAATTATTGATTGATATATAATTAATCACAACAACATT
>CM025780.1:31356297-31372778 GCA_014636745.2 Centella asiatica | reverse complement strand
TTAAGGACAGTTGCTGGGTAGAGGCTGAGGTTACCATCCTTGGGGTAACAAATGCTCTGTGATTTAACAATTTCTCATTCCAAGAATTCAAGAAATGCTTTACGAATAAATCTCCTTATGCATATGCATTATCTTATATAAAATATGGAACTTGAACTGTTTGTATTTGTGTATATAGAACAAGAAAATAAACCTGGTACGGCCATAAGCGTTTGGTTGCAGCTGGAAATAGATTCTTAATTGATTATGCTATTGTATTTTTTATTTTTTTTCAGTTGTTAAATTGAATAAATGATTTTTCCACTCTTGCAATGTGGTAGCAATTGCAAAATATGCTGCAAACATGTTACAAGCCTCACCAACAATCAATATGTGGATTTGATTGTTTCTTGTATTAGAGATAAGTTATTATCTAAACCTATTTATTATTATCGTGACAATTAATATTTATTTTTAATATCTTGTCACTATGCATAAAATACAAAATATTTAAATGGAAAAAAAATATATTTTAATGAATATCCAAAAACATGAAAAAATATATTTAAATGGAAAAGACATAAAAAAATGAAAACCAAAATACTCCCTTCCTTCCAAAATATTTGATAAACTTCGATATTTAAAACTAAACTACTTTTTTAAGAACTTAAAGTTTATAGGATTCATTCATGTGAAACTTTTAGATGATAAACTTTCAAAGTCTTTTTTTTTAATATTTCATAAATTTTGTGATTGTATTGTCTAAAATTAATACAAAATTATAAGTTTCGTTTTATGAGTGTGTCCATTGGGAAACTTGGAATGTGCGAATAAACTAGCAATAAATACACGTGGAAATGAGTCAATCTGACATCAAAAGTTAAAATTCATCTTTATATTTTATAACCAACAGAATAAAGAATTGATAATGGAAATAGAAAATAAACGGTTGTTGGCCCAATTAATGAAAATAGAAAAATGAGCCTTTTAGATACTGATCCTCATTATCTAAGTCTATTATCAAAGTCTTGTCCTATATACTTTTCGTTTGGAGCACTAATATTGCAATAGCTACAAAAAATAGAAAGTTTATTAAAAAATTTCTCTGTTTGTCCTTTTTTTTTGGGTTAACATAAAGTTTTAGGTCACAAAAGGGATCAAGATATGTCACATGAAGCTTCTTCGAAGATTCATGATGAAATATCTATAGATTATATTCGAAATTGCTTTCAGCATAATTAAAATTTAAATTTCACAAGTAAAGTATTTAAATTTTATCAAATAAACTCTTATTGATGTTTTGTCAAACTACTCTTAAAGTTTATTTTATTCTTTAAACGTTCGACTATAAATGAGTCATGTATTCATTGTATTTGACTTCGAGATAAAAATTACGGATAAAAATTCCTTAGTATAGTTATATATCGAGCATTTTGTATAATGTAGCAATACATTTGATCTTATATTATATTCCCTCCATTTTTTAATACATGTTATTTTAGTTTTTGAGTAAAATTTTCTTTTAAATGTTATATATATATATATGAAACGTACCTTGGTCTTTTGGTAAATGGTATGGTTTGACAGTTGGTCCCCGTCAAAGTGAAAGAGTGATGCACTAATATACTACACATCCTTTCCCAAAGTGTGTCTTAAGATGTTCTTAAAAAACATCTAAAAAGTGCAACTTTTTTTCAAAAGTTAAATATACTTCTATTTTATTTTATTTTTACTTTTTAAGTGGTGACCACATATTACTCAAAAATCATATTAATAACAAAAATATAAAGATATTTTATTTCTTTAATTTACGTATTTGGAAATTTTGAACGTCCTCGCACCCTTATGAGCACCCTTCAAGACGGAGGAAGCATTATGTATATATAGAAAAAATGTGACAGCAAATTATTCCCAACTTTTAACAGCTCTACATCCTTAACTACGGAACGCCTCGGAATCACGATAATCGACGCATCAACCCCGCCTAGGCAACCTGCCACCTTTGCACCAAACAAAAAAAAAGCTCCGCCTACCCCTTTGACCCTACCAGACCTTTAACCTCTTGTCCCCACCGCAACTAGGCCACCCCTACCCCACCCACCAACCAAAATACTGATATACCTCATGATTCACTCTATTTTCTCAAAATGGTTTTAACTTCAAAATAAAATTTCTGCCTCACCCAAATCTGTTTGACTATCTCTTCCTCCACTAAAAACAGTAGTAATGTAATCAGAAAAGTAAAACTCTTTATTTAGTTTGTGGAACATAACTTTTACGAAGATATATTGTATGATTAATTATTACATTATTACTATCAAAATTAATTATTATATTATATTTTATGATTAATTAGAAAAATAATATTATCATATCATAATTTATATTTTCAAATCAACAATCATCCCTACAAAGATTGTCATATTAAATGTTTTGTAAAATGTTGATAAAAGTATAATCATTCGATCACATGTAGTAATTTTTACTCTAATAATATTACTCCATCTTCTTCACATAAACAAGTATATTAGAAAAATAAGATTGTTTTACAACAAGAGTTATATGTGTATAATTTTTTTTATTTAGTCATATTCCTTTAAGATCTATCGTTATAATTGTTTTTTATCATATCATCACAATTACAACATCCGAAAGATTCCTTTTTTTTTTATTTCCTTTTTTCACAAATTCCAAGAATACAATCTATTTTCCCTTAAAAATTGGAGTTTGAGCCGAGTGAGCCAACCAGCATTGAAGCTCGAAGTCAAACAAAAGATACACAGAGAATGGGGTTGGTGAATTACCGGATACCGGCTAGGACCGGTTAAACCAGTCCTTGTCAGCCACCGGCTGAGATTAAAAGTAATGAAAAAACATGGACCGTCGATTTAGAAACCAACTAAACACAGGGGCATGAACCTACCCCAAATTACGACGGGATGGATCTTCCTCTGTCGCCTATAAAAGCCAGCTTACCCTTGCCCTGAAACTTTGCCATTCCCAGTCCTTTGCTTGGAGGAGTGTCTCGAATCCCCATAAAACACCAACCTCTCCGGCATTTTCTCTCTCTACATCCTTTCTCTCTCTTCAAGGTACTGTTTCATTCTCGCTCTGTTTTTCTATTTGAAGTAGGCTTTGTGGCTTAGTAGAAATGTTTAACAGATCTGAGATTTGATCGTCTGATGGTTCCTTTTATAGCTGGAAATGTAGTGATTTAAAGTTGATTTAAGTGTTTTTGGCTGCTAGTGTGTTGAATTTGTATGAAATGCTTTGGTTTTGTTTTCAAGCAGACGCAGTTTTGTGGATTTTCATTCTGCGAAACAAGTTCATCGAATTTTGAAATGTTGTGTGTAGAGGATTTCAGATTTACGTCTTATGAATTCAAAAAAATGCTGTTGTAATCGAACTGAAAGTTTCGATCTTTTGTTAGAATAAAGAAGGAACGAAAGCCATACGATTAGTTATATTATTCAGCTATGGTATTAAGTCATGTAGATCTGATGTATGTACATAATGTCTTGATATAATTGTAGAAGTTTTACCAGATCTACTTCATTACTCTAAGAATAGTATGTTTTGGCTATTGTATATTGTACTTTTAACCTTATACTGTCATAAAAATAGAGGTCCCAGGTACTTGGTTTCTACAATAAATTTTCAATTCAGACATTCTTGTCTTTTGCCATACCCTTCAATTCTCAATAGTTGGCACAGTTTAAAACTTCAACCTAGTTTCAGTACTGTTGATATGTGATCTCAATGTTTTATATCAAATATTGCCGTTGCTTATGAGATCTTGCTTCTAGTGATACTATTTGTCCTCTATGCCGTAGATCAAATCTGCATTTCAGAGAATTTAAATTGTCTTGTGCTGCTGTGGTTTATTCAATTGTTCATGGGTCGTGATAGTTTCTATTGTTATGTTTTACAGTCATGGAGACCTTCTTGTTCACATCAGAATCTGTTAACGAGGGACACCCAGACAAGCTTTGTGATCAGATTTCTGATGCTGTCCTTGATGCCTGCCTAGCGCAAGACCCTGACAGCAAGGTTGCTTGTGAGACCTGCACCAAGACCAACATGGTCATGGTCTTTGGTGAGATTACCACCAAGGCTAATGTGGATTATGAGAAGATAGTGCGTGAAACCTGCCGTGAAATTGGATTTGTATCAGATGATGTTGGGTTGGATGCTGACAACTGCAAGGTCCTCGTCAATATTGAGCAACAGAGTCCTGATATTGCCCAAGGTGTCCACGGTCATTTGACAAAGAGACCCGAGGAGATTGGTGCTGGTGACCAGGGGCATATGTTTGGTTATGCCACTGATGAGACACCTGAACTGATGCCCCTCAGCCATGTCCTAGCAACCAAATTGGGAGCCCGCCTAACTGAAGTGCGTAAGAATGGTACCTGCGCATGGTTGAGGCCTGATGGTAAAACTCAGGTGACCGTTGAGTACCAGAATGACAATGGTGCCATGGTCCCCATCCGTGTGCACACTATTCTGATCTCCACTCAGCACGATGAGACTGTCACAAATGATGAGATTGCTGCTGATCTTAAGGAGCATGTCATCAAGCCCGTTGTTCCTGAAAATTATCTAGACGAAAAAACCATTTTCCACTTGAACCCATCTGGTCGCTTTGTCATTGGTGGACCTCATGGTGATGCTGGTCTAACTGGTCGCAAGATCATCATTGACACCTACGGTGGATGGGGTGCTCACGGTGGGGGTGCCTTCTCTGGGAAAGACCCAACCAAGGTGGATAGGAGTGGTGCATACATTGTTAGGCAAGCTGCAAAGAGCATTGTTGCCAATGGGCTTGCTCGTAGGTGCATTGTTCAGGTTTCATATGCCATTGGTGTTCCTGAGCCTTTGTCTGTGTTTGTAGACACATATGGGACTGGAAAAATTCCCGACAGAGAGATTCTCAAGATTGTGAAGGAGACCTTTGATTTCAGACCCGGCATGATCTCTATCAATCTTGACCTCAAGAGGGGTGGCAACGGTAGGTTCTTGAAGACTGCTGCTTATGGCCATTTTGGAAGAGATGATCCCGACTTCACATGGGAAGTGGTGAAGCCACTCAAGTGGGAAAAGGCTTGAGGAAAAACTTGTGATCTCAAGTATAGAAGTTGGGTTTATTTTCTGCTACGTGCTTGTTCTTCCTAGTACTTGCTATATTGTGTTCTTATTGTTTTCCCTTTTCCTTTTTCCCCCTTTTCCAATTTACTTGAAAGGGTTTATATTCATGTTCCTATATGAAGCAAGTAGTGAGTTGATATACAGAGTTAAACTGTTACTGTCCATTTTGCTTCTGAAATTAAATTATTGTTCATTGTGGGAACCATTCATTTCTTAGCGGCAGTGGTGCGATTGTTTCCATGTCCGTTTTGCTTCTGGAATACTATTTTGTTGCTTATCAAGGAAACTATATATATTTATCAAGTTCTCATGAATGGCAATGCTGCGACAAAGAGGTAGTTCTTTTTTCTTCTTTTTTTTAAGTCTTTTTTTAATAAGCAAAGTCTTATTCGTTCTATACAGTTGTTACTCATTCTTTAGGCTTATAATTGGGGTTATCAATGATGAAATTAATAGGTGAAAGCTCATATTTCCTGTCGTTATAAGTGTATCGGTATGTGATACAATTCCAGAACTACCGTAAAACTAAAGAAATGAACTCATGTTTTTTCTTTGTTTTTCCTCTCTTCCATTATTTTTATTCCCCCTTTTCTCAGACAATACTTATAGAACAGGAACTAGATTTGGATTCTAGCTTTTGCGAATTAACTTGACTCATATTGGAAGTATAAACAAATTCGTTTTAGCACAAATACCTATTGAAATTGTAAATTATATACAATCCTTGTGCAAGTTTCTTTCCGCAACCAAAACGTTTAGGTTTTCAGTCTATACAATGCGCGTTATCCATGTAAACATGTACCTCATATTTATATTTTCTTGCTTATGGAAAAAATTAAATTAAAAGGGAACATGCTTAAAAATAGCGTGCTAAAAGTTTTGCACCCATGTAATTATGATGCCATTTGACCTTTTAAATCTAATCAAATATCCCAGTTTTGAGTCAAAATACACCATTTGAATACTCCTCCAAAAGAGTCCCCAAAGTTTGACCTAGACAGAAAATCTATAACTATAATAAATAAATAAATAAAAGACCTATATCAATCCCAAAAAAAAGTTTGTCCTAGATGGAAAATTTATAACTATAGTAATAAAAAAGGATCTATATCTATCCCAAAAACGTAAGACGAAGCAGAGAGCAACTATCGGTAGCTCGTACTCTCTCTCTCTCTGCTCCACGTGCACAAAAAAACAATATTTAAATTTTTGACAGATTTTTAATAAATTACACATAAAATTAATAAGTTTTTCTCATTAAATAATGTCTAATTAAAGATCATTTAAGAATATTATAATGACAAATTTTAAAAAATATGACATTATAATTAAAAATATATATATAAATATTGCTATTTTTTGGAATAAATGCTATTATTTTGAAACTGAGGAAATAATTGAATTTGTATCCATTCTGTGGATGTAGTGACTGACAGATTACTCTTTATTTAGTATTTACGGTCACTATTTAACTAGTTTCTGTAGTTCTCCAAAATTTTCGCCATTAATTTAACCGTAGTAAGAAGGTTGAAACACGACACACTCCAAACGAAATCGTTCTTTGTTGTTCATGCAGCTCAAATTACGACTCAGACTAGGGCCGAGCCTTTCAAAAGATGAGCTTTACCATGAAAAATAAACGAGACAGTCACAAATACATTTTTTGTTTTGTCCATTAAAACGTTTACTCCCAACTCAATGAATTATTTATAGCGAGGTTGACTCGTGTTCGATTCAACTTGTTCATTTAAACGAGTCGTTCTCAGATATAATTTTATGTTGGTTAAATAAGCTTTATCAGTTCAATTAATAGACAAGCTCCACTGAATCACCTCAAACTCAACACTATCGTTCATCTACAGTTCTAGCTGCGCCTTTACACCTTCCACTTAATTCTAACCCCAAACCTTTTTCATTTTTGTTTTGTTTTTCGGCAAAATTACAAGATTCAATATTGATTTTGCACAGCATATACATAATAAGGACAAAAGAAAAACAAAAACCATATAAAATATGGATTATAAATAAAGGTGCAAATAGTAGCTTGCAACAACAAAAACTTGACTAGTTAATTTCATTAAACAAGAGACTACAAAAACAGACCTTTCTGTTCTCAGTTTGACTTCCAATTTTCCAAACATCACCCTTCTTAGCCTTCACTAGATCTAATAACATACGAAGGCCCCAAAACACTGCATCACGAGTCAAGACCATATGTTTGACAAAATCCAATCATGACTTTCCATTACTACTATATAAGTGATCGTTAATCATATATTGGCGTAAAGTCAGAATAAGTACACATACAACTGATACATAAATACCCACCGGAATCTAAAACCATAGAAGTTGGTCACAAGTCACTTAACTTATTTTATGAAGGGCAGGGGGGCCAAAAATATAGAAGACAATTCCAGTCCACGCATACCTACTTTTTAGCTTGATCCGTACTTCAGCATTTCCCACCTAAAGGGCTGGAACACGTAGAGAACCTCAGGCGAGCTTTTGAAAAGCAGAGCCACGCAAACACACACAGCGGCAATGGCAACCATTGAGAGCATAGCTGGCCGGTAGAATGCTACGGAGGCTGTGTAATTGCCGTAAGCCAGCTTCTGTTCGCATAAGTTGCAATGTCTCTGGACAATTTTCATGACATCTTTCTCCGTTTGAAAGCTGGCAAGTTTCCCAGATTTTAGCCCTTCTGCAAATTTCTGCTTCAAATTGCTGTCTAGAAGTGTACTGGGAATGTCAACCACTACATGTCCATTTCCAAGTTTCTTCTTTAATTTTGTCCGGAGAATATTGATGTACAAGTAATGGCCTTGCTGGCATGCATAGTCATGGGGTGTCAATCCAGTACTGTCGCGGGCATTTCTCCAGGCACTAATTCCCACCTGAATATTGATATTCAAAATCAGTACAAGTGAGATAATTACTAGTTTTTCTTCGTTCTTTACTCTCTAAATAAAAAACAGAAAATGGTTAAAGCAGAATAGAGCACAGCTCTAGTTTTCGCTTTAAATTCTAAACAACTTTAAGAAAAAACTAATCAGAACTACTTTGGAATATTCCTGAAAAATATCACCACGTATAAATTAATTGATACAAAAATGTTAAATTTCAAAAGCTAACAAACCCCCCTTGCATCAATCATTACTTCTTTGGATACCAATTAAAGATCATATAAGGAATTTTATACCAAGGGAGAAGAAAATACCAATTGAGGATCATCAGTCAGTGCATCCAAGACACTCTCAGAACCATCCCTACTGGCTGCTATGTGAAGAGGAGTCAAGCCCCCTGGACCAACTGAGTCAGGTCTAAATAAGTTATAATCCCCTAAAATTCGCCTCTGTTCAGGTCCAACATTGTCAGGCAAAAAATTTAAGAGAGTCTCTACCATGGACTTGCAGTTCCTCCGCACAGCTCTGTGAAGGAGGCCCATGTCCAACAATGCACGTTCAATGGTAAGGTGTTCTCCAGCATCGACAATACCACTTAACGAAATGCTCAAAAGTTTCTTAACTACTGCACACCAGTCATGGTCCAGGGAGAACTCCATGAGATACCTGAACCGTTTGAATGGAAAAAGATCCGGGTTGGGATCCATGGGCCCCAATCTAAACTTCAAATGACTTCTGTGGAGGAGCCAACCCATCTCATGTATGAAATCCAAAGCTTGATTACTGTCTCCTACATTTTCAGTTTTATCTTTCATTCCACCAGCGGTTTCAGCCACCTCTATAGCAGTCTCTAGTGTACGAATTTCAGAACAAACATCCTGCTCTGCTACTATAAAGGGAAAGAAGCTGCTACTAAGACTGTGGTCTTCAACCTAACAAATATACAAGCAGCAACTTTAGACGGTGACAGAAGACTAGACAATAAGGTGAGATAAAGGACCTAAAACATTTTCAGATAAAATGCATTGCTTTAACATTTGAACCAAGCCCCACTACCCTTTCAGAAGGAGGTCATTGGAAACGGAACCTAGAGTGCAATTTAACATAATGAGCTGAAGTATTTGACACAGACAACAAAACAAATAGGTAGTTATCATCTTCAATACTTCGTCTAGATAACAAGCTGTAAAATTATAAGTTAATGCTCAGAATTATTTGACATTATAGAATAAATCAAGAATTATCATCACAATAAGCTTGGTACAGAAGGAGAGAAGAGGTTATAGAACATTGAGAGACAGCAGAACAGCTATGCCAAAGCTCAAGATAATACAGCTTTGTTGATCATAAATGATACTTTTGAAGAACTCCATTAGTAGTATAAAAGCAAAGGACATGCCACGACTAGAGTTTTTGTGAATCCTCAATCTAACCACAAACAGATAAAGAAGCAGAAAACTTTCAAAATATGTAATCATTCAAACATAATTACGATAACAGTACTGAAAAAAACAAGCTCACTTATTAATTGCAGTGCATGTAGAATATTGTAGGCATCGCTGACTCTATATGGGGCAAATATTATATCCGGTACCTGTTTAACTTCAAACAAAGAGAGAAAGTGGGTTGATATTACCTCAATGAAACCTCTACCAATAGCATTTGGTATAGAGCAGGGGAAGCTAAGAGACTGGAACCCCTCATAATCAGTTAATGAATCAGCAGCATCAGTTAGTTCAGAACAACTTTGTTGAACAAGATACTTCCCTTCAAATGCACAGAGTAGCCTGGAAGAAAGAGTATAAGTAACTTGGTAAATATCTGTGTTCACAACCAAATAGGATTGTAACATCTGCCGTCAAGACAATGTCATATGTTGTCACACATGTGACCTGTACCTTGTGGTAGACCGAGATATGTTGAAACCCTTCACCAAAAAATGAACTCTCTCAGATACAGAAACTGCAATAGGCTTGATGCTCAAGATTCTGCAGTTCTTATCATTTTTGTTGGGTAAGGGTGTGTCTAGGACAACCTGACCTACAATATTTAATGGTCAACAAAGAGTTACTTTTGTACTACAATGTGATATCCTAAAAGGCCAAGAAGTAAAAGAGTCAGAACAAGATCATTAACAAATGAAAATCGGAAACAAACCATCATATACAAATGATACTCGTTGCCGCACCCTGGTATAAACCCATCCTGTTTTCCAGAAAGAGTCAGACGATGAATCAAGAAGCCTCCTCAAACTTAAGGTCAGATCACAGCAGAGCTATTACACGTAAGTAGGAATATTGTTAGTGATTTAACAGATATCTGAAAATGAACATAGATGTTGAAAAGATAAGGTCAGCCACAGCTCAAAGTTCAGTTCCTTTTTTAGCTAATAATGAAGAGAGCTTGAAATTCAAGCAGGTCAGGAGATGGCACCAAGACTGGGAGCCAAACAATCAGCTTTTGTTTCTGAAAATGCAATGCCTATCTTCAGAAATAGCTACGGAAGTGAAGCAAAACATACCTCCTCCCAAGTGGATTTCTCCATTCGCAGATATATTGTTAATATAATACAACCGGGTCTGATGTAGCTTTCAATGTCGGTAGGACTGTGTGCCAACCAGTCTAGAATCTGGAATTTTTGAGAGTTTATCATTTCCACTGGAAAAATATTGTAAATACTTCCGTAAACAATTAACTGACGCTAAAAGTTGACATACCTGATTCCGCAAGACAAGAGGGAATCCACTAGGATCTTTCCCAAAGAGTTTGAAAACGATTCGATCTGTACGACACTGAATACAAGTTGCAACATATTAGGCAAGAAGAAATGACCTTTAGACAAAAAGTTAAATGCTCGTGAGTAAAATTATCTTAGGAGTTAGGAAGAAGTAGATATTACTATTTTGGATCAACTGTAGCACTCACCAAGGTGGTTTTTGGCATAAAGGCAACACAATGATTAGAAAATTGGAGAAAAAACTAAACAACACAGCAAACCCTCTACTATAAATTTAATACAGTGCCAGCAATTTCAAATAAGAGGAAATGTTTATAAGAGACAAAACTATTATTTGAACAATCCATTCCTGTCTACAATATAAGATCATTCTTAACTTCTGAATGTCAACTTCATTCATCTATAAATTCAATTCTATATTCATGGATATAGTCAATTCAATAATGGATATTGTATTGTATAACTACTCCCACCGTTCCAAATTTATCATAATGAGCTTTTAGAAGAACAAAATGAAATTTGAGACGGATAAAAACTTCATTGATGGAAAATAACTATTCACTCAAGCGCTCCACTACGTATAGTTTGCATAAATCCCAAAGGAGCCGTTTGAGTAGTAGTAAGTTTAGATTCAGTCAACATTATTAAAAGTAATTTTCAAAAAGATTCATATTTATAGATAATTTATTAGAAGATACAACCAGGGGGTAAAAGGAATATAGATTTTATATAACACAGGCTTCCTCTATCTTACTTTTGATTACGAAAATCTACTTTACTTAAAAAAATATTGTTTTAGGTTTTCTGAACTCTATTAACTGTTAAACATCATATTTTCCAACACTTTATTAAAACATTAAAAGAAAAATATATAACATTTACATATTACTTACTATAGGCCTGATCACTTAATTCTTTACAAAAATTCAATTTTATAATTATTATTTATAATTTCGAAATGTCATAGGGGCCAAGTGCCTGAACTGTACCTGAGCCTCCCCGCAGGAACTAGAGGGTGACTGAGTCGATGTTGATCCTGAATTCCCACTTGTCTGAGGTGGGCTTGATTTTTGAGTGTCTTGCTGTCTCCATAAAGTGCAACCTGGTGATCCAGTCCCAAGATTTAAAGGAGCATCAGAGCTCTCCAAATCTTCCATACAAACTTCAGAATCATTATAGACACTATTCAAGTCAATGTTAATTAATTTTATCCCTCCCGATCTTGTGTCCAAATCATGTGCTTTAACTGGAATGCTGTCTTTTGCAGGAAAAAGAATATCAGATTGTTGAGGTGGAGTATGAAAAATCCCACCATGGGCACCATCTGTTACTCTCTTTTGCGTCATTCCAGATGAAGGCATGGTCAAACATTGTCCACTAGGACCAGAGGAGTCCTGAGTATTAACATAAAGAAAGTTCTATGAGTTGCAGTTATAACCTGGAACGGTTATCTAAAGTAAGATTCAGCACCTGTCCTCGAGTCACAGCAGATGCTCCACCATCCTGCACTTCTCGAGACCCATTCAACAATCCACACAAGTTCCCCTCATTCATTGTAGCAGCAACACTAGAAAGATTGGCTAATAGATGAGACAGCAGATCCTGGTCTTTTGTTTGATTGGAGCTGTTAGCTGCACTCGTAGAAAGCATGTGAAGTTAGACAAGGTAACCATGACACTGACAACAATAGAAGAAATAAACAATAGCCTATTCACATGACACAGGCATGACATTCGGGATGTGTATTCACAGTTATGCATTCACCTTGTGTGATGGATTTGATCTCTCTCGTGTAAACTTATGCAGAGGCACATAATGGTTAATAACTGCCTAACAACAGCAAAACAAAATAAGTAAAAACTAAATTTTTTGTTCATTGGCCAATAATAAGTTAAACAAAGCTTGGATTTGTGGTGGAAGTTATGGCTCCAACATATTTCCATTTGTCATTTAGATTTCTCAAGCCACTTGCAGCGACACATTTTGTGGGCATATGAATGCTCACCAGTACCATGGATGGTAGGGCATTAACTCTCCATCCACATGAGATCCCAGATTCAGGTCAGGCTATCTTCAGAGCGGCGGGGCAATGCAAGAAGATGTTTAAGCGAGAGAGACTGGAGAGAGACTAGCAGCACCACTGAGGAACTGGATGTAGATGTGGAGCTAATAATGGTAGCGGAGGATAAGACTTCTGAATCCTGATTTGGGCAAGTCCCCTTAAAAGTGTAGCGGCATGATGGAATCCATATCTGCTGCTACACAGTGGCAGCTTCTCTAGTCTCAAAGTATCTCACAGTGCCTGTTCCAGAAGAAGTTGACGGAGTCGTAGCGGTTACGAAATGAATACAGAACCCACATTGTTGATGATCCTCTTCTCGAAGAGACTTGTATAAACTTGGATTCAAACGTCCCTTGGCTCTTGTCCTCCACCAACATTGTTGGCCTCACACCGCTTCCTCCTCAGCAGCAGTGCCTCCAATTTTTTTGTGCAACATGCATCCTAAATCATTTTGCATGGCTCATCGCCACCAAAGATAATCTTTCCTGCTTCACTCTATCCAACCACTTATATTCAATGTAGACCTTGATTCTCACGGAAAATAATGGGTTAATGGCCCAAAACACAAGGACCTGGTGATTATTCATGTGCTTGTAATATGGTAATATGCACGACTTGAGAAAAACAAATAACATAACGGGGAAATTTGAAATGTGTATGTCATCAAATCACCCAAGCGGTTCGCAACTGATTTCGGACCAGATCTGATTAAACTTGGGACCAGACAAGATGATTTGTGGTATATCTAGTTTGGTTGAAGCTATATCTGCATCACCTTTCTCTTATTGGGATTTTATGTGTCAAAACAAATGAACTAGTTTAAAATTTGATTATTGCATATAATCTTACGGTCTCCATAATTCGGAAAATAAATTCAACATATAGTGTCTAATCACTTATATTTCTTTCCTATCGTGAGCTGAAGAGAATATATAAAGGAACAAACTAACTGAGCTCAACAAGTACATTGCAAACAAGAAAAATGGTATCCATCTTGATGCAGACCAGAGTAGAATCTGAGCACTCAGAATTTATTCCATCAAACACTCAAGTTCGAGTATCGAAAAATTAATGAGAATAGAATTTGAGCATACTAGTGTTCCCTTAAATTCAACTCATTTACACCCCTAGATGTGGCATACAATGAAAGCCATATAATACAATAGTAATATTGTAGTAATGCTTGGAGCGAACAAAAATTAATAGAACGGTACCCCATACCACTGCCAAGTGGCAGCAAGAAATACATATAAACTTGTACTTACAGTGTATATTGGAGAGTATCCTCAGCAGACTAATCAACAAGTAACTGCTACTTTTCTCATCATTCAGTGACATTCCATTAGTTACATTTTCTGGATGTGTCTTCCTTCTCCGTCTGTTATGGCCTGCCAGGCGTCTGCGACAACTTCTTTTGCCTTCATCGAACTCTTGAAGAGCATGAAACCTATAAAATAATATTAAACAATATACCAATGCAACTTCCAAAATAAATTTCAGGGAAACAGTACACACACACAAAAAAAAAAAAGTATTTGGATCCAGCTCAAATCTATGTAAAAGACATCAAATTTAAAGCAAACAACCTTTTATCACATGATGAAAAATAAGATTTTCGGCTCATACATTGTGAATAATGAAATTAATTACTTTAAAAACCTGCACAACTAATATTTATGTGCATACTGACCTGCTGCACTGCTGACAGAACCTCTGCATCACATTTCCTACCAATGCTTTGATAGCCTTGGAATGCACATCACATACCTTATGGCGTCTGTGATAATCTTTAGCATTGCTCAAATCAGCTCGACAGTCCTCCACCTGACAAACTGCACGATTTGATGCAGTCCCGGAAAGCTTAGTTTTCTTTCCATTCTTCTCCATCCAATTATCCATTTCTCCTTCAGTCAAGGGGTACACCAGCCCCCCAAGCTTCAAACTAAGTGACCCAGATTCATCATTTAACTCTTCATCTTCAATAACCACAACCCTCCTCCGTTTCTCCAGCTCCCTCTTTTCTCTCTCATTCCTCAAATTAATTTCTTCCGAGCAAGATGAAGAACTATTAGACAGACCAGTACTAGCAGGTTTTTCCGGTCCAACAGGAAATAACTGCCGACTCCTACAATCTGATGGCAGTGAATTTAACGGAGAAGCTGTAAACAGATCACCATCCCATTTCCAATCATTCAAATCCCACTCCATATTCTTCTTTCCCACAGCCTTCAAATCTGAAATGGTCGGCCCAAATAATTGAGGAGCCTTACCTATGAATCTAGTCTCCATCAATCAAAAACCAAAACACCCACAAACCCAAATAGCCGCAGAAAAAGGTAAAAACAATTATAAACAAAGGGGAAAGAAAAAGAAAGGCGCTAGAATTCAGTTATACCACATAAAGATACCACCATAAAGAAACCTAAAGCAAGGAAAAAGATCAAACTGAATTTTCACTGAATTCTAACGAATCCCAAATAAGTTCAAACCAAATACCACCTGATCAACCTCCTTAAAACCCCCAGAAATCCAAAAACAGAACACCCACAAATCCTTGGATCCAAACAAGAGCAACCCACATATCCCCAAAACTAAAATTAGCTCAACAACACTAATCCCAACACAAAACCCACAATTTAATCACCAAAAACTTTCCAACTTTCACAACTTCATCATCATAAATAAACATCCAGTTAACAATCAAAAACTGAACAATTCTCAAGAATAAGCAGTACAACAATTAATTTTGAGGTAAGAAAAGACTGAACTTGCCGACAGAATCTGTTAAGAGAGTCGATCCGACAACTTGTAGACTGTATTTACACCGAAATTATCGCCGGCGGAAGAGAGAATATTACGGTGACAGCCGAAAAAGTGACAAAACAGAAGCAACATAGAGCGAAAAAGGGGGGTATGAAATGGAAAAACTTCTATAAAAGATGTGGACTTATCTATTTAATTAACAAAAATGAAAGTTCATGGTATAAATTTATTTTAAATAGAATGCTGGTACCATAAATCTCATTTGCCATATAATAGTAGAAAAAAAACAAAAAGAATACTTTAAAGAGAATCAAGTTTTACTGTCTAATTTCTTATTTCACAATTACTTCCAAGTTTTTAATACACGTGAAATGAACGGATGCATAATATTCAGTAGATTATAAAAATGTTAGTAATAGATTTAGTTCAAGGAATGATTATTCTTTCTTTAAAGCTCAGTGTCATTTATTATAATGAGACATTGATAAAAATATATTATTTCTTGAATAAAAATTAGATCGACAGGTTTAATATGAAAATTTTGAACGAAGTTTATTGTGAGTACATTGATTTACAATTGTTTTATGGACATAAAAATATTGAAAATGCAAATATACACAGTATTTCACATTTTTTATAATACTTACAATATTTTTATAATTAGGTAAAACTATAAAAACATTTTACTCTAAAAAATATATTTAAATTTTCGTAATTAAAAAAATTATGACAAGACACAATCAAAATCTGTCGATAATATTGTGTATATAAATACTACGTATATAATTTGGCAATATTTTTTTTTTTACTCAAATAAGTGTGTGAATGCCCGCAAGTGCATGTATATATATATATATATATATATATATATATATATATATATATATAT
>CM025780.1:31341231-31356287 GCA_014636745.2 Centella asiatica | reverse complement strand
TATATATATATATATATATATATATATATATATATATATATATATATTGAGTTGTTATCAGTAGATATTTAATTTTTAGTAAATAACCGAATAAATCAATATAAATGAAACGGAAGAGGTGGGTAGAGGATGTGGTACACTTCAATAAATTATGAGGTCATCCACTAGGAATCCAATCCCCTCTGTCATGTGATATTTTTATTTTTTTTTTGTGTTTTTTCTATTTTTTTACTGTCTTTTTGTGCGAGTATATAGCAGAAGGCAGTGAAGTAATAAATGAGGTAGTAGTACTAAAATTTGATAAGTCGTAGCTGCTAAAAATATCTTACTGCTCGATTTAATCCTATGTTTACCCTCTATGCTTATTTACTGAAAAGAAAATGAAAAAGAAAAAGAAAAGACAAATATTGAGCTATATGATTACTTTTGGAACTCTGTCTCACATTGCGAGTCATGATTCACGTGCTTGAATTGGAATTTCTACATATTTTATCTATATTCCTTTTTTCAGATGAGTCATTTTTTTGACGATGTATCAATATTAAAAAAATTATTAATTATTATATTAATTTTGTACATAAAATATTAAAAATAATTTTATATTTTTTAAATGCATAAACTCAAGTCTTTCTTTTCTCCCTATTAAATATTGTTGAAGTTGCTTTTGGACAAAATGCATTAAATGTTCTCTAAAAAGATGTAAATGCCTTATATATAATGGGACAAAACCAGTATTTGACCAGAAAAAAAAATCCATCATTACTTATATACTCCTAAACATGTAAACTTTTTCAATCGTCGATCGTCAGTAATCCATTTAAAGTTTTATTCGACATAACAAACAAGACCAAACATATAAAATTCAGTTAGAAAATTTCAACTATAATAAATAAGACAAAAGTGAAGAAAAAAATATAACAAACGAACAAAAATTGAATAACTCGGATTTCTCTACTATTATTACATAATCTCAACAGATATACAAAAATTATAGGCAACAAATAATTTGCATCTAAATGATACTCTCTCTGTTTTAAAATTAAAAATATGTTTCTAAATGACGATTTTTAAAGATAATTTTTATATTTCAAATATATTTTCATTATAATGTTGTTTAATAGTTGTGAAAATTATGGTAGAGATCATCAAGTATTGGATGTAGTGGAGTTAGTTAAAGTAATAGAATTGTGAAATGATATTTAAAAATTTTCATTATTTTTATAGGCCAAAAAATAGAAATATATTTATAATAAGATGTACAAAATAGCAATAACATGAGAAAGACAAAAGGCATTAGTTGTTCCTCAAATAAGATGGTACAATAGTATTTGTGAATTAGACGACAGTGTTCAGTGACGATTAATTTCTAGAAAATGATAAAATTTTACGTTTTGAACACTAAATGCATGTGTTTCAAACTTACACAATATCTTTATGTTAGTGGCATTGTGTTTAACAACTTGAAATATACGTAAAAACCACGATTTTATATTTAGATTAGAAATCAGTTATATATAAAAACATTACTCCTTTTTTGTTCCTTAAAAAATAAAATATTATATTTGTATTAGTTATATAATTTAAAAAATACATTATTTAAGCATGATCTTCGTGTAACAAAGATTGTATATTGTTATAAGTTTTTTTACATTTTGTAGTACTAAGTATCTCTTACGATCAAACGATTAAAATTTATATCAAGTTGAACCATAAATATTCATAATATTATCAGATAATTTTTCATTATTCAATATATAACTTTTTTTTAGAAGTGATGAAATATATATATATATACACACATATATATATATATACATTATTATGTAGAAAGTCACCGAAAAGTATAGACACTCATAATATATATTGTTATGCAGAAGATCACTGAAAAGTATAAACACTCATAAAAATAATAGTCAACAAAACTTAAAATCTTAATCTTTTCACATTTTTTAAAAGGCAAACACATGATCATTTTAAAACCCATATTAACTCATTATTTTGCATACTTCTCAACAAATGCACGAGTTCTTTTTTCTTCTATCGAAAGATGAGTTATACCTATAACTTTTGTGTACGTCTCTTGTCACCATAGTAGCATCATGTCTCCGACTTTCTTTGAGTGTATATAATTTTCAATTGCGGAAATATTCTATATCTAAGGTTACATGGCTCATTTTATATTGTCAAATAAAAATAATGAGAGTATAAAAAGTGAAAAAGTTGAGAATTTAAGTTTTGTAAATACGTGCATAAGTGTGCGAGTTTTAAATTCAATATCCAAATAACTTATCAGTTATTTAATGAAATCTGTCAAAAAACATTAAAAGTACAATGTACTCCTCCGTCTGATGGAACAACAGATAACTTTTATAAGAACAAACAATTATCACGAACAAAAAAAAATTTAATCTAGGAGACATATTTTATAACTTCTTGTTATATAATAATTATTATACTTCGTTATTTATTTATTACTTTATAGAGTACAGAAAATAAATAAACATTTGACTGCTAGGAATACTCTTTTAGAATTAGAACTCTCTAGACTTGAGAGTCTTGAAAAAAAACTCTCAAGGACTAAAATTTTTCTTGATTGTGCTATCAAAAGAGAAGAATGGACCTCCAATCTTCTGAAATAAGAAAGGAAAGTCATAAAGAAATGGAATGAGTCAAGCAAGAAACTAGATGATCAATTAAATTGTCAAAAATTTGATCACAAGTCTGGTTTTAGCTATGAAGAGACTTTGGTGAAGAAACCTCCTATTGAGGTTGAAAATGCAGCTAACTTTGAAAAAATGTCAATACAACCTATCAAATTTGTAAAGGCTATAACAAAGTTCAAAAAATGAAATGTTTTCCCAATGTGTGAAGTTTCCACAAGTTGTGGGAGAGGCAAGAAATCTATTCTTGCCAATCAGGGGATAATAAAAAGAAAGTACATCAAGCCATAAGAATAGAAATGAAAAAGGGATAAAGGTCTGTCATGGGATAATAAAAAGAATAGAAATGAAAAAGGGATAAAGGTCTGTCATGGGATAATAAAAATAATAGAAATGAAAAGTTAGGTGTAATTAGGGATAAAAGTCTGTCAGGGGATAATAAAAAGAATAGAAATGAAAAGTTTGGTGTAAACAAATCTAGTAATTACACCTCTATGCATGAAGCGATCGTTAAAGGGTTAAAATATATAAAAGTTACTGCAATAAAATCAAATTTTACGGCAGCATATTTTGAAGCTTCATAAAGTGATTATATTCAATAAAATAGGGGTCATCGCTGTATTTGATTAATGGATGAATAAATGACTTTTGCCACGAATTAAACATAATGTTCATGAGCAGTAGTGTAGAGAATAAAGTGAAAATAATGATATTGTATAGTAACGTTTCATGCGCACATGAACTCGATAAGTGCCTTGTCCGGTGGAGAAGAAATAAAGTTCACAATTATTGTATAAAGAATGATGCCATCTTGATTTCTTTTCTATCTTAAAAAAATTATGGATTTATGCTAGGGAACAACAATAATATTGTAGTGGTTTCTATAATTTAAATCGATAATGTTTGTGATGATTTTACTGATTAAGATTAAAATATATTTTTAATTTTAGAAAAATGAAAAAGCAATTGAGGGAGTTACAGTGAAGCATTTATGAAATATACACAAACGATTACTCTCGATAATAATATTTTCACCTTCGAAAAAAAAACAGTTACATTTGAAAATGAGATTTGTTCATTCAAAAGTGTTATATTTGAGTATTTTTTTTTTATAATTGTTATATTTTTTATAATTTGTTATTATATTTTCTCAACTTACCATCAATAGTATTACAACAATTTTTACGAATTTTTTTATTATTTAAATGGAAGAATATAGAGGGAATATATTGTACAGGAATTATACTATGATCAGTATATTAGACTCTATATATGCTAGGTAAGAATATACAGTACGAGAGTCTCTTTGAGCTGAGTTCAGATTTTAATAAAATGAAACCTGACTGTCATTATCAATCTGTGAAGAAGTGTGAGTAAATAATTGAAAAGTGAGTAGTTCAGTGAAAATCGAAAGTTGCAGCAGTAATAATTCCTGTTACTCGTCCATCTTATATTTAAATAATTGTAATACTACGTACATTTGAAGTGTTTTATGATTCAAATTCCATGAAAACTTATCTAATTTTTCTTTCTTTAAAATCATATTTTATTTAATTCAGGTTAATAAGAACCATTATACTATGGAATCCGGAGATCATTCTCTATCTGATTGTATCCTAAAAAATATATTTTATATATAAAAAAATAGACCTATAGACATTAATTTTTAAAATTTGCATGGTCATCGATACCTTAATATCTTAACACTGACATTGCTACTTAATCGAAAAATGTAAGTATTAAAAAACAAAATATTAATACAAGTCAGAAAGCTCTTGTGATATATTGTAAATTATTATTATTATTATTATTATTATTATTATTATTATTATTATTTCTAATGGAAGGTGCAGTCCTTTTTATTGTTTGTTAGGACTTGGGAGTCATTAATTATTGTAGTACCTTACCGCCCCTACCACTTTTCTCATCTCATAAATCATTATTGTCTTGTGCACTACTAGTCAACCATATACAAGTTACTACCATCTCCATCATTCTTTTTTTTCTCTTTTGATCACCAATATTTATACAAATTATTTTATTAAATATGCTGCACAACTTTTATTGATTGCATACAAGGACTTTGCGATTTATCTTCTTAAATGTGGTAAATTTTGTGTAATTATTTTCTTTTTAATATTTTAAAATTCTTATGAAGCTGAACTTATTGTGGACTTATATATATATATATAATATATATATTAATTGGTGATGCTTAATTCCTATAAAAGGTACAAAAATACAAGTCAATAATTAAAGAAGAATGTAGAGTCCTTTAAAATGAGGATTCCTAGTGCACATTCAAATGAATCAGATTCCGGGAAACGAATAATTCATAGAAACTCAAGTTGGAGGAGGATGGTATATTTTTGCCTCTTTTAAGTCAAATAGGAAATAAGGAATGTGCAAAAACTAAAAACAAATAAGAGAGAAAATAAGGATGGTATATATAGTTTGCTTCAACCGATATGTTTTGATAAATGTACCATTTAAAACTCATAAAGAGAACATAAGGGTAAATAAATGGTATTTTAGGCATAACATAATTATGTAAAATATTATTTATATCAATTTTGAAATTAAGAAACGACAGATGTGTGTGTGTATATATATATATATTAATATATATATATGACGGACGAAAGAATAATAAAACAAAATGAAATAAAAAGAAACAAACAAACGAAATTGCTAACAACAAGAACAATACACATGATATGACCCGGTCCCCTGAAGGCCAATTGGTTGGCGCACATGTGAATGAGAATTGGGAGCATTTGATAAGATGGATAGACAGAGATAGCCTTCTCCATCAACATGGATCCAATCATCTCTCTCTCTCTCTCTCTCTCTCTCTCTCTCTCTCTCGTTTTGCTTTATTCTTCATCTCATTTTTTTCGAGAACATTCTATTATTTCTGAACTTTCACTGTATATATCACTTTCGCAAAGTTATTATTAAGAGTATTAACTTATCGAAAATTTCAAAATAACACCTTTGTTACTAGCATAAATAAATGTGTAGTTATTACTAATAATAGTGACTACGATTAAATTTTTTATTAAATCACTAGTGTCGAAAACAACTTTATAAAAATGAGATAGATCGATAAAATCAAAAAAATAGTAAAATGTTATAAAAAAAATAGGACGAACAATATAGCAGAACAAGAAATGATTGTCTCTCTCTCAAGGATATGATGTCTAAATACATTAAAGTTTAGATATTTAAATATATATATATATATAACTTCATAACACATGCAAATGTATATGCATTGTATATAAATTTATATGAGTGTGGGTATGAGTGAGTAGTTTATTGGATAAATTATAGGAAAAATAAGAATAAATGAGAAAGTGAGTTTTAATATTATGTTTTAATTTTTCCTAAACTTTTTTTTTTGATAGAAATTTATCCATAGAAAGAGTTCTAGATCTATATTTTATATTGTATACTTTTTGTCTACATTTTGGAGGTAAAATTTTACTTAACGTTATACTTAAAATTAGGGATGTAATCTAATCCATTAAGATTTAAATATATCTTTTTCTAAAATTGAAAGAAAAATGGGGTAGTCGTGATTTGTATTTCTTATTGGCGTAACATTTTTTTTTTTATCTGCATCAAATGTTTCGTCGATAATTTCCAAGTCTTTATCTACTCAAAATATCCTATTCCGCAGATAGAATATTTAAGACTATTAGACACGTTTTCCTTAAAGAAAGATGGGGGGTGGGGGGGGGGGGGGGGGAAGGGGGGGGGAGAGAGAAACATAACAGAAATAAAATGAAATGAAATAATTTCTGACGTTCTCCATTGCTCCACATGGGGAGGGATGTGGTCTCACATGAATAAATTTACATAACAAGGGTACTCCAAATAACTTTTGCATATGAAGAGGCAATCCATTATTAAATCATTAGGATGCGTTTGCAAATGGAAACAACAATATTGAAGTCAATCTTTTAGTTGATATCAACAACTTTATTTTTATTTTTATTATATGCTTCTTCTTTTTTTTTTTTCTTACAAAAACTTTAAGTTAACAAACGTGAAGTTTATTTGACAAACATGGGTTTTCTTTTTCATTTTCTTTTTCTTTCCCTTATAACTTATAAGTATAATGTTATAAGTAAAAACGAAGGATAAACATAATATACTTTCACTTTAGCTAATAAATATCAATCTCAAAGATTTGACAAGTGAATAGATAAATAGATCATAAATATTTATAATTGTTGTCTACGAACACGTCAGATAATTCATTTACAAATTATACTCAAAAGTATCATATTTCGTCGGTAATTTGATATATTATTTAACATCTGCTTTCTATTTTTCAATTATAGAAATCTATCTCAGTTTGGCTTATAAAACTCAATTCTCGCCTTAAAAAGCACAACAATTTTATTGTCCATTTAAGCTGACGGAATTATTTTTAATAAATGAATTAAAATGAATTTTTCCGTTCATATATTTAATACGTTATTTAAAAATTTAGTTTGGGATGAAATAAAATAATATAAAAATTGACAAAAATATCCTTCTTAAAGCTAATATAATTATTGATTAGCACAACTTATTAAGTATACATATTAATTACTACGCATTACATATTCCATATAATTATTATGTTAATATTTCAATATTTTATTATTTTATATTTAATATTATTTTTTAATTTATTATTAATATTAATGCCTTTTTATTAGTAACCTTAAAATTTTGGATAATATAATATTTTTATCATTTTACTATAATATTAATAGTTGTTATGAAATATTACATATAATTATTTTGTAATAAGATGATATATATATATATATATATATTATCTTATTATTTTCTCCCATGTTTCTTCTTCTTCTCTCTCATTTATTTCTTTTCTTTTTTTGGAAGCTTATTTTCTTTTGATAGAGAGTCTACATGAAGTACTAAAGATGATCAAGATACTCACCCATGTTTTGGTTAATCATTTAATAAAAAGTTTAAATGGGTATAAAAATAAAATTTTGGTTAATCATTTAATATTAGTAATCTTCTGAACTTTAATTAATCTGAATGAACCATGTTTTTTTATTTTTTGGTTCAAAAGCATTTCAAAATAAATGTACTTACTACTAACATGTAAAAAAATTACCATAAAACACTATCATATTGTACATCGTATAAATGAATCTGACAAACTATATTATCAAAACGAGACTATTTTTCCAGGGCTTGAGCGAATCGAATCATGTCAATTAATTATAATTTTTTAAATAATTGACTGAAAATACTCATTTCGTTCTAAAATTAGAGACACTTATTTTTTTTAATATAACACTATTTACAAATCTTATTATTTCATTTATCATAAGAATTTATAAAATTATAAAAATAATAAAATTTATATTTAAGAGTATTTTTCATAGACTTATATGATATTTTATTTTAAAATTTTGAAAAATAAGAACTTTTATTTCTATATTGAATTATAAGAACTAAAATATATTTCTAATTTTAAAGTCGTAGAAATTTATAAGTTGAAACCTTATTATTTGACTGAACCATGTACTACCATCAATTTACAACAACGATTCTCCCCATTCAGATATATTACCATCAAATTACAACGAGGATTATATTTGTTAGGAAGAATTTGGAAAAAATTCAAACAATTCATATATAAATATGCGCGTGATTTGATTTAAAACTCTATATTAATGGTTCAAGACACAATTATGTATATATAGTCTTATAATTTATACTTTCCAACCATAAGACGTGTCTTATACATATGAACTTTATAAACCTCCCCCTTTCATATGTGCGTCCCACCACCACCACCATTACTATTGCTCCCTCTCAAGTGTGAATTTTCACTCTCAATCACATTGTCTTAGATTTATATGAGCCACCGAATTCCATGCTAATTGTCAAGCAAAATCAAACTCATACCGTTCAATACATTAGGTCTGCGAATAACCGAGAGTAATTCAGAGCGAACTACAGTGAACAGTGAATCTGCGCTATGATACCAGTTGGTTCGCAAAATTGAGTCGCAGGAGTAGTGCATGGTCTAATCGTGCGAAAGCGTATGGTCGTGCATGAAGTCTGGGAGAAAAATTAATTCTTTGGAGTGATGCACAGCCTGACCATGTAGAAGTGCACGGACCTGTATTGGTATGTCAAAAATTGAGAATTTTTTTTTCTGTTTCGACTTGATTTTTTGGTACAATATGATGGTTAAGTTACATGGTTACTATTGTGATTCTGATTAGATTTGTAACTTGTATAAATAAACTTTTATATGTTTATTTTGTAATTGATAGATAATTGTTAGAAATTGTAAAATTTCATTAGAGAGCAATTAGAGAGGCTATGAAATTGAGAGCTTGTGAGTGTGATTCATATTGTAAATTCTTCAACTGCATATAGTGAAATTTTTTGAGTTTCATGATTTTTTTCGATTTTGAGTTTTTTATATTAAATCTTTGTGTTATCTTTAAATATGTTATTTATTTTGTTATTTGTATACTTGTTAGTTTTACTTCCGTTATATTATCAATCGGCATATTTTATAACAATATTCGTACATATAAATTAGATTGGGAATTAGTTATTTGTTTGTTTGCTTGTTTATCAATGTCATCCCAGTTAAAGCCAACACAATTGATGGTACGAAAGTCACAGGCATATAGATGGTGCGAAAGTCACAGGTATATAATTAGCATCATGGCCAAATAACGTTGCTTCCACGAAGCTTAAAGAATTAGAAAAAACCGACAAACAGAAACTGCCACGTCCTTCATTTCAAAAAAAAATAATATTTATAAATATATATATATACTTATTATAATGTTATATATTTTAAAATATATCACTATAATATTCTTATATGGTCTTTAATTGGATATTCATAACAAATTTAATAAGAAAAATTTATTATTTTTATATGTAAATCTTAAACAAATATGCAAAATTAAAAATCATTAAATGTTCAAAATATTGTTAATTTTGTGGAACGGAGGGAGTACAGGTTTTTATACTGCCTTTCTTTCAAAATACATATGGATTCATTTAATATTCATTGATATGATTATAATTTTGCATGCATCATATGCCGTGCGATTAGTTGTAATTTTGGTTATTTTAAGATTTCCAAATGAATTACATTAATTTGTAATTTGAAAATAAAATAAATTAAATTTTTAAAAAATTAAAATTGATGTTATATTACTAAAAAACAATAACAAGAGGAAATATGTACACAAATTAATTTGTCAATAATGCGATTAATGGTAATGTCAATCTTTCTCGGATTCAAGACCCTCCTCATAAGATCGAGATGTTGTTGACGAAAGACTTTTAGGTGTTTCTTATGCACAGTTATGTAACAATTTATTTTTATTTTTTGTTTCCTAGGCTTAGCCCTCGTTTTTTAAAATTAAAAAAAAAATAAAAATAAAAATAGGAGGAGGGGGGAGGGGGAAAGAGTTTTGGAATTAAATATAGCAAATTTCTCGAGGAAATCCACACGGAGAATCTTTTAGGCAACAACGCCTAAGAGTATAAGACAATGACAATGAATACATGGATATTTCATTCTTACGTACGAAATCACTTTAATTTCTCCAAATTCAGTACAAAACACATAAAAAAATTGGTTAGGCGGAAACTCAACAATATTTTCCCGACCAAACTTTAGCTAGCAGCTCCTCCTTAAATGGGTTAATTAGATGTTCTTTTACGTATATTTTATGTGTTGTTCTTCCCTCCCTCCAACCCCCCGCCCCCCCAAAACCCAATGTTGCCCTTTACTATTTCATATTTTTTAAAGAAATATAATCGTTAAAAAAAATGTTAATTATAAAGAAAAACAGAAAAGGTAAGTATTGAATGAAAGTTTTCCATTAGTATCACCCAAAAAAAAACAACAAAAACTGTGACACTCTTTCTTAAAATTGTAATTTGTCGAAACAAAAATTCTTATTTATTTAATTTCTTCAAATTTTTTTCGTAGAAGAAAGAGCTATATACCGGATCGGATTTCCAAGTTAGATAAACGAGCATGAGCATGTAAAATGTGAGAGATTCTAATTCTTTTACATGGCCATTTTTGTTTCCAACTAAATTGATGGTTATATGTTTTGCTAATTACCAACTTTATCATCATGGATATTCTAAATTTAAAACTACTGGAGGAGTCTTCATTTCTTACAACAATATTGCACTATAATTACACCTAATAAAATACTACAGATTACTTTCTCTCCGTTATACAAAAAAAATATTATATTTAACAAGAGATTTATTCCACAAAAAAAATTATATTTGTATAATTTTTTCTAAATATATTAATATCATAAAAAATATATTATTTAATTATGTAATTATCAATTAAATATGTAATATTAATATCCATAAAAAATTCAAATATAACTCATTTTTTTGGGACAAAGATAACTCATTGTTTTGGGACAAAGAGAGTAATATATTTGTACTGGTACAAGTGGATTTTTTCTAAAAACTTTCCGAATATATCACGTAGGAGGAGGTAAATGATTAAATTATTCACCACCAAACACCGATTAAGAATAAACTAGTGTTGATTATGATTTTCCCCACATTTCTTGAAGCCCATTTCTTACACAATAACACCAGCAGAAAATACTACGCTTATCCAGCGATGATAAATTGTTGATTTTGGTTTAAATTCATCTTAATAATTTAAATACTATGGAAAAATATATAATGAGGAATAGTGGAGTTGATCTTAGTTCAAATTCATTTTAAAAGTTACTATAAAGAATTGTGGTTTACTTATGTAGGCTGTTGCAACCATCCAACTAAATCTATTTATATATAGTAAACAATGTCTACTCATATAAGTTAATAACTACATATAGATGGAAAAGTCAAAATTATAAGTACATGTTTCGGTAGTAGTATTACTCAAGACTCACCTTCATGATAAAGTCGATTTATTCTCTACACAATAACTTTGTTTTATGGTTAATGTGATAAAAAAAGATTTAATAAACTTTTGGCTTCAGCATGTTTGTTTGTTTTAATTTAACTTGGGTTTGTTAGCAATTTTCCCAATTCCTCTTACAACTTTTTTCACTTTAATGTTCTACTTTTTGATTCTCTTTTGAGCATCCATGTGAAGTCAAGAAAGCAAAAGAAACAAAAAAAAAAAAAAGAAAAGAAAAACCTAAGACAAAATCCTAACATTTGACAAACACTTGAAAGAAAGACTATTGAATTTAAAGTAAACATGACATTTTGTCTTCTTTACATTCTAAATTCGAAAGTGTGGAGAAATGAAATTGAGACAAACGACCAAGTCCTTCGGTAATGTTGTCTTTCGGATCCTTTAACACTTGAAAAGTTGAACTGAACAAGCATGGGTGAGACCACTACGCAAATGAAAATATGTGTTTGCAAATTTTTTTTTGGTACTTCCCTAGTCTGATATCTGAATTTTCTCGACTAATTCGGAACGTACTACATGTTTGCAATTTATTTATTATTGTTTTGTTATTTTTAAGGATTCTTATAATAAATCGTGATTCTACCATTATTTTCATTTTTTGTTGGCCCTCTTGCTTAAAATGTTGAGCAACGGAATTAGCTCACAACCATACATGGTTTGTTTAAATTAAATTGCATCAATCTCTAGATGAACTATGTATAAACTATATATATTACAAAGTATATTTTAATATATAAGTACTATATGAATTCAAAAGACTCGAATTTATAATTTAATAATATTCCATGGATCAATAAATTATAAATACATGACGCACATTAAATCACTAATTTTTAAGTAGATAAAATGTCGAGCTTATAGGATGCAAACATTTATGTATAAAAGCATTATTAAGGCGGCCACTTGCTATAAAGGCCGAATATGCTGGGCTAAAGATGTTGAAATTATGGATTAATATGGCCCGGCTATCCCAATTTATGGTTTTTTAGATAAAAAGGGATGTGAAGATATCCAAAATTTGTTTTAGAATTTGTGGAAAGAAAATTATTTTAAAATACGTGAAATTATATTATTGGTCCCCTTATTTAAATGGAATTTGAGTACAAAGTTCCTAATCTTCCTAAATTCCTTATTTTTAATATTTTTTGAAGCCTTTTGTATTAGCATTCTTTGGTATATATGATGATATTAAACAATGAAAAAGTAAAGAGAGCATTGAATAAACAAAGAAGATGATGAAATACTAAAGATTGTGCTCCAAATAAAATAATTGTATATATGACCAGACAAAGGTATAGAAAATATATAATTAAATAAATATTAGTGAATGGTGCTTGCTTAATATTAAGATTTAAGATATTTTAGGTAAAGTCACAGTTCTTGATAGAATCAATCTGACTCTCTAGACAATGACAATTTGATAATTCTGTTTTGGTCCTCCTTATCTCCTAATCGAGTTTGTCTAAGAATAGTGGCACTTACAAAATTTAGATGGTTAGCTCACAAATATTGGTTTATATAGTAAATTTAACAAAAGTATCACCGTAAATTTTCGAAGAGAACACGTTTTGATTCTGTTAGAAATCTTTTACACAGCAATTATAAAATTGATATGTATATAACAACAGAACTTTGAATTCTAAATTCAAACAAATAACAGTTGAAAAGCAACAATACGATTAGTACAAATTAATTGAAAATACAAAAAGTTAAAAAATGACTTATCAGAACTAAAAACAGCTGAATCGTTTATCCCTTGAAAAAGATAGACTGTTCTTGAAAAATTATTCACTTCACTCACATTGCAATGGGATGCTATGAATTTTCTTTCAGGATAAAACAACAACAACATAGAAATAGTGCAATCCAAAACAGTATACAACGACTATTTCCTTAGTTCACCTGAAATCCAACAATTACTAAGTTAGAATTTGTGAATTGTAAATCACTTGTATATTTTCAAATAGTTTCAATCCATGTACTTCAACATACAAGATTTCCTTTAAAAGAAAGTTCAAATCACTGCCTAACTATACCAGAGTCACTAATTATGTTCATGTGAATATCTAGAACATGGTCACCCTTGTCAAGGATAGGACATGCCTTGAAATAAACTTCAAGTCCACATTTCTAATCCCATGAACTTTAGCAGCACTTGTATTCCCCATCTTCATTGAACTTTCATGACACTGTTGATAAGATATAAAGAGAGTTTAATCAGTACAAATGTGCACATTAGCTCCTGTATCAATCAACCAATCATGAGATTCATAAATGGTTAGTAAACTAGGCTAATAGGAAACATACTTGTTATCAGTTTCAGAAGTTGTTGCTTCACCAATAACCATGTTTTCCATAGGCACCATAATTGCATTGGTTTCAAGACCTTGCACCATATTAGCTTGGTCTACCAACTCTGCCTTTTTCTCTTTCTTATTTGGACAGTTTTTGCTCCAGTGACCAACCTGTCCACAAAACCAACATGGTTTGTTTGTTTTTTTATTTCTTGGCCTTATTTTTATTTTTGTTTGTGTTTATAGCCAAAGCTTTCTGATTTTGCAATTTCTTTTTCCAATAGTTATTACATTTTCCTTGGACTAGACACATCAACAGACATCACCTGTCCTTGTTTGGACTTGTGTTGTTTCTGTACCATTATGCCCAACATCAGGTTAGTCCAAGTAATCTCTCCATTTTGTCTTTTCAGGGATAAAACAAACTCTTCCCAAGACTTAGGAAGTTTTTTAATCACTGGCATGACCTGAAACTTTTCAGCAAGGTACATCTTAACTTCCTTCAAAGCATGGACTAATAGCTCAAATTCATGAACTTGTTCAGTCATGAATTTTGTATCCACTAGTTTAAACTCCAAAAATTTTGACACAAAATATTTCTTCAAACCTAGAAAGTTTATATTGTGTGTTTGATCCAGCTTATCCCACAATAGTTTTGTTGTGAAGGATGCTAATGAATAAACATCAAAAAGAGCATTCTCTAAAGCTACCAAAATAGGAGCCCTAGCTACTCCTTCTGTTTCAACCCACAAGTTATGAACTGGAACTGTAGTGGTTAAGCTAGATCAACAACAAGAGCATCATGTTGTACTACTGTCCACAAGCCCTAAACAGTTAACCACAATTTCATCTTCTTTTGCCAACGGGAGAAGGCAGAACCCCCACTGAACTTTTCTGGTATACCAGAAAAATCAATGGACTGTGAAAATCTGTATGTAGCCCAATCAATAGTAGGTCCAACAGAACTAGAAGTATTAGTAGTGGCCATTTCAAATATAATTATCAATTGAATAATTCTTCAAGTTTGTTAGAAATCTTTCACATAACAATTGCAAAATTGATATGTATATATTAGGTGTATATATTAGGTCCCAAAGGGTAAAAATACTAGAAAGGGGG
>CM025780.1:31283232-31341131 GCA_014636745.2 Centella asiatica | reverse complement strand
GGGGGGGGGGGGATTGAATAGTGTTTTTCAAAATTTAAGGTTTGCTTATAAAATTTAGTAGATTTAAACACTTTTTACCTATTAAAAGAGTTTCTTATATTTTGAAAAAGTTTAGCAGCGGAACTTGTTTAAGCAAAGAACCCCTTAGATTTTGTAGCAAAGGTTAATGGTTAGAAGTAGCAAAGATAGTAAGTCTTTGCTGAAAGAGTTCAGCAGGACTTAAGCAAAGCATAACAAAGCAGGAAAGCAATATAAAAGATAAGCAGGAAAAGAGATGAGAATTTTTATAGTGGTTCGGACTAATCCTACTCCACTCTTATTCTCTTTTACTTGAGAAGGCTATCACTAAAACTTGTTCACACAGAACAATCAGCAGGAGGACACTTAGTCCAATTTACACTAGGTCACTTAGACCAAATTAGTCACACAGACTCTAAGCAAATTTGAGAAAATCTTGCTTGCTATCTTCAAGTAGATTGCTCCTTAGTTGAGCAGATTGATAGCACTTGTTTAAGCTTTATGATGTCTTACTGAAATCTTTTATGTGTCAGAGAGGTTGTTCAGACTTTGCTCAGTTGGTTGGAGGTTTTCATAAATGAGATTTATGACCCCTATTTATACTTCACCAGAAAATCTATCTGCTGCGAATTTGAAATAGATCCGTTGGAGTGTACTGTTCTTGAAGTGAGTTGTACCTTTTCAGCATTCCTTGCTTAGCTCAAAAAGCTAGTCGTTATTCTGTCTTCTAGTGTCTTTCAGAAGAGCCTCCTAGAAGTTGACTAAGCAGGGATAGAGAACTTTTCTGACAACTTGACTTTGATCAAGGAAAGGATCTTGCTTACTTAAGTCCTTGCTTATTTCCATTCTAAGCATGACTATACTTGAAAAATTCTTCATGTCTTCAGAATCCTTCTTAATCAATGAATTTATCATATCAGCAGACTTTGATGGTGATCAAGCTCCTTGCTTAACTATATAGTATATCCACCTAACAAGTTGGATATTTTTCTAAATCCTTTTACAATATTTAAGTAAGGACTATATTACATTATCAATTCTTATATATATTAAATGATAAATATACTTCTTAAGCAAAGATTATATAAGCAGGGGTACAACAAAAATCTCCCCCTAATTGATGATGTCAAAACGAGTTATTTTGATCACCACAGCAAGAACCAAAAAGAATTTCATTTTATATCAAAATGTTTGAACTTACAAGATAAAATGAAATTACAAGATAAAATTATTACTATTCAGCAGATTCTTCTGAACCCTGCTGATCTTCTCCTTTGCCAAAATTCAGCAGCTCTTGCCTCCGCCTTTCCTCCGCTTCCTCCTTTTCTCTTTTCCTTGTTTCCTTTTCCTCCTTCCTCCTCTGCATCTTTTCTTTCTTTTTGTTGTACTCCAGTTGAATTTCTTGTACCCTGAGTCGCTTCATTTCCAACTCGAACTGCTTGATCTTTAATTCTAATTCCTTGATACTTGCAAGCAACTTGAGACTTTCAGCAGGTCCTGATTTCATTGATATGATATCAGCTTCTTCAAGAGCCTTCTGAAGTCTCATGTACGAGGAAGAACTCATAATTTGCACAACAGACTCAGGGATATGCTTGGGAAGTCTTTTTCTTCTTAGAACAGTAACCGGAGCAACAGCAGGGGTAGTTTCAGCAGGAAGATCAGCAGAGGTTGGAAGGATAAGAGTTTAATCTTCTTCTTCTTGTGCCTCATGACCTTTCTCCCCCTTTTTGATATCATCGGTCATGATAGAGAGGAAGTCAATCAGCTTATTTTAGGTTTGCTGAAGTTTCTCAAGCTTGTTTTCCATCTTGATCAGCCTGGAGTCGAAGGCAGAATCAGCAGAGGAGGCTTTGGCAGCAGCAGTGTGCTCAGCAGGAAGTCTTGCTAAAACTTGTTCCAGTTGGGCTTCAAGTTTAGCAAGCTTCTGCGAGGATGGGGAAGACTTGCTATCAGCAGGATAAGATTCAGATTTAGCAGGTTCTTCTTCCTGAGTTGCCTCTTCTTCAGCAGCAGTGTCCTTGAGCTCCCCCTCAATTGCAAGCAACTTTTCAACAGATGATTCTGGAGTGGGCTCCCCCTCGGTTAGTACCCTTGCTGGAGAAAGGTGGCTGGGGCCTTCTTGAATGTTCTCAGCAAGGTAAGCCTTAGGATCCAAGCCAGTTGCCAAGGCATCTTTGATCAGCGGTGCCTTGATCACGTTGCAATGAGATACTGTGAATTTCTTTCCAATATAAAATAGCAACAACACATAAATAGTGCAATCCAAATCAGTGCACGACGATTATCACCTCAGTTCACCTGAAATCCAACAATTACTAAGGTAGAATTTGTGAGTTGTGAATCACTTGTATATTTTCAGATAGTTTCAATCTGTGCACTTCAACATACAAGATTTTCGAATATTATAGAATAATTCTAAGGCCAACAACTTTAGTAACTTTCCTTTAAAACACTTCATGTAACGTTTGCCACAATCTATAATTATTGGACAGTTACAGATTTGGGTATCATACAACTATAAACAAATTAAAGAACTTAGTTATCATCTTAAATGATAATAACTCTTAACATTAATTCGAACCATGTTATACTTTGAAATAAACTTCTATGAAACATATACATCATTAAGTCAAAAATTATCTCCTGACGAGACATTCACTGACGATAGACATCCCCTGATGACCGAGACAATTTATCTTTTGACGGACAAATATCCCCTGATGGCCGAGATAGTCTATCCCCTGACGGATAAAACTCAGCACTTGATCATAGTCCCTGATGGGCATTATAACCCTTGATGACTATAGTCCCTGATGGTATAACATCCTCTGATGCCCGTAATCTCCGACAGGTATATTATCCTGTGACACCCATAGTTTCTAATAGACGAATTAGTCATTATTGGCCAACTGTCATCAGTGGATAATATATGTGTTGTAATGTAATCTATAGATGCAGTCCAAATTTACAGGAAGTAATTTTATTTCCATTTATTTATGAGTTTCACTGAAAAAATGTCGTAAATCCACAAACAATTACATATGTTAGATTTAAGAAATATCATTAGAATCTTCATTCACATATATTCTAAAGTTCTCATTTTTTAACAGATTCTAGATTAGAAAGTTTCCTCTTAACCTTATTCTTTAATCACAATAAAAATATATTAAAAAACAGGCGGTCATACATTTTTACATCCCTATATTCTACATTTCTACCTAGTTTTTGACTTTATTGAGCATCAACCTATTTTGTTACAATTTTCACATATATATTTATTTGGTCTTTGAATGGTGCATATAAACCTATATATAGAACTTCCAAGTAAATATATAATAGTGATGAAAAGAAAAAGGAGGAGAGGAGTAATTGAAATAAATAGTTTTATGAGCACCGATACGTCATATTTGTATTTTGGTAAAGTATACTATACGTTATTTGATGTGCCACGAAATAATAAATTGCTAGTTTTTATAAATTTTAAAAAGTCTTGCCTTCCAGATATTGACAGGACTTGAAAATGATAATGTCACTCCAAACATAGTTATATATGGAAATAAAATTAGTTATACAAAAAATTATATTTGTATAATTTCTTAATTATAATATTATATTCTTAAAAATGGATTGCTTAATTTTCTTATATTATCTTAATCGAACATTTGAACAAATTAAATAAACCTAAGGCAACCTAGGAAGTAAATTGCAGCGTAAAAAGACAGTGAAAGGAGTTGTAGTGATAAAATGTGTCTGTCATATACTATTTCACGTAAAATTACATTATATTCCAAATTATATTATATTTGCGCGTATTTATGACAAGTTCATTTTATAAGACATCTCACGAGTCAAGAGGGACGACTGCTAATCGAAAGAATACATGTAGCTAACTTCATATATAAATAACACGAATTAAAAATAATAATAATAACATATAAAAGCCACCTTAATTGATCTTTCAGATTGTTAATTTGTCGATTTTTATTTGAATCACTCTGAAAATTAAATAGCATTGTTATGAGAAGAGTCGCGTGTATTATTCATAAATGTTAAGTTTATACGTTTTCAGTAGCGATTTATATTTATGAATAATAAATTTTTTTCGTAAGATTGTTATTAATATAAAAATAACAATAAAATAAATAAATTGTGATGATAATTTTAAATTTTATAACATTATAAAAAAAATACAGACATAATGTTAATAAGATAAATTTTATTTATGTAACGGATGTCTATATCTGTTCCTTTTATTTTATTATTGGTATACTAGTAAGTACAAGTTGTTTACTTCTACAAAAGGAACTTGGAAAGAATGAGGATTAATGATAGAAACAGAAAGAAAGAGCATGTGGGATAGTTCCATAAGCCAACCAATTCCACCAAAACCAAGCCCCAGTCATACTTTTTCTTCTATTAATAGACATTCCATTCATCTAATTGATTTTCTTTTATCTAATCTTAGTTCTTATCAATTTTAAGAAGGTTATAGTTATTTAATAAAGAAAAGCTAATTCTACAATTATGAATTTATGAGGATATATCACATAATTGTAACATTTGTATCAAGAAGTTAACTGATTTATGAATTTCTAATTGCGGGAAAGAATTGTTGTTTTAGTAAAAGCATGTGTTAAACGAAATCAAGGGATATTAAAATTGAAAAATAACTAAATTTTCTACATATCGAAGTCACTCAAATGACAATTATCGATAAAACTTACATAATCTACGTCTATATATACTAAAAAAGAACTTATCCATTGCTCTTAAGTTGATAGGGAAATAACTCATATTAATTCAAATAAGTAAAGCTATATTAGCTCCGCTCGACAAAAAAAATAACATTTAGATTTTTAATAATTATTAATTTTGTATTTTTGATCAATAATTAAATATACAAATAATAAGTTTTTCTTATGAAATTTGTTATGAATCTTTAAGTTATGACGAGATCTATAAGTTTATAATTGAAAGTTTTTTAATTTATAATAAAATAACAACAAAAAAAATAATAAATGTAACTATTTTTTGGAACAATTTTTTTTTAAAAAATGTAACTCTTTTTTTAGAACGGAGGGAATATAATTTTATTAATCAATATTGTTTTTAAGACCAAGTTATATGAATCAAATTTCGACAATAGAACTTCTTATTAAGTCGAATTCATTACTATTATTATTATTATTATTTGTCGAGGTTGACCTTTGAAAAGTTTGACTCCCCATACGAGAGTATGGGGAGTATAATTTCAACAATAGAATTTATTAGACTTTTTATTAAGTCGAATTCATTATTATTATTATTATTTATCAAAGTTGACCTTTGAAAAGTTTGACTCCCCATACGAGAGTTGTAAATTTCTTCATAAAAGTGGATTTGTGAAAAAAGTCAAAAAAAGAAAAACTTCTTAGAAATGAGAGGAGTAAAAAATCAGCTAACCGATAAAATAAAACAATCAATAAAGTTATTTTAAAGTGTTAAATAATTGAAAATTATTTGATTAAGTACATAAAGATAAACGAGCTGTAGTGTTCTTTTTGAAACACTTTAAAATAATAAAATTTTAATTCCTCAAAAATTACTTAACAGTAAAATAATTTCTAAATTGAAAATGATGACATATTTAATATATAAAACTATTATACGCCATGTGCATATTAGATGGTATATAATAGTTTATATTAATTTTACAAAAATTAAATTCAGAATCCACCTAGAATTTTAAAATTTTACAATTCAAATCCCAGAAAGTCAAAACATGTGTTTAATATCGAAACAAATAAAGTATTTGATATCCCCATCCTTACAATATACTATCTTTTTTATAATAAATGACATTTTAGTTTCTTGCACATATATTGAATAAGCTAAAATTTTGATAATTTAATATTTTAATATTTTTTTTTAAAATCACACAAACAGAGTGAATTATATAAAAGAAGAGAATGTGGTACAAATAAAGATAACGAGATAGAGTAATTATTTGAATTACCCAAATAATTCACTCACGAGTAATTTTAAAAATATAAGTTGTAAGTTTCTTTGAATATATAAAAACTTAGTTGTTATGAAAAAAAAAATTAGAATAAAAAATGCCACATATTATAAAAGAAAAGAGTATTATCACGAACGTTGGTTCAACTGATAAAACTTCGCAAGCGCTCTTATTAAGTTTAGAGTTGAAGTTTTGTTAACCGTCATTTTTAGTGGGTAATCTATAAATAACACCATAAATTTTCAAAGAGTTCGTGACATATTCTTACTAAGGAAGTCTTATTTCACCTAAACTTTTTAAGCAAAAAAAATAAAAAAGAGTACTTGCCATTTTTCAAATTATGAAATTGTATTGTACTACTATTCTATCGAATACAAAAAGATGTCGCTGTTGTCGGACTAATATGCAATGCTAAAAGTATGATTATTTTTGTTTGTTAAATAGTATTACTTGTTATTAATTATATACTCAATCCGTTTTGAATATAAAATCATTCTGATAAAAAATGTGAATATGAAGTTTTTTTTTTAATTTTTACATTCACAAATATTATAGTATGTGCATTAATAAATTTATTTTGATATCTCACTCTACAAATTACAATAATAAATTTATGTATTTCTCTATATCGTGAAAATATTATGAATATCACAAAAAAATCATTTTTATACTAAACAAAAAATATTGCAAATTTCATGTTTTTATATGGTATTAGACATAAGATAATATCTGTGTAACTATGTAAGCAATATTTTATTCATAAAGTTTTGATATTCCCATTATCCATTTTAATATTTTTTTTGAATAAAATAAAAACTAATAGTCATACTAATGTAAAATGAAGAAAATATATACAGTAACTTTATCTTTAAAAATATAGCTATTCACACAACAAAATTTTTCTAGCCTCACAATATCAAATAACCATTTAAAATGATCGGATTTCTTTGATCTTTCATAACAGTAACAATAAAATTGACAATGTAAAAAACTTACTGTTACATGTTTGTCTTGTAATAATTAAGCAAATTTGGACTAGTTTTCATTTTCCTAGAAAGGACAGATTGTTCCACGTGTCTTCTTCCTATTGGTTGGGTTCTTAAACCAGTCCAAAGCAGAGAAAGACCAACGAAGCAAACTACAAACTGTTATTAAGGAGATAATTTCTCTTTATTTCTTTCTTTGCATGTTGTTCTCCTAAAGAATACAGACTTTATAAAGATCGATTCAACACAAAGTCTCAAATCATCTGATTGACGTTCACACGCGAAAAAGAAGTAAAAGTAAGTTATTTTTCTGTGCCCATCTGTTTTGATTTCCATCTCTTTAATCAAACCCTATGATTTTTTCATTATCAATACACTCTTAGAAGTTATGGGTCACGGCCAATTTTGTCTAATATTGTATGTACTTGTTCAATAACTCTGTTATTGCGTGATATATGAATTGGGGGTTTCAGTTTTCTATTAATGGAATGAAGTTTTGTGAAGAAAAGGGAATTTTGGGTTTTGGGTGAAATCTTCATTTGGATGATTTTCAGTTTAATATACGATGCCATTTTGTTTTTCATTGTATTGAATTATTGGTCGATCTGGGTTTTCATTTGAGGAAAGGATATATTGGATTGTGGACTTTTGTGATTACTGATACTATGAATAATGAAATGCTGTTATATATGATCAGGGTTCTTCTGCTTTTTGCAGTAAAAAGCAGCTTTTAGTTGTTCACTAACCAAGTATATGATTATCTTGATTACAAATTGTAATATAATGTGAACATACAATATTTTCTAAAAAAAGTACAAAATTTTAAAGATTGATACAATTTATTGGAAGGAAAATTGGATATAAACAAGATGCTACTTTGGACCTTAATTATGATAACGTATACTTACGATCCTAATTGAAACAATACTCACTTTTATCTTTTACGGCTTGATCTTTACTCCTATATAAACATTAGTCTGTTGAGTGTTTACATTATTTCACTGTTAATCCCTACTTGATGTAAACCTGCATATTACTACATTGGTAATATGGCAAAGAGTACTGCTAGAATGAAGAAATTATATGTTAGATCATGTCATGTGGTATTATGTCTGAATACTACTTAGTATTTAAGTCTTTTATTGTCAGACATAGCATCAACAAACTTGGCATGTAGTTTAGGAGTTAATATCTATAGATAGTTATATTTTCTACTCTTACGTTCTCCAAGTCATTTGGCATATTTTTACTCTTTGTTGCTTCATATCCTTTTTCATTCCAAAAATAGAGTTACAAATCAAAAAACTTCAACTTTAATAGTCAATCGTACTTCTTTAAGCATGCTGTTGAGTTAAGGAAGTAGTGATGACATGATAACTTAATACTACTTATTCTAATGTTAGAAATGTATCTCTAATTGTGAGATTAATTTGAACGGAAATTGTATCTCAATTTATGGAAGATAGAATAACTTGTGTAGTTTGTCTTGTACTTCATCTATCATATATCAGTCAAAATGCAATTCTCCGTACCTTTGCCCACCAGCATGCATTACATACATTTTTAGTTTTTATATCTATTGATATTGGTGCATATGATGATTACTTACAAAAGTTAAAAGTATGCATTCGTTATGTTTTTGGAAAATTTGATATGAGAAAAACTCAATAACATGTTTAGTGATGCTTTCTGGCACTGCTTGCTAACGAGTTGTATACACTCGTCTAATTTTTATAACATCTGCTGTGCATAGTATCCTGTTGCACTTGTAATTTTTTAATTATGAAATATCGCTTTAAAATTGCTCACTGAGTGCATTTCTTAATACATTCTCCAGTCATCACCATAAGGAAAAGGAACAATGAGTTGCTTCGGCTGTTGCTCGGAAGATAGTATGCAAAAGACCTCTGATAATGGACCATATATGGCGAATCATGCGGCAGGTAATATTCATTTTTTGTATGTATTTACTATTTAAATTACTTACAGTGAGCCCTACTTGAAATTGCTGAGGCTCTTTTTTCAGACCAATTTGAGTCAATGTGGTCAAGAGGCTTGTACTTCATTTCATCCTAGTGGAAATCAGAGACTATTATTTGGTTTCATATTCAACTTGTGGGAGATGTTAAATCATCTTTTCTTTCGTGGCCATCTAAGTTAGCTTGTTAATGCACGATATTCTGGTTTTCTCTACTAGCTTGCTTTTGTGTACATCCATTTAAAATTAATGTGTAGGTAATAATGGTGGTTATCGTACCATGGAGATGGCACCCAAGGACACACAAACTATTAACATCCAGCCTATCAATGTCCCTGCACTACAAGTGGATGAATTGAAAGATATTACCGATAACTTTGGTACAAAATCTTTGATTGGTGAGGGATCATATGGAAGAGTATACCATGGTGTACTGAAAACTGGGCAGGCTGCAGCAATAAAGAAATTGGACTCCAGTAAGCAACCAGACCAAGAGTTTTTAGCACAGGTTGGCCCAATGAGAATTTAACATGCTAACAATGATACATTAAATGCATCTGCTTTGGTCTAAGTTTCTGTAGTTCCTTCCATGTCATTACAGGTTTCTATGGTATCGAGGCTGAAACATGATAATGTTGTTGAGCTACTTGGTTATTGCATGGATGGTGGTATTCGTGTCCTTGCCTATGAGTATGCTTCAAATGGATCTCTTCATGATATTCTTCATGGTAAGTAATGTTTTTCATCTTTATGCCTTTATGAGCTACTTTTGGGTGAACTTTAGACTATTGGAGCATTACTAGGACATTAAGAGTAAATGTATTAGTGCTGCTTTTTTAAAGCTTATTTGGGAGATTTTATTTTATTTAGCCTGATGTACGTTCCACTGCATATTACTTCCAGACATTACTGAATGTAAAAGCCATTTGAGGTAGTCTTGGCAAATTGTAGGAAACATTAGCTCCATACAGTTAGATCATATTTAATATCTTGATAATCCCATTTGAGTTCTTTTACTATATCCTCTCTAATATACACCTCTTCATATATGCGGAGTATTTTTGTAGAGATTATGCAATAGATTAATTTTAAATTTTCTCGCCAGTCAATTGCCTCTCTTCCTGTGCTTTTCCAACTTCCTGGGTAACTGTTGTCTGTGATCAGTAAATATTGTTCTTATTTTTGGTAATACATATAAAAGTTAAATAATATTTGTTGATATGTCCTTGTAGGAAGAAAAGGTGTCAAAGGTGCTCAGCCAGGTCCAGTTTTATCATGGCCCCAAAGAGTTAAGATTGCTGTGGGAGCAGCCAGGGGACTTGAATACTTACATGAAAAGGCACAGCCCCATATTATCCATCGGGATATTAAGTCCAGCAACGTGTTACTGTTCGATGATGATGTAGCAAAAGTCGCTGATTTTGATCTATCTAATCAAGCACCTGACATGGCGGCACGTCTTCATTCAACTCGTGTTCTTGGAACTTTTGGTTACCATGCTCCTGAGTAAGCTCTTTTTTGGATTTCTCTTGTCATTTGTTTTTGTTAATGAAAACCCATATCCCAGTTATGCTGACCATCCGTGGGAGAAAGCACTGTGTTCTCACTTTAGAAAACTTTGGTAGGAGTATAGTGGTAGTCTTTAATAAAACTAAAAGAATAAGAGTTGAAACTACTCAAGAGAACTAAAAGTAAAGCATCAAGGCTCAAGAGTAGTAAAGCAACCATTTGCAAGTTCTACTTATTAGTTAAAAGCCTTTTGTGTTTGGCTCAATACTTGGGATGTGTCATACTGAATCAAGGTGCTGCATTGTAAAGGGTGGAGCAGGATTTAAAGCAAAAACACAATTTTTGCAATCACTAAAATGGCAGTTGTAAAACCATGTAAAAATAATTATAAATGAAGAATCTCAAATTATGAGCTCTCCCATTGCAGTGTCTAGGTCATAAAATTCCAGAGTTACTCTAATGTCGAACTTTGGTTTTGTACCAGTTAGCCACTTAGATTTTCATAACATAAAAGAATAAAAATAAATGCCTAATCTCATTCGAAGTTTGGAACCTAAGACTTAAAAATAAACATGCCACATATAACTATGAGTAATCTGTTTTTTTCCCCTCCTGATTTTGGGTGACAGATATGCAATGACTGGACAGCTGAGTTCAAAGAGTGATGTTTACAGCTTTGGTGTGGTCCTTTTGGAACTCCTCACCGGGCGTAAACCTGTTGATCATACATTGCCTCGAGGACAGCAGAGCCTGGTGACATGGGTAATTACCGTTGTTACATCATTTTTGAGACTTGCATTTAAGTCCATAAAATTTCTATAGCTTACTTTTCGGTTATGGTAAATTAGGCAACTCCAAAACTCAGCGAAGACAAGGTGAAGCAGTGTGTTGACACTAGACTTGGTGGAGAATACCCACCAAAGGCAGTTGCTAAGGTAATTCTGAGTATAATTTTGAATTGATACAGCAACATTTCTCATTCACTTCCCACTTGCAAACATAACAAAACCATGTTAAAAGTCAGAATGTGTTTGAATTGTTCCGAGAAATCTATTCCCCGTTTAAGATTCTCGTTTTTCTGTTACACATTCTTGCTGGAAACAGATGGCCGCTGTTGCAGCCTTATGCGTGCAATATGAAGCTGATTTTCGACCAAACATGAGTATCGTAGTGAAGGCTCTCCAACCTTTATTAAATGCTCGCGCCGGACCTCCCAGTGAATCACATCACTAGTGAAATTCCATCCCTCCTTCCTTGTGATCTATCCTGCTGAAGTTATCTTTTTGATTCCTTTTTGTAATATGTTACTGAAATCATTGCCTTATACAGTTCTCTTCTTCCTTTGATGATTACTCTCTTTTTTATTTATTTTTTCTGGTTAATTTTCTCTCCGTTTTATTTTTTTTCTTCCATGCATTGTTTAATGCAAGGAAGCATGCTACCAACCTATGAAGTGCGAAGGAAGTGGGTTGCTGTTATCTTTCCTCCCCCTTGTATTTATTTATTTTTTAATAATGGATTTTATTTAAGATTTGAATTTTTCTACACCCACCAGCTTGGTTATGATAGTTCTTTCTTTCATTTGGATTAGCTGTCAAGAAATGGTCAAATAAGAAATTGTACAAACAACTAGATATGATTTTAGAACATGCCAAGTTGACACGCTGTTGCTAGGTTATTATTATTCATTTTAATTTTTTTCACTTATATCTACTGCCCGGCTTCTAAATTCTTACGTGTGACTTTTGTTATCACTCCTTGTGTTTTATAAAAATAGTTATATCTATATTAGACTGTAAAATCCGGAAATCTAAATATCATGTAAATGATTACTTCTCGTGTTTCATAAAAGTAGTTGTATTTAGATTGTTATTATTATTATTATTTTTGTTTCTGTGAAATCCTTAAATTAAATATGGGGAATTTATCAAAGATTTAAAACAGAAGGGGTTCTACATTCTTTGGATATGTATGCTTTGTAATATTTACATACGTATGATATTAAAATTTTGAATTCTAAAATTTGCATGATGCAGTATGATTTTACAAACATATTAGAATAATATGTAGATGTAACTTATATTTGAAAATCAATCTTAAATGCTCCACCAAAGAAATTACATTTGTAAATTTAGAAAATATTAAATTGCATGTGATAGATTGATATTACATTTAGAAATTATACGCTTTTCTCTTGAAATTTGTTACAAATATTATGATAAAATGATATCAATTTTTTAAAAATTATATGATAAATATATGTATATATGTAACTCTTTTTTTATTTATTTATAAATTTCATTCTCAATTTTATGGGAATGAAGTGTGTGTTACTTAGTCCAGAAAATTAAATTTTTTTGTTTTATTATGATTATTTATTTATTTACTTACTTTTGGTGTGGGCATTGCTTGTTCAACTGCTCTTAACCCACATGTATTTAAAGTGAAGCTCTAAAAAAGAACGAACGCAAAAAAGGGTGATTCTTCTTGGAATAAATCTGCGCACAAGCATATAAATTATTTTCGAAGAAAAACTCACAATTCACAAAAATAAAAATAAAAAGTTAAATGGACCTCATTAATTAAATGAAAAAAAAAGTAAAAAATTCTCCAAATATCAAAATTTAATTAATTTATGAGTTTTTGTTGTTTCCGTTCCTATATATGGGTCCGTGCAACATTTTCACGATATCTTTATGATCTATTAATGGGATTTGACCAGAACGAAAAATTTTCTTTCTAAAGATATTCGATTTGGAACTATTACATGTTAGCATAATATCATCTTCAAACAACCTTGGTTCTCGTCAAGCAGCATAGAAGCACAACTCGTTCTCACCCGAAAGTATAAACAAATTGTCTTTAATCGACCGACCCACCCTCTGTCTCTTTCTCTCTGCTTGGCTGCTTTTACATGGACTCAACACGCATTTGTATGATTTAGAAAGTCTTACTTATCTTATAGTTTAACGGCTTACTTCGATCATTAGCACTTCTGAACACGAACATACTCTGTATTGTTCCGAAGGACAATGTCAATCCATAATATAATAATTGTGACTTTTTCTCTAGTAAATGTTACTCAAATTTTAATTATAATATAAATTATTTTGGTAATAATTTTGTTTATAGGGAATAAGGGAAATGACGCATTTAAATCCTATACACCAATTAAATAAAAGTAGGTCGTTTCTTGCTTCGACTATGATTGTGCCTTTTTTCTTCTCCTAAAAATCGATGAGATCAATTTGTCTTTTCGGATTCAATTAGATTTGAAAGGAGGTGGGTCTCCAATAAATGGAGTATTGATTAGAAATTTGGGTGACCTCTTTCAACCTTTAGATGCTTAGAGGAGGTGGAGTATGTATATACGGTGGGGTGGTGGCAGAGCCTTCGGGGTTAATATTAAGACTAATTTTTGATTTAGTTTGATGTTAATGTAGTAGGGTTGCTTGGCCTGAAAATATGACGTGGGTGGTGGAAGGGGATGGTAATGAGCGGAGAATGGTAGTGAGGTGGAGGATATGGTGGGCAGAAACAGAAGAAGGCGCAGATAGCATGGCAAGGGTAAAGAAATCGACCCCAAGGAATGTGAGGGAATTTCAGATTAGTACTTAATAAAGGGGTTCAAAACGACCTAGTTTTATTTAGTTAGTGTTTCAGATTTAAATGCCAGCTATAGCTCACTTCCCTTGTTTATATACATGTATTACATTTTTAAACTTCCGATCACCAAAATTGCAAATGAATCTGGTATTGTAAAAAGCATATATCTAAATGGAAAATGGGAAGCACAAACAAAGCACTTCCATAATATTACCCAAAATGTGATCACATGCAAATCAAAGTCAACTGTAATTATACAGTCCCTTGCATCTTTTTCCTTTTTTTCCCCCCAGTTCTCCTTCACATAGTTTGTTTCTTAGCCTGCCCATGGTTCAAAACATTTGATGACATACTAATGACTGGATAACCAGGAAATGCAATACAAATTCAAACCTCCTAACTACTTACATTTCCATATATAAAGAAATAGGGACCAAAGGCTACATTTCTTCAACAAAGCCATGTAAAAGAAAAGGCCTTGTGATAAAAGCAAATCATGAAGTCCAAAATTTTCATGTTCTCAATGATAGAAAAAAGAAAGGGAGGAAAAAACCTCCTATATTCTTCATAAAGAAGATAGTGCACCCTTGATTCTCAATAGAGCTACTAAAAATACCAGAAGGGCTGTACACACCACAAATGGCACGGTATATACTACAACATACTTATGATTTATGCACAAAATAATTATTATCTCCAAAATCTACAAATGGAAAATGAGAAAACCAAAGGCAGGGATTGTGATGTTGCTCAACTATTCACTACCTTTGCAAATCACTTATGTCAAGTGGGCAGAGCTGAATAACTTGACAGGTTGAAAGAATGTAGAAATTACCCTTCTGCATATGTAACTAAAATTACAAGACTTTATCCCTGATGATCACCTCTGCAGTCTGCTCTATGCCCTCGAGTCTGGGGCTTTACTCTTATCTGCGTCAGAGTTCTCCCTTCCGGACTGGCCTTCTGTATTACCAGCTTGATCTTTTCTACGTCTTCGAGCCTGAATGTTCAACCGCATCACAGTTTTATCTTTTAATTTCTAATGGCAGTCATAAAGGTTACAGTAGTAAAAATTCTGGTATTTATTTAGGAAAAATTGAAGAAAGAAGTAAATATTTTGGTCTTTTAATCGAGCTCTTAAAGATTTTATCAACATAACGACCAAAACTTTAGAAGAAAGAGTTTATATAATTATCGTTTGTTCTCCTTTCGAGGGAAGACTGCATAATTTTTAAATATTTTAAGTTGTCCAAGAAAGTTCAACTTTATGTCACAAACTTAACATGTATCATGTATGTATGTTAAATTCCAGCATAGAATCTTTTGTTGCAAGTTACAGTCAGCCATGTGAAGGTATATGCAGCATAGTTCTTTTTTTTTATTTTGTATATTTTTTTTGAGTTCTACATTTTGTTTTCTTTTCTTAAACAATTTTAACTCATTATTTCACTGGGTTTTATTACAAGAAATTCATATCATACCTCCCGTGGTAATGGATATTCCTCTGATTCAAGCATGCGGACTACTTCACCCATCTTTAATCTCTTTTCTGAATCTGGATCAACACATCTCAAAGCAGTCAACAGAGCTCGTTTGAGAGCAGTTGTAGATGGCTTAGTTTCCATTGTTGGGTCAATGACTTCTTCTGATCGCCTACTCCCAACCATCATTTTTAGCCAGTCAACCATATTAACCTGATATTGCGATATTGCAATAAGCCCAAAAACAAAGAAAACTCGAACCTTCTAGTCTAAAATTTAGGTACCTCCTTGTTTATACCAGCATATACTTATATAACTAAAACTTTTTAACCATCATTAGAGACATTCAATGCAAATATATAATAGTATTCTTGTCACTTCAATAGTAGAGCTTACATGTCTCCCACAATGTTTACAACATCCATTATTCAAAACACAAAGCTACATGTTCAAAATGTTACTGAATGATATGAGCTTACAAAAAGTTTCAAGTGATAAAGAATGGATAACCAAGAATAATGCTCAACAATTAATTGGTCACCTTTAAACAACAGACATATATATAAGAACTTTTAGGTTGCAGAAGGAAATAGAAGATACCTCATCTGCCGGACGGCCATAATCTACAGGTTCCCTTCCAGTGATTGCTTCCAAAAGCACAACCCCAAAACTATAAACATCACTCTTCTCATTTAGAAGGCCACTATTTGCATATTCTGGTGCTACATATCTGTAAAATTATGGGAAATAGATTGAAGGAAAATCAATAATTCTCACATATATGGATGTAGCATTTATGCATCTGTAGTGAAAAAAGTTAATGAGAAGCAAGCGGCAAAGTGCTTACCCAAAAGTGCCCATAACTCTGGTTGTAATGTGACTCTCACCAGCACCCAACAATTTGGCTAGGCCAAAATCAGAGATTTTAGCATTAAAGTCATCATCTAATAGTATATTGCTTGACTTGATGTCTCGATGCACCACTTTTGGTTCAATGGCCTCATGCAAGTATGCAAGACTGTAATGAGCGTATCAAGTTAAAACTTAAAAATTATAGCTTATGTCAACAACAAGTACGAAGTGTAGAACAAAGACAAGCTATACTTACGCCTTAGCAGTACCAAGTATAACTTTCATGCGAGCTTCCCAAGTAAGAGATCCATGTTGACGCATAGCTCCGTGAAGCCATTGTTCTAAATTGCCATTGTTGACATACTCATAGACCAACATCCTGGGTTGGATAAAAAATTAGAACACAAGCAAGTATGCAAGTATTCTAGTATGTCAATTGATACATTAACAAGTTCAGCTAATTCTTGAGGAATTTTCCTTGAAGAGATTCTGATGATTTGAACAGGATATATTGTCCTGTCAACAGAATGATGTAGCAAGTGGTCCTAACACATAATGACAACGCACAATCTTCCAACATATTCAATATCATTCCCTTCCAATAGCCTGTAGAATGATGTAGAAGTCCAACTTTTACTAGGACAATAATTTCATGCAACTACACAAAGAAATGAAAGTAGTAATCAAACCAAGCACTTTTCAAATGTGAACATTTCCTTGAAGCTTATAAAAGAAATTAGTTCTCTCATTGTAACTTCATACTTCATGAGGGGTTCAGTGGTTCAGTTAAAACTATGAGACACCTCGATTTGCACTATGGTGTAGTGAAGAATAAACCAAGGAATGATAGTAATCAAACCAAGCACTTTTCAAATGTGAACGTTTCCTTGAAGCTTATAAAAGAAATTAGTTCTCTCATTGTAGCTTCATACTTCATGAGGGGTTCAGTGGTTCACTTAAAAGTATGAGACACCTCGATTTGCACTATGGTGTAGTGAAGAACAAACCAGAATATCCATAAAAAATAGATACAATTAACTCCTTTTTACATAATATTACAATCATTTATGCAAGCATCACGCGCTAAAGCTTTACTAACCTTTGGGTGCCCTCAATGCAATACCCCAGAAGTCTAACTAAATTTTTATGCCGCACATGGCCAATGGCCTCAACTTCAACCTTGAAATCCTTCTCTGCTTGACCTCTATAGACCCCAAATACAAAATAAAAGAAAATTAAATCAACTTAAGCTTTAAAATAAGTATATGGAAGGAAAATGTTACGAGTCAACAGATAATCTCACTTACAGATTGTTGAAGATTTTCTTAACAGCTACTGGAGATCCATTAGCCAGATGGCCCCTATAAACAACTCCGTACCCACCCTCACCAATAATATTATCCTTTGAAAACCGATTTGTCGCAACTTGTAGATCCCTCAATGTAAACCAATGTCCCCAACCAAGTTGAGAGAACTCAGGTAGACCAGATAAAGGCGAAGAAAGAGTCATAGGGTGTGAAGAAGGTCGATGGGCATTATTTTTACCGCCACCGTGATTCCCTTTTTCTCCTGATCCAGAACCAGAATCATGTTTCTCTAGCTTATTAAAGGATCCGGACTGACTGCCATTATCAGCATTGTTTGTCTGCTCATTTTTCAAATGCACCAAAAGCTTATCAGAGTCTTTGTCACTGTATTTGTCCTCTGAGATGGGGAAACCCCCATCATATGCACCACGATTATTTGCCGAATTTTGATCAACTCTTATCTCTTTGATTTCACTTGATACAGTTTGGTTTTGGCTAATGGGAAGTCGGTTAGTAGTCCTCTTGGATTTCTTTCTTGATACACAAAATGGAAGCAACAAGAGGATTATAGGAACTACCACAAAAATCACAACCAAACCCCACACTGGGAGATGAAAGATTGGGGTTTTCTTTGTCAGATCATCGATGAGCCCCATTTCTGTTGATTCCAATAATTCTGCAGATTAGAATATGAAAGATTTGAAATAGCCACTCTATAAAAGTGACCAAATTATATGGCCCTAACGCTGAAATTCATATATCATGCATATACCAAAATTTGAAATTTCTTTTGACATTTTCAAAGACGGGCAAAACATAGAAATGCTTCTGAGTTTAAGATCAAATACATCATCAACTAGAACATGGGCATATTGCTGAAACTTTACTTCTTTATGAGAAGAAAGAATAAGGGAGGAAAGAGAAAAGGAAAAAAAAAACTTAGATATACAAATTATCAATTTTCCCCAGATGAAAGGAGATGAAATATACAAGAGTGAAAGTAAAAGGAAGGCTAGCTGGAAAGAAAGAAAAGTATAATTTTTAAATTAAAAGATAAAAAATCTCCATGCTTGCAAGCAAATGAGAGAGTACAGAAATAATGGGAAACAAAATATACAAGTCATCACTTTTTATACTTCCACACGACAAGAACGCAACACATTTTTCATGAATGATCGAGATATAAATGCATACATTGTAACTAAAAATGCATACACTCATATATACCTGTATGTGATGAGATTCAGAGAAATCAGACTTCCTACACAAAGAATTAACTGAACTCCTATACCCCAGATCTCTTATAGAAAAAGCACCACAACCCATTTGAAAATGAAGCCATCCGAGTGTGCAAGAATCAATTCCATTGTCAAAAAAATCAAATCCTAGTACACAGATAGCTTTGTAGACTTTCCTTTCTGGGTCTTATGTAATGCCCAAATGGGTATCTAAATCAATCAAGACCCACAGAAAATGAACCTTTTATGGAGAAGACAAGAGAAATCCTCTTCTTGAAGTTGAAGGGAATTGCAGGGCACATGGAATTCTGAGATGTATGGAATGGTTGTGGTAGTGGTGGGGATAATATGAAGGTATGGACTCTTATCAAGGGTAGGTAATGTACATATAGTAGTAAAACAGAAGCATGATAATTTCAAAACTAAAGGAAAAAAAAACTCTTGAAAAAAGATAGAGCTTTTGCAATTTTCAAAAATTGACTCTTGAGGAGAACTGTGAATGTATGATTGATTACCAGAAGCTCTACCTCAAATTCTAAAACAGAACTTCACAAGTAGCTTAGTAAAGAAGCTGATAATGTATGTGGGTTATTTTAATTGAAAAGGCATTTCCAGTATTTGTTTAAATTCAATTATTGATTGTTAGTCAAACTTAAAACATCATAAAATAAGGAAAATTACTCAAAAGTAAGAAGTAATTATGACCATAGGAGAAAAGCAATCCCTGAGATTTATTTTAATTGCATTACAGTGAGAGGTAGGAAGGTGAAATGAAAAAACTGGGACACCATTTTAGAATAAATCAATGTTTTAGGATGTCTTCAATCTTCATTTAATGGGTAATATTTCATGGGAAAATAAAGAAAAATGTAATCTTGAGCATTGTGAACTCTATTTTCCAAAATAATTGCTGATGCAAATATTGGGATATGTAATTATAAGTCAAAGAAACAGACTGGATGCCACACCAACTTTGTGGGGGGTCATAAATACCCTTTTTCTTTCTCTGAAATTTGCCAAAGCGCCCTTCATGTTTGTGGGGAAAGTGTCGTAGACTTGTAGTAGTGTGTGGGCATGATTATCAAAAACAGTAGTAACAATACCTCAACCCTTTCTGTATAAGTGTCTTTCGATTTTATTTTATTTTTCACTTAAATTTAGGAAAACTTTTTATATGTTAATATTTTATTTTAGTTAAAATTTTATTTAATTATTAATTTTTTAAATAAAATAAAATATTTAATATATAAAAAATTCACCTAAATGTATGTATAAATAAATCAAATGACACTTATATTGAAACTCGAACCGAGAAAGTACCGCAGTAGATACCAAAGACTACATACCACAAAAAGTGCTGGAAATGCTTCTGGGGATCTCTTTAATAAGTTTTCAACAATGCCCAACCATCAACCATGGCATAATTTTCCTGCAATAATTATATTGAGTTAGGGAATTATTGGTTTCATGAGGAAGCAACAAAATTATGATGAGTTAGTGAAACACAAAATGATGAAATCTGATTAATTTATCAACAGAAAAAAGGATGAAGTTGATCCAATTACATGCACGCGCACATGGTATCATATATGTATTTATGTGTATGTGTATGCACTTTTATTTAGTTAAGTGATTAATATCTGAGCATTTCTTTTATATGTCTATATAATTATATGGTTTAGTTGTGCAAAGTGTATTTTCGTTACACATATATTTAAGTGAAATTAGTACAAGTTATATACTTTATTTAATTACTAAAAAGTAGAAAAAGTATTTTAAAGAAATTTTAACATATATATATATATATATATATATATATGTATGTTAAAATAAAATAAAATATCAAATATTTACTAAATTTCATATTATAATGTTTGGCTGGTTGCTATACTGTTAAAAGACCCTTTTAAGTGAAATAGAGTAACCAAAGGAATGTCTCCTTTTGGCGACCATTCATTCCACTATTTAGAGCTTTCGTAATACACTAAGTATGGTGAAGGAAGCACGAGAGTTTGAATTTTATCGGTAGTTTTTTTTTATAAATAATCTATAAATATTATTGTAAGTCCTCAAAAAAACTAGAGTCTCCCCATTTAAACTTTTTCTCTACTCAAAATAATAATAATAATAATATACTACAAATATAGTATATTTGCATTTTCTAGCTGGCCCTAATAAATAACCTACACTTTTTCTTTACTAAAAATAATAATAATATACTACGTATATAGTAGATCTGCATTTTCCAGCTGACCCTAATAAATAAAGGGTCGGCAATTTTTTTTTCTCTTTTCTTTTCTTTCTTATTTTTTCCTTACAACAAAGTGAGTCAATATATAGGCAATATATTCGTAATCAATAATAATGTCACTTAAAATTAAAATCAACTCTAACTATGAGCAATACTTACAAAAATCAATCGCACAGAAAAAGGAACATAAGATCGTTCTGCAAACAGTTGAGATTATGTTGGGTTTACGGTAAATTTAGAATATTAAATATGGAGGAAGAAAAAGAACTCAGGAGAGTAACTCTATGTATATTTTCAATTTGGTTTCATGTTTCAAGATATCTAGCTTTAATATCATTCACCAAAAAGATTCAGTATTTCCAGCCTTCGATTTAGTGTCCAGGGTTGGGTTTAGCCGTTTAGGAACTGATAAACTTTGAGGTAGTACCGTAATTTAACATTGTTGCAACGGTCGACTTTTAACCCGTACTAAAATGTAAGTCAAATTAATATATTTTTGGATATTATTAAAATTTGGTAAGCACAAGTTGTCAACGAAAATTGATTCAATTAATAAAATTCAACAAACGTTTTCATTAGATCGAAAGTTTGAGTTTTACTGGCCGTCGGAGTCTTGTTAATCATCCTCTCCTTGATGAGTATAAGGACGGAACTATATTGAGACAAGAGATAGTGGCTATCTCTCTCAATTTTTCAATAAATTTATTATCACCTCTAAGATTTTATAAAATTTTTATATGTATTATATATTATCTTTTACATTTTGTCTCATCCGATAGTCTTTTTTTTCTCTTGTCCTCTCAATATATCATCATAGTTTTGCTTATGAGTGAGTAATATGTTCGAGTCTTATTAGCTGTCATTTTTTGTGAATAATATATAAATGTCATCGTAAATAGATCAGTGACATAACTAATTTTAGATGAGAGTTCCTTAACCTAAATTTTTTGTTACCCTAAAGAATATAAATAAAAATGACACTGAGTTATAATTAACTATTTTATTGTTATGCCTATTGATGATCTTAGCGTGCTAACAGATCAAATTTATGTGAAATTGAATATTTTCTGTTGTTGAAATTGGATATTTTCTGTATTTTATGATCCAATTAAATATAGCTGATTAATGTCGAAATCAGGTTCCATATCCACAGGACCACAGGCCGCATGATATATATATATATACTCCGTACATTGAATTGTTACAATTCTGCTTAATTTGCCATAAAAATTTATTATTACCAGAAACATGTAACTATATATAGATATATATGATCTCGTGCTTTAATTGTTCAAATTATTCAACATACACACACATGCGAATATTTACACGTCTGATGGTGACTCTCATATGCACGCACACATAGTCAGTATATAGTTAAAGAAATAAAGGCTACCTTTGTTTTGCGAAAAAATATTTTTTTGTTAATTTTTACTGTTTGATAGAGGAAAACTTTTTTCACTGTTTGTCATGCAATGGAAGACCAAAAGCAAGAAAAATACTTTTCGTTTCTTTTAACTTGATCGAAAATTGATTTACAAAGTTAAAAAAGAAGAAAACATATTTTAGGAAATAATCACATTATTTGATATCTTTTCAAAATTTCAGCCTAACACCATTTTCATAGAAAACTTTTTCTTAAAAACATCTCCTCAAAAATTAATTTTCTTAAAAACTTTCTAAAAGACTGTTTCCATAACAAACACAACTGAAATTAATCGGAAAAAATATTTTCATAATCGCTATATTGAAACCGACAATAATAATAGATAACACCAAAAGGTTATGCTTTAAAATTGAAAAAGCAAATTCTAGGTGGAGATTAGCTGTCTAAATATGGAAAGCACATCAAAATCAAAGAATTGAGAACTAATTTAGTTCTTTACTTTTGCTTAAGAAATTGAAATTATCCATTGATGCGACATCTCTTGTTTCTACAGAGATTTCTTTAGTAAAATATTTTTGTCTCTTTTCTGTTGTTGTCTGCACATTGTAATAGTACATAATCTATGATGCATAATGTTTCTATTTTATCTTTATGCAATTACCCTGCTTTTCTTTATTACACTACATTGCCTTCTCTTCGTATGACCTCGTAATAGTGTTCAAACATCATAATTTTCATATATTATAATATATTGACCAGTTGACACTTTGACATATTATTTGTGCGTCTTACTTAATCTTTTATTTTTATTTTTATTTTTATTTTTATTTATTACAAAGAAAAATATTACTTGAAACTCACACACCAACACACACCATAATAAATACATCCTAAACCCCCAATTTGTTCGCAATTCAAAAGAGACAATTATATAATTATTTGAAACACATGTATTGGACTAAAAATTTTACCTTCTTAACGCATATTAAATTAAGCTTGTGATGTATATGTCGAGTACATATAGATTAATCGTTCAAGTTTACATAATATTATCGACAAAACTTAAAAAAGAAAATAATCAAGATATTATGTGTGTGTATATATATATATATTCGCACATATTAGAGGTTGTAGCTTTTCAATATTTGGGAAAAGGTCAGAAAAAAAAAGAAGTGCAATTGCAAAATCCATGACAATTGGTGGACTGGTTGGTAAAATAATGCGGCAAAGACCATAATTTTTGGACTTGTGTCAACATCAACAAAGATAATATTTGTTTTCCCAAAACAAACATTATGTTAAATTTGCACGGTGCCAGTGAAATTTGAGTAGTGTAATTGTTGTGAAATTTGTCTTCTACCATTTTAGGGGAAGTAATCATGAAATATAGCAACATAAAGGACAATCCAATTCTTGTTCCATATGATGCCATAAACTTTTTTATTTTTTCTATTAAAATTTCATGTGACATTTGACCAAAATTAAAACCAAATAGTCAAAGCATGGAAAGTGGTCTAAAAAATTTCCTGTAAAAGAGCCAAAATCAATCACTAAACATTATGGTCACAAGATCTGTGGAGAATTTAATTGTTAACCGACAACCCCGTGGCTCCTCTGGTGTCGGTTGGAGTTATTATATACGTAGTAGATATTTTCATTTTTCCAGCACTGAAATAAATAAATAAATATTCCGTAATTAAGTACAGAATCTGTACAATAAATAATGCATGGTGGAAATTAATTCCCGACAAGTATGATGAAAAAATTAATTAGCCGGTCATAAATTTGGAATTGATTGAATTATTGTGTTTTTTTATTTTTATAGTATCTGTTTAGGACAATAAAACAAAACTTAAAAAATGTCATTACACAAATATGAGTACTACGTTATCTCTATAATTTTGAAATTAAGAAAATATAAAAGTGAACTGGCATGTAGATGGCAAATATATGAAAGAATCACAACAAAGAAACGATTTTATGCTTCACAGGTTACTCAAACGTAGACGCATTTATTTATTTAATATTTAGGGTGTAAATAGTCTGTTTAGGCTTGTACTTATTAGTATTGTGGTACGTGATATAATATGAGAGTATTTTATGTGATTTTTTGTTATACGACGTACTATTACTATTACGTGCTACAAATTCTATATAATATATCAAAAAAACAGTAATTTGTATTATTTATCTTTCTTATCGAATATAATTTTTTCAATAAAAATTAATAATCTAGCCCACACTAATTCGTTCATTTTGTAGCTTTTACTATTTAAATCACAAGTTTAGATACACCGCGGACTATCATAATCAAATCAAAATTTCTATTTGTATAAAAAAAATCAAAATTTCTACACTCGTGAAACAAAGATGTACTAAAATAAAAAAAAATTAAAAAAAATCAAATACTAAACTCATCTATTAGATTCCAACTTCTGCCAAAAGGCCTCAAGTACCTTCCAATCCAGTTCAAAGCATTCAAATGGGAGAGAATATTCAGAATATAATAACACAAACGAACTCCAAAAAAAGAGACATGAAAGTTTGGATAATTTGGCTGTACTCCTTACATACAACAATTTTTTAAACAAAATAAAGGAGTAAAAAATAATACTCCTACTTTCTTAATCGAACTAGATCTTATGTCACTGGCAAAGATTTGGTGTCCCCTAAATAATTATAACGGGCAAATATTTATTGGCTCAAACAAGACGAGTTTTAATTCTTTTAATCAAGGTCTTATTTTCGAACTCTTTTGATTTTTAAATTCTTTTTAGAGTCTGTCTAAAGTATGATCCAATTTTTTAAAAATAATTTAGGTGTAAGATATCGATAACAATTATTCTTTTTGTACTATATAAATAGGAGATGATTTAGACTAATTTATTCCTACAAGCACACAGTCCATATACATCAAGAAAACACATTAATAATATGCGATGTAATACATAATGTGATAAAAGTACATTTTTATTCTCTAAAAATTCTCTCTTACTCCTAATTTAGTCTATTTGACCTACCAACATTTAATTTTTCATTTATTTTGTTGTTTTCTTTAAAAAAAATTCCATTAATTCACATTAATATGTATAAAAATCCTTATCTAATGAACAAAAACAAAAGGTAAAAATCTTATACACCCCACTTTTCCTTATCAAAGAAATGAGAAAGTGAAGAAATTGCATGAGTTTCCAGGAAGCTCGAGAAACTGATTTTGTAGTTAATTTACATATACGTCCGTGCACAACATTAGTACTTAATAATTTTGTATTGGTGCAAGGTGGGTGAGTTGCAGCTGGTGGTACAAAAATTTTAATTAACTCCACAGTTTTATTTTCTTGTGGTTTGATCTAAAGCTGATAATGGAAAGCAGTTGGATATGCTAACAAAAAAAATATTGCACCTAATCTTAGTTTTTTGTCTGATTAATGATATGTAGGGTAATGGCAAAAATATGATAATTGTATGTTATTATGGATTTTTTGAAACATCCAATTTTATTATATTGACTTTCTTTAAGGAATTGATTATAGATATATTTGTGCATGTATTTTGGTATATTTACATATTGGAATGGACTATTGACAAAAATTTGCATTACAAATTCTATACAAAGGACGTTGCACGTAGAACTATATGTCATATTTATTTTAGTTTAAAGTTTAGAGATTTTAGATTTTGGTTGTATAATTTATACTAAAAGAATCTAAGATATTTAAATTTAAGCCGAAACAAACGGGTCAATAAAAAATTCTTATAAAAATACCGTATCTTTCTTTTTTATTGTAACTCGTAGACTCTAAGGGACTATACATAATTAACATTGTTAATTTTCAAATGATCACCATATGGTGATTAAATTTTATTTGTCAACTTAGACGTGGAAATGCCAAACACTTGAACTAACCTAAGTATTTGTTCCAATTATTTAACTATAAAAAGGGTGGAAAAAGGAAAACTCAAGAAATGATTGGATTAGTACGTATTACCATTGAATTAACCTAATTTTACATCAAGTTTGAGAATATTTGCATATATGTTATGTGTTAAAAAATATTGTAAATTTCATATATTCCATATTTGTTTATAAAGAGTAGATTTTTTGTTTATAGATTGAGATTCTCGCCGTAAAAAGTTCAGAAATAAGTTTTATTATTATTATTATTGTTTTATTTTTTTGACTTCTTAAATTCTTATGAAGCAAGGGACATTATCTTTGGAAAACCCATATATGCTCCTAGTTGTACTTGTAAGCCCATTAGGCTGTATTTGTGTGTGCTTAGCAAGGCGCTGAATGGACTAACGTCTGACCGAAACAGAGAAGTATGCATTCAGTTTGTTTGTTTTCACACAGAGATTCAGCACTGATTCCCTATTTTTGCCTTTGAATGAAAAAGCGGTACAATTGTTAGAGAATTTCACGACTAAATTCTTCATATTAATATTTTTTTTGCATCGATCAGTAATTAAATACCACAATGAGAAAAGTATCAAGTTAATTACTCGGAACAAATAGTACTAGTAAGGGTATAAAAAGTAAATGGATACATTCAGATGTGTCATTCAATTAAAATATCAAATGAATTTACTAATTTCATATTCAAGATTTAAATATAACTCTTAATAATGTTGGGCGTTCAAATTTTATATTCAGTATTTGTTGCTTAATTCTTAATAAAATAAAAGCATGCAGCCCAAGGGAAACTCCATATTCACTCCTCTGTTTGTCAGTGAAGTGTACCCACACTACATTTATGTCTTGCAGTACACGATAAGTTAGATTCTAAGTGAAATTGTTATCATTTTGTATTATATGGATTCATTATCCTCAATTAGTTTTGTAAAACTAAATCTCTTTTGTTGAAACTTGAAAGCGTCAATGCATGTATATATGAGATTGGACATATTATATTCAAAAGTGCTCATATCTTTCAAAATTAAAAATATATTTTAATTTTTTTAAAATCAAATGTCGACATGTTAAACTTTAAAATTAATGTAATTTATATAATAATTGGATTCCAATTATGTTGCGATAAAGATTTTTGTTATGAATATTAAGAAAACAATAGTTGTATCAAATTTAGTAATTTAAATTGATAGTACTTTGTCAACAAATATTGGTTCAACTTATAAGACTCAACATGCGCTTTACAGGTAATGGTCTTGCTAGCCGTCCTTTTGCTTAATGTAAATGGTCAAAAAAGTGGGTAATGAGTTCGAATCTTACTAGTTGTTCTTCTGTTTAATATAAACGCTCAAAAAAGTGGGTAATCTTTAAATCTTTAAAGAGGCCGATGACATGTTTCGCTAGCCGTCCTTTTGATAATAATTTAAAGTTTAATATGTAATTGTTTAAATAAAATTTAAAATGTATATATAATTTTGTAATGCTAATAGTAATTTTTATAAACAAATCTACCATAACACAATGAATGCAATAGAAGAGATTCCTAACATATCATAGAAAATAAATATAAATAATCAAAAAACTTTTCAAAATGTCATTTTTAAATCACGGTTAATTATAAAAGGAAAGTTTTGATTTTCTTTGAATTTTAAATTATCCTAGGATCTATTTTTGATCTGTGAGTTTCTAATTCGAAATCTCAAACTGAATTTAGTATCATTTTAATGAATTGACATGTGCAGCAAATGACCAAATAAATATCTGAAAGAAAGAAAAACAGGAAAGAATATTGAACAACTTACTCCATCCATACAAGCAAAGACGATGAGTATTTTTCTACACCGTGATTTAATTTGGGTATGCATGATTATATTAAAATTTAAAATCTGAATAATAACAATAGTCCATAATAATATCGTAATTACTCCATATAAATATCGTATTATATATCGTTACATTAAAAAAACGTGGAGCGCGGAGATCAAGACAGTGACGGGCCAAAATAAAATAAGGACAGGTCCAGGATAAGGAAATGGGGATGCATTTTCTTTTTGTTGTGAAAAAACTCTGATTGTATCTTTCTTTTTCTTTCTTCTTCTTCCTGACCTTGTATAATTTTTTTTCCTCTTTCAGTCCTATCCACAGTTGCAGACATAGCCCAAATATATATTTCAATCAGATGACCAACTTCCTTTTTCTCTCTCTACAATTACTGTGCTTACTCTCTCTCTCTACTTTTTATTAATCAGACGTTTATGTATACACTCCATTGTTTGAGAGTAAGCCTTTGGCTACACAACTGTTGTTTGGAAAGATCTTGCTATTCAATCTTGAGGTAATATTTGTTTCTGGGTATTTGTTTGTTTGTACTGAATCCCATTTAAGTGGTCAGATTGTTATTATTAGATCATGTTCTTCTCTGAACTTTTGAGAGTTTGAGATCAGCAGATTCAGTATTGATTTGGTTAGTTTGTTTTAGTTCCTGTTGTGGCTTTTTGTCAAACAGATCGTGTGCATTCGTTCTTTAATGCCAATTGCATTAGTTTACTTTCAAGATTGCTGCTTTCTTACTGGAGTTGTTGCTCATTCTGTGTTAAAAGCAATGTATTCATTCTTAAAATACGGGTAGATGTGAAGCCTGTTTTTGAAACTCAAATGAAATAAATCATGTTAGGCTAGTATTGCCGGACCCCAATAATTGACTGGCTTAATTTGAGTTATTTCCACCGGCCCTCGGGCTTATCACCTATGTTGTCTAGTCTTTGAGATCTAAGGTGCCCCATGTCCAATGTCTTAAGTAATCTTGTAAGGATCTATTGGAGAGGCAACTGGGGTTGTATTATTGAGGTCAATATTTGCTTTGAGAGTTTGTGGAAGGCTTATGAACTTTAGTTCTGCTATCGATTCAGCTAAAATGGATCACGAAGTAGACTTCAAATTTGGGGACCTAAGTTTCGACTGAATTAGACTTCAAGATAATTCAGCTATGTTACTTACTTGGATGATCCTAAGTTTTGACTAAATGCTTCTGGGGTACTCGGAGTTTGTTTGCTGTTTACCAATCAAGGTGGAACTCCAGATTCCAAAAATTTATTGGCAAATAAGTTGAAGTTGGATATCAGTTTCCTTGTCATATTACTGCTATACTGGGTCCGTGGTTGAAGTGGATGGTCATCCAGAGCATGTTTATTAGCAATGGTGTTGAAATCGAATATTGGACGCCACATAATAGGTCTCAGTTTCTTTCTCAAATTCTCATGATAAAATATGTCACTCTTTAAGAGAGAAGAAATTAGAATGCATGTTGAGGATCCCAAAAGCAAAACGGGAAGTTCATGAATTCTCTTCGCTATGTAAAAAATTTACTATTGCGTTCATAACTATACCTTACATTCTCCGCACTAAAAACACCTAGCACAATTCATGCATCACGTATACCTGATACAAGTCACACAATCATATAAATCTAGTAATACCTAAGAACGGAAGGCGTAACAAAAGCAAGCCATACAATTAGCATCTGGCTAAAGATATATGTGATAAAAACATTAAGAGCATAAAGGTAAAGCAACTGACTACCTGCATACGAAACAAAATAATGCATCGACTGATGAATTCGGAGGAATAAAAGGAAGAAAGGATAGAGACAGAGTTATGAAGTTGGAGAAGCAAGCACTCAGTCTGTGTTAATCAAACACGCAAGACATAATTACTTAACCAAATGGTGTTTGCTTCTGCAATAGGGAAGCTACAAGCCTACAGTTGAGATTTATGAAGGGAAGGCTAAAAGAACAGGGAAGAATAAACCAAAATAAAGTGATGACATTGTTATAACTCTGATGTCTCCTGGAAACAATTTACCTCTTCTATATCTAAGACCGTAATGAAATGAATGAGAAATCCATTTCTTTTACGGTCCTGAATTCCTGATGGTGATATCAGATCTCAATATTATTTTTAATTTTTACTTATTTCATTCAAATTCTATGTAATCAAGCTGTGATGTGCTCACTTTCAATCAAGATCAAGAAGGAGCAGATTTAGACATATTAGATTTCTTTGTTAGATTCAAATTGCCTCTTCCACATACACATTGCACTAGTTTTTTATGGAGTATTTATTTAAAATTTTAATATAGATTTTGATAGATACAATTGTTTAGCGACATGGATATAAACTTCCACTTAAGTTCATAAAATATCTGATTGTATATACCAGGAGCCAGATAACACTGTAGCAGGGATCATATTGTATCTGGCCTTTGGTGGAAAGTTCATTCAGATGGTTGAAAAGAGCTGAAGACTTCTTACAGAAAGGCAATATTGTGAAAGATATCAACTGGGAAAATGATCAATAAATCACTTTTCCTGACCTATCTTTACCTACTAATCTACATTCTACTCTCTTCTGGAGTTATATTGTACAACAAGGTAATTTCTTCAGTTCTGGGTGCATGTCTAATCTTTAAGTACTGGGCGATCTATCATTTTTTCTGTGAATTTGCAAAATGTATAATTGTATATAGACTACGAAGATGGATGTCGTCACCCAAGAATTGGAGCCTTGTGCTTTGAATCCTCATAGGCTCATAGTACTTAAGCTTGTTAATCTGGGAAATTATTTGCTGAGACTTGGATATAGAAGTACTATATTGTTAATAAATCTTAAAAAATATTGAGAGTGTTATTTCTCTTCTTAGGTTTAACCTAGAGAATTTTTATTCATCCACTTTGAAGTGTTACTGAATGTATAGTTTTAGCCGTTTAAGTATTGGCGCACCTCCTTTGCATGAGCTGATTTCTTTGAAGTAACCAATTTTTTTTTTGTAGACATCTGGTAGGTTTCATTATGCAATGAATAATTTTTAAATTCTATTTGCACAATTGCCATGTGCTTCAGGATTACTCTGAAATTCGAAGCTACGTTTCACGCTTATAAAATTTTACTGCCCAGCATCTTATGATCGAATAATTTTAATTGCAGTGGGTTCTCTCACCAAAGTACTTCAACTTTCCGTTTCCCATAACACTCACCATGATTCATATGGGATTTTCTGGTGCCGTAGCATTCTTTCTTATTCGTGTTTTTAAGGTAAGAATCTCTATTATATATCAACAATCTCATTTTTTGTTAGTTTTTCCAATTTTGCATTTATACATGTGATTGACTATTGTATTGTTTCTGTTTTTAAAATATAATATGTGATTGGTATTAATTTTATTTGAATCTAATAATTGCCCCAATTTGTTTGACAGGTTGTATCTCCAGTTAAAATGACATTTGAAATGTAAGATATCTAATTTCATTCGAAAAAACCTATTTCTTTCTCTGTTATTAATATTTTAAACTCCCTGCTATCGTTTGAAAAGATGATGTTGAAATGTAGACATTATAGCTTTGGCTAGAAAGATGTATTTCTTTCTGTATCATCATCATTATCAATCATGATTGTTATTAAGTTATTATTAAATTTATTTTTTATATTTATAATAATAAATATCATTGTTATAATTAATGTTATTATTATATGTCAAATTCCCTGTTCGTTATGGTAACTCTCCCCCACCTCCATTCTTTTGATTGGTATGACAGATATGCAACATGTGTGATTCCAATAAGTGCCTTCTTTGCTTCCAGTCTGTGGTAAGTATTCAAGCAGTTATATGTTCTGTTTATTTTGCAGGCTTTGGTAATGAATTGCTTCTTAATCTTGCTATTAGATAATGAATTGCTTCTTGATCTTGCATAGTATTTTATGCTCATATTGATCAAAAACTTTAGTGTAATGAACAATGATGATTGAATCCATCAGGAATATATCAATTGGTCGAATATCTTCACTTTCTCTTCAATTATCTCTCATGGATTATCTTTTAAATTGTTAAACATGATCCAACTTAACCATAAGGCATGAGTTTTAACTTAATATTATGCATAAAAGGGGAATGAGGAATTCTATGCTCTGGTAAGAAGGCACCGTACCCTAGTTTCCTCATGGCATCAGATTCTCACCAGTAATTGTGGTTATTGTGAGCATTTTTAAGCTAGCCCATAGGCAATGGGCCTTTCCGTTTGCTCCAGAACAGGGCAGAGGCCTTAGATATTGACCTATTTGTATTTGGGGGTAGTTCGTATTTTTTTTTCTTTTTTGTTATAGCTTGTTCTAGATACATAGGGATTAGGCAAATTTTTTGAGATAGAATATGATTTTGGCTTTTGTTTGTGATTCAAGAGTTACATAATTTTTGCAGTTGTTTCTTATTAGTTTTCAGTTTGCTATTGTTGTTGCTGAGTTATATTTGCTATTTTTTTCTTGCGTGGCATACCTTACAGTTGTCGATATAGGTTGAAATATCGTTCCTTTGTCCTGTTTGAATGTATATGCTAGCGCATGGGTATAGTAGCAAGTAGCAACTCGTAAATGTATACTAGAGCATAATATTTAGGTGCTTTGTGCCACTTTTGGCTTAGAAAGTTTCCTTTCTTAACTAAACACTATGCTGCTCATATGTTACTAATACAAGACCTGATAATATGTTACACTTCTTTTGGAAGCATAAGGATTGAGTTCTCTCTGGATAGATGAAGACTGTATAAGTTGTGCCATGAACTTCCTCTGTATTCAGATAGATAATACCTTATATTTATCAATTCTGATAATTTCATATACAATTAAGAACTTTTAACCGTTCTTTAAAAAATTTACTTCACTTGGTTTGCTTCAAATTAAGATTTCTTTAGTGTGTTGCTAAAGGTATGCTTCCGAATTCTCCTAATTGGTCATCACTTGAAAGACAATCACTTAGATTTACTGTCTTTGGGAAACCTGTAATTTCAACTTCCGTTGCAGTATCTGTATTTTGAACAATAACATCCACCCACTTGTACTTGTTTTCTGACTCAGGTTTGGTAACACTGCTTATTTGCATATATCTGTGGCCTTCATTCAGATGCTCAAAGCCCTAAGTATGTTGCACCAAATTTAAAACAATTTGTCGATTATTCTATAAATTTGATGAAGAGCTGCTTACTTCCAAACTTGGAATGTGTTACAGTGCCAGTTGCCACATTTCTTGTGGCTGTCTTGTGGGGGACCGATAAATTAAGATGGGATGTGTTCTTGAACATGGTGCTGGTCAGTGTTGGAGTTGTCATTTCTTCATATGGGGAAATCCATTTTAATGTAATTGGTACAGCTTACCAAGTCACAGGCATCTTTGCAGAAGCTTTGAGGCTAGTCTTGACTCAAGTCCTCCTACAAAAGAAAGGCTTGACTCTGAATCCTATTACAAGCTTATATTACATAGCTCCATGCAGGTATAATAGTTCATTGCCTTCTCCAGGAATAAATGAATTTTTTAAGTGTTGTCTGCTTAAATTTAAAATTATGGGTGGAGTGATTTTTGATGTATTGTGAACCAAGATGACTTTCAGTATACTCATTTCTCATTAAAATGCCTTAACCACCCTAGCTTTGGTGTTCTTTGCCATGTAGAAACACACATGGTGACAAAATTTGTTAATGAAGCAAAGTTTGCTTATGCACATCCCTTCGCAATTTTAGCTTAGTTATATGTATGAATGAGTTTTCTTAGAGTACAAGAAAAGTATGCACTCTCCTGTAACTCCTCTCCTGCGGCAATGCCTTTTGTTGGTCAACAAAGACACTTACTACAGTTAACACATTTTCCACGTGCAGTTTTGCATTTTTGTTTGTTCCTTGGTACTTCTTGGAGCAGCCTGGGATGGAAGTTTCTCAGATTCAGTTCAATTTTTGGATCTTTTTCTCCAATGCTATATGCGCTTTAGCATTAAACTTCTCGATTTTCTTAGTGATTGGTAGAACTGGAGCGGTGACCGTTCGAGTTGCTGGTGTCCTGAAAGATTGGATACTGATTGCTCTTTCGACTGTAATATTCCCAGAGTCCATTATAACTGCTTTGAACATTACTGGCTATGCAATAGGTATTTGAATTAATTATCAAGAATGCTGAAAGTTCTCAGTGATAATATAATTATTTTATCTTACTATATCCTTTTCTCTCTCCTTGTATATTTCTGCAGCACTATGTGGTGTAGTTATTTATAACTACATAAAAGTGAAGGACGTTCGGTCATCTCAACTTTCTCCGGAAAGTATTCCAGAAAGAATGACAAAGGTTAGGTCTTGTAAATTGTAATACCTCCAATCTTAGGACCACTTATTGTATTATTCATTTTCCTTAATTTTTTTCTTGATCTAGTTCTTATACTGGTGTATAAGTTATCATGCTCAAGATTCATATGTCAGTTGTGATAAGATTTTGTAATCATATTGATGGCACAATTAGACTGAGCCTGGTATTAAACATACTTCTTGCACCTTTTATGTATATGTACCCCAAACTTACAAGCCTTAAACTGGTTACCGTAATTTCATTAAGTTATAAAATCATATTAATCGATAAATGTAGAAATACAACTGTAACTAACAGTTCCGTATGTTTTGTGGATTTCGTCAAATAATTACATTATATTGGGACCATTCTTAATATAACAACTGATGATGTTGTAATGGCCTAATGGGAATTGCAAGAGAAAACCAAAGATGTTTTATTATATTTACAAGTAAGGTTTTTGGTATGTAAAGTTTTGGCGTAATCTCCTTTGTTCTCAATTCTCTTATGAAGATTATTGAGTATTTGGTTAAGGTATATGTTATTTTTGTTTGTTAGTAGCCCAGGTAACATTAGGGTTTAGTAGTCTCTATATTGATGTGTACTCACAAAATTATTTCACTTCAATCAAATAAAACATGAATTGCGTTATTTGTTAATTTTGTTTTACATCATATTGACTTGAAAATTTTGGTTGGATCATCAGGAATGGAAGTTGGAGAAAAAGTCATCTGACATATTCACACCGGATAATAGAAATGCGGAGGATGATGTAAGAAATAGCAGAGGGATCAGTTCTGTTTCTGATCCGACTGTAGATGAAGAGGCACCTTTGATTCCTTCGTCAAGGATGATTTCTCATATTGGACGCTCACAACTAAACAATCGAGATTCATAATCTTGACTTTTACATCGAATTTACATCAGCTGCAAAACTTAGAAGAGGATGCTGCAAGTCCGTACTATATCCAATAGTGACAAGTAAATATCCAATATTTTTTGTAGAAAAAATATATAAATTATAACTCTGGAAAGCTGTGGTATCCGTTGTAACATCTTTCATCAAAGCTCATGATATTCTTTCAAAATTTATTTGCTCATACACTTACAAGCGGACCTTGCACCATACAAATGCTAGGCCTCTTGTTTTCAGCTGCATCTTTCTCTACATACCCCTCAAGTGGACGCTTTGTGGGACCTGTAGCTTGTGTTATTCCAAGAGACATATTTTATAGCATAACTAAGATCAGTTTCAGTTTTTTGTTTTGTTTTGACTTTTTCCTGTACCTTCATATAAGTGATCTACGCCCCTTCTGCTATGTCGTAATCCCCAACTTAGTGGGCACGCACAAACACACACATGGTATTTTGAGGTCTATGTTGTCCTCGGGCAAAATTATCGGCGTACTTGCCTGAAGAAATCTTAAGAGAAATAGTGATAATATTACCAGTGGAAGCTATCTTGCGATTAAATGCGTTAACAAATCATGGAAATCTCTCATATAATCCCCTACGTTCATCACCAACCACAAAGCTCATCATCAAGAAAGTACATCAATCAGCAATAAGTATCTTCTTTTTCAGTATGATTATCACTTCTCCCTGTCCCAAACCTTCACCTAAAGTTACTATTCATTATGTTTTTATGATAATGATAAAATTACATCGAGAACTATGAGGCAGAATTTTGGAGTTTGCAAATGACCTCACACGTATATGGAACTGCCAACGGACTGATATGTTTGGCAGCCGGAAAATTGAACCTTGATAGTAGTATATATCTTTGGAGTCCCGGGATTCAAAGAGTGAAAGTTCTTGACCCTGCACCTTGTAAATTTCAGAGTTGTAATCTAGTCGCCTGAATTCTGGAAGTAAGAACAATATAGTAACGAGTACAAGGTATTGCAGATGGTCAGCTACAGATGTGTCGAATACAGGAACATGTATTACATGGTTGCAGTTTACAGCCTAAACGCCAATTCTTGGAAGCAACTCGACAAAAAGTGTTGTAAAGGTGTTATCTTTTTGCCCTCTTGTGAAGACACTTGCGCTACATTTGTGAATGGCACTGCCTGATGGATTGCTATGAAAAGAGATGAACCGAAGGGGACGTGGTTTTTATTGGTACCTTTCTATGCAGAGTGAAATAATCCGAGAGATCAAGTGACCTGAAGATCATCATTTTTATGTTTGCTGCTACAGTTTAGCTTATACAAGCGTTTGGCAAATCACTTGGTCTGTTTTTACAACTGTATTGGGGATTCTTCTATACCATGTATGTGGTTATTAGAACAGGGAAGTGAGGGAGTTTACTGGAGGAAAAATGCAAGCATTAGGCTACATGGAATACCAAGAGGAGTGAGGAATAATGGTGAAGTAGTAGGAGGGAGGAGGCGGTCATGGAAAAAAAATAGAGGATTCCACGCAAGTAAATGGTAGTGTCCGGGTGGGTGATTGTCAAACCGAGCTTATGCCCGAGTGAGGAGATTAAAAAATAAAGGTAAACATTCGATGACCGCGCGTTGTGCGATACTCTTTTAATATGTTTTCTATTTTATTTGACACAATTCACGATCCATACCTCTAAAAATAAGTATCTAAAATTATTATTTTTTAAACTCTAATATAACTCCATATTGGCTATGTTTTTCACAAATATTAGAAATTTTTTATTTTCATCTTTAAATTATCTCTTTTGCATTTCTTTAAATAACCTCCTCTTTTTGTTCATTTTATTTCTAATAACAGTATGAACGAAAATAATTCACCAAGTCATAACAAACATTTTGGACATCTACATGATGTGGAGCTTCATTCCATACCAATTTCTAAATAGTGATCTCCCATTGTATAATATTAGAAATTTTAAAATTGTAACAAGAAGGTAAAAAACTTCAAAATTGACTTATTTGAACTTCGTTTGTTTTATTTGTTCAAAAATTTTTAGGCTAATTTATTTAAATAAATTAATCTCAAATATGATTTTTTTTTTGCTCAAGTGTTTAGGCTAACCTTAACTTGAATTCGAAAATCTTAAGTGAATTTAACTAATTTATATTATTTAGTTTGCATTTTATTCAACTCAATAATTTAAAGTTTAAACGAGTTTATTTTAAATATAATAATATTTAATAAATTTATTCAACCTAACTCGATTTAATCAACTATCAAATTGATTATCCTTGACTCGAATCCAACTCACCTCATCTTATGTATGAATCTATCTATACCTACAAATTATGAAATTAATAAGTTATGCCCACATGTCTAAAACTATAGAATTTGAATAATTTTCCAAGTGGACGACTAGATTAAATTAAATTATAACTGAGCCTACTATGGTTTTCCATTACGCAAATACAAAAATAGACTAACCATCCAATCTCTCAATCTCTCCACGTAAACTTTTTGGTTTCTTTTGGTAATCCTTTACATAAACATTATTATTTCTCTTTCATGCCCTCTCTTTCAGAAACAGAAATGTAATTATTTTGTATCAACCTCATAGATTGTGGGGGAGATAATGAAATGTCAGTTTCTCTTTGTACACTCCGATTCTTGTTTCTTGAGCTTGTGCCTCCATCCAATATTTTAAGTATTTTTCGTCTTATTTTTTCATGTCCGCCTCATTCATTCCATGGCGGCCAAGAAACTCCATGAAAATTTCTCCAAGACCCTGATCGACGAAGCGCATAAATGGGGTTGTATGAAGCAGACGGGCGTCGGCCTGCGGTATATGATGGAATTTGGGGCGACACCCACTGAGCGGAATTTGCTGATTTCCGCTCAGTTTCTTCATAAGGAGCTCCCAATTAGGATTGCTCGCAGAGCCACCGAGCTTGAGACTCTTCCTTATGGTTTATCTGATAAACCTGCTGTTTTGAAGGTGATTTGGGTTTATGTTTATGTTGTCAATTTTGATTTGGTTTTGTGGTTTACATTTTTTAAAATTTTAAAAACTGTTCTTCATTTCGGTGTAATTAAGGAAATGGGGTTGTTGTTCTGAGGGATTTTTGGGTTTATTTGTGAAAAGAATTATTCTGATTTTGGTATTTTGATAATCTAATACCCATCTTACTGTTCTTCATATGGATTAATTTTGGAAATGAAATTTTGGATTCTTGGGAGTAGTTGGTAAATTGAAAGTTCTTTAGCGACTGATTCTGTGAATCTCTTTAAATTGGAGCTTCACTTTTCAGTTTCTTATTAAAAAATTCACGTCTACATTTCTCATTCTAGGTATTTGTTACCCCATTGGCTTTGTATATGTTTTATCTATTTGTTGCAAATCAATCCTCATTAAGTCTGGAATAGTGGAACACACATATTCATAGAGAATTCTGCTCTCCTGTAATGAGTTCTTCAAAGGTTTTCCATACATGTAAGAAATTGTTTGGATATAGCTACATGGACACTCAGAATGGGTGCAATGCTATTAAAGTACAGTGGAGGGGTAAAAAGAAGTTCTGTGCACTTCAAAAAGTGATGAGAAGTATAGAGTTTCGTACTTTTAAGCTGCGACTTCTTTGCTGATAGTATCCTTCTGCTTTTTACTTGTAAGGTGCGAGATTGGTATTTGGATTCTTTCCGAGATCTTAGATCCTTTCCTGACATCAAAGATAAGAAAGATGAGTTGGACTTCACAAAAATGATTAAGATGATCAAGGTGAGACACAATAATGTTGTCCCCACTATGGCCTTAGGGATCCAACAATTGAAGAAAGCTCTGCATCCAAAGATTGCTTACGAGGGTCTGGATGAAATTCAGCAGTTTCTCGATCGCTTTTATATGTCCAGAATTGGGATACGTATGCTTATTGGTTAGTCCCCTCTTTTTTTCTTTTTAAAAGGTTATCATCATGATTTTTTGTACAATACTCTTTTTGAACGTTTTATATCATTCTGGATAATAAATACTAACATTGTTGATATTCGGGTGAAACTCAGGTCAACATGTGGAGTTGCACAATCCCAATCCTTCTCCTGATATCGTAGGTTACATACATACAAAAATGTCCCCGTTAGAGGTAGCAAGAAATGCTGGTGAGGATGCTCATGGCATTTGCCTACGGGAGTATGGTAGTGCACCTGATGTTAATGTCTACGGGGATCCTCATTTTACTTTCCCGTAAGTTGCCTGCTGCCTTTATCCCTCCTCTTTTTCTTTATTCTTTTTTTTCCCTTTGTGTGTGTGGAGCGGGTTGGGGGACGATAAGCTCAACTCCTCTGTCTGCTTTTCTTAAAATATAAGCCTTCAGATGGAGTACATCAGATGATAAGGCATACACTCTTGAATTAGCATCACCATCTTAGAATCTTGCTGTTGGTGAGAGAGAACATAGCGATTGATGAATGATGAGTCAAAAGTTTTGAAATCCAAATCAAATTGAAAGATATCTCCGTTTTATATTTATGTTTGATATTTACTTTGTTTATTCTCATGGCAGGTATGTTCCTACACACTTGCATATGATGGTTTTTGAGTTGGTTAAGAACTCCTTGCGAGCTGTCCAAGAGCGGTTTATGAACTCGGACAACATTGCACCCCCTATTAGAATAATAGTTGCTGACGGATTAGAAGATGTTACCATCAAGGTCTGGTCACAAAGAACTCATAGCATTAAGTCTTCTATATTTAATTAATTTATTTTTTAAATGTATTTGCATGAAAATATGTGAGATTTCCAATCTACAATAAGTCTTACTGTTTCACCAAAGAAATCTCACTGTTTTTTATACACTTAACTTCTTACACGTGTATTTATGTGGCTTACAGGTTTCTGATGAAGGGGGTGGAATAGCCAGAAGTGGCCTACCTAAAATTTTTACATATCTGTACAGCACTGCAAAGGACCCACTATGTGAGCAGCCAGAGCTTGAAACTGCTAACATGGCAACAATGGCTGGTTATGGCTATGGGCTTCCAATCAGCCGCTTATATGCTCGGTATTTTGGAGGGGATCTGCAAATTATCTCTATGGAAGGATATGGTATGTTGAGAACATTTATTTTACTGCACTATGAATAAATGTACACGTTCACTGAATGTGAAACTAGAATTGTTAGTATAAGGTATTAATTCTCATTGAATGTGAAACTAGAATTGTAAGCATAACTTATTAATTCCATAAGTAACAACTAATTGCTGTATGATACATTCCTACATTCCATCAAAATAGTTTTGCAACTATACAAGCTGTGGATTCCATATCCACAGGTAAATTTTATTAGTTGTTGCGTTTTAGTTAATGATGACAAGTTAGAATACTGGTGCTTTATTTAGATGGAGGTGTCTTATTTCTCATATACGTCAAACGAGAACTAGAAAATTGAGGTTGTATCTCCTACTACTATAACTACTATAACTGATTACTAAATATGTTAGTGTTCTTGATATACTTCAAATTACTAGTTCTTTTGTCAGATTTACATGCAACAGCAAAGTCCACTATATTCCTTAGCTTTTAAAAAAAAAAATATTTGTGTAAGCTGACATTCTTGTATCGTGTTCATACAGGCACAGATGCTTATCTTCATTTGTCTCGTCTCGCCGATTCGCAAGAGCCCCTGCCGTAGTTTTGCAGCTTTTAATTTTCAATAACAAGCTAAGCATATCATAATGGTATACCTGTGTAAATACTTTTAACATAAACCTACAGTAGTCTTGGATCGTTTTAATCCTCGTTTGTAATTGACACAATTTGGTTCTGAGGTAACAAGTTCCCAGTGGATGGTGAATGTTGAAAGGGAAAAGCAGAGATTTCCTATCATTTAGTTAAACATTTGAAGCAAACGTCCTTTTAGATTACAAACTAGATAATGATTTAATTATGTTTAGCTCTAGTGGAAGATCAAAGCTGATGCAAGAGTTGAAAGGAGCATAATATTTGTTTGCATTTCTTGTTTGATTGGAAATATCAAACAGTGGCAGTCTAGACTCTGGAGAGTGACGACTCCAGGACAAGTAAATAGTAGAGGAGCTTGTCTTTTCGAGTTTGTTACGAATTATTCTTGAATATTAGTAGGTAAGAAAGGAATCGCCTATTGTGTTGTTAAAGATCAATTTTTGGTTGGTTGACTTCAATCACTATCTTAACTAAATCATCAGTAAGATGAACATCAACTATGATAATTATTCACCAGCTCTTTAAACTTGTCTCGATTATATTAACTTAAAATTAATTGAAGTTTTACATATATCATAGGTGGTTATTTGTATTTTACCCTAAAATTGAAACAACAATTACTACATGGTAATTATTTTATTTTTATCCTAAATTAAAACAGCAATTACTAAATTTCTACAAAATAATCGAAATTAAATACCCCGTTATAAATCACACAAAACACTATAAAAAACATATCAATAAACACCGTCCGAAACATTCTGTTTTAAAACACCATCTGAAATACCCTGTTTTAAAACACTATCCGAAATACTTTTTTTCAATTTTATTTGATCCGATAAGGAAAATCGATAAGTATAACTGACTGTAAAAATTTTGCTTGGATACAAAATGCTGGGAAAAAGCTTGCCCCCATCTTTCATCTGAAAAAATGAGAGTACTTTATATACATATGACAAACATTAAATTATTGATTTTTTGAGTCCTGTTTCCTTCTGTAAGTTCCTAATACACGAAAAAGCTGTTATCTCGAGGAGACAAAAATACAAAGATTTTTCTTCAGTAACATATGAACTATAATTTTCATTAAAATTCAAATATCAGCAGTAGCAGCACTTGTCGTCACAAAATATAATTATAAGATTTCTTGCGTCGTGATGCCATAACTTGGGGATTAACCCCATCCTCTCAGCCAGAAAGAACTGCAGTTAGAATTGAAAGTGCTGGTCTGCTTCACCCCATCAGTGTCTTCTTTGCTTTGCACGTTTCCAGGTTTGGCGGCCTTTTATCTTCCATTTATCCACCCCACCAGGTTGAATTTTTTCTTCAATCTCACGAACCTTGCGTTTTCTACAAAACAAAGACATTAAAAGATAATGAGCAGCAAAATATAAACCAGAATAAAAAAAACATGGAACTTCTTGATTTCCTCAAGGGAAATTGCATACACCCCACTTGTCAAAGGGGAGTTGAGGGTGACCTTAAAAGTTAATATGCACTTTTATCTATTTATTTTCCCTTAATTATCAATTATTGTGGGTTGTGGTGTCATCCACATTCTTATTTTATGTATCAATTACTTGACTGATATCCAACATAACGAACATTAAAATGAAACTAGTATCTTTAGACAACGGAATCACCTGTAATTTCCCAATGAACTATCAACAAGTAGCTCATCAGCAAGGGTTGCCTTTCTCTCCTTCTTGGTAAGTCTTCCCGTGAAGAAATCTGATGCTGACTCTACAACAGTGCCAACCTGATCAATTGTAAAAAAAAAAAAGGAAGGAAAAAAGGCACAAAATCACCAATTCGCCGATGCAATTATAGACCAACTACTGTCTTCAATATGGAAATCACTACTATATAGTCGTAAAATTTAGCAAAAAGCTTGCCTGGAAATACTTTGGAAGTGATTTAGCATCACCCTTTTTGTAGTGCCTCTTTGGATCCATGACAGTCCTCAACTATAACCAACAGAAAGAAAACAAAATTGAGTCAGCCAATATCCTTCTAAAAGGAATAAAAGCACTCAAGAAGATGTCATCAAAGTCATACAATGGACGCATCCAAATTCACTAGTATCTACCATATGTAACCAGTATAATATTGATAATATTGCACATTTAGTTGTTTATGCACACAGTTCATGTAACTACTTCTAAATTAAGTAAATTATATAACACCTGTCCAACATAGGAACATGTTGGTTAGACTAGGATGCATATAAAGGCTTCAACTCAATTGTCAAGAAGAATTTTGCGCATATGCGCACACACATACACTCGTATATAAAAGATGTGATTCACATGATATCTTGGGCATATCCAAAGAAAAGCTACCCACAATCAATAGATTTACCAATTGACAAGTTAAATTACCATTTCCTTATTAATATGATTACTAGTTATTGTATAGGTGTTTAGAAGTCCCATAACAAGACAATCTGTAACAGCCTAAACTTGCAGTAATTAGGCGATATCGCAAAAGGCACAAATTGAGATAAACAATGGCGCTCAAGTTGCACAAAAAAAATAAAATGAAAAGAATTGCCAAAAGCAGAAATTTAGCTGATATTAACAAAACTTATAACATCTGCAACATGATTAAGCGTTCTTCACAAGTTGCAATCAGCTAACCTAGAATGCTAAATTGCTACAATAAACGACAAAAGACTATCTGAGACAACCAACTAGAGAAACAAATGAATACCTTCAACAGCTGGAGATCTTTTTTCAACTCCGGCGTCATAGTAGGGGCAGGCATATCAAACCTATACACACCATTTGAAATCAACCACATGTAATTCAATCCATTAACCACTCAGAAATTGAATCAACAAATCAAATAAAGACAGGAACATACCAATTCTTTCCTGTGGTATCTTTGATTTGTTTTTTGAGCATTTTGTTCAACTTTTTGGGATCATTAGGTGGCACATAGAGGCCATCAATTAGCTCAGAAGTCGGTTTATAAACTGCACTTTTTTCCTCCAAAGTTTGAGTCTTTACGCTCGATCCACCATTACTTTTGGTGCCACTTAAGAGTGCTGATGGGAGCTTCGGTTCCCATGATAATCCGATCACTGGCTTGTTTACAGGCATATTCTCTGTTCTCAACAACAATCAAATAGCTCGCAACTATACACACACACACACACACATATACATGAACGTTAATATTAGATTCTGTAAACATGAAAATATGTAATAATATGGAGTGAAAAACGTACATCGATACTCGTGAACGGTCAATTGGCCTGGAATTTTGCAACCAAGAATAAGAGTCGAACTGCTCGAAGTGCTGTGAAGAACTGAAAACCAGAGAATTAGGGTTTTGCAGAGGTGGTAATGGCGATTGGAAGTGCTAATACGGGAAAGTGATAGCGGGTTGGGCCAAATCAACTTCTCAAATACCCGATTTCAGCCCACTTAACTATTACACCAATTTCTATTTTCCAATTTTTTTTTTGGTACTATTTTCCAATTTAATTATAACAGATATGAGCAAAATACGTGATTTTAATCAGAAAATTATCAAATCTCAAAGATTTAGATTATATCAACTTTTAAATTATTAACATAAATATGTTTTATATTATCAAATTGTATGAAAATTAGTAAATTATTCTATTTTTTAAATGTTATATCCACCATACAATTATAATTATATAAAATAAATTATATTAAAAGTTATGAAGTTTATTAAGGAATTGAGGGAAAAGGGGATGAAGAGAAGCCAAGTCCCCCAATTCAATTGTAACTCAATATGTTGAAAAGTTTTAGGATAAATTTGTAAATGTATGTAATAAATTTTAAAAATTCATACTATCAGTTATCATCTTTTGAAAAATAGTTTACATTGAATCTTAATATAATAATTTATATTCTTGGCCTTGTCATCAGTTTAAATAAACTATCTAGGTGACATGTGCTTGGTAAAGGGATTTATGAGCATAATAATAAGAATTTGAGTTTTAAAAAATGACTAAAAATACCTTTCAGAGAGAAAATTGAGCCGATCTAACTTGCAATATCAATATTCTCCTAAATTTGTGAATGTAATAAACGTAAATTAACTTTTAAGGTGAAATGAAGGTATTTTTGGTAACTTTTCAAAATAAAATTTGGCTAAATGTTTGTAAAAAACAAAATTAAACTAGACCAATGTCCCAGTAATAAACAAATTAAAGTGGCATGATAGAAAAAAGCAAGCTTAAACAAAATGGGGCATGATCAAGCATGGACGAACGAGAGATAATTTCGGTGATTATAGAGGAAATATATAGATACATTTATACAATACAAAACACCTCTTTGACTTCTTATCCCACCCAAAATAATCAATTGCTTGAAATAAAATTCATTAATAACCTCAGTTTAAATTAATGGTCATTTTCTTCTAAGACTACTGACGACTGATCATCGGCCTTAAACCTTAATTAAAGGTCGTGCACTAGTGTATCCATGCATGTCTACAACAACATTTAGAAAAAAATGCAAAGTCTTTTTCCTCCCAAAATAGTTTCAATTCGGGAAAAACATGTTTGTAAAGAACATAAATAACTTCATTTTCATTTAGAAACAACCAACAAGAATCGATATGAACGGCAAATTGTTACTCTTTACTGTTGCCGGCGTGGCGGTGGTAGGGGCAGTTATAGGCCTTATCAGTAGTGATGTTGTGCATCGCAAAGCAGCCAAGGAAAGCAACAACAAAAATGACCCTCTCTCCACCACCTCAAAGTCTGTCGCCTCGGTTTGCTCCGCCACGAATTATAAGCAGGCTTGTGTTGACACCCTCAGCTCTCTAGCCAATAATCAAACTGCCACACCGAAAGATTTCATCCAACAGGCAATTGATTTCACCTTAAAAGAGATGAAAGCAGCGCTAGAAAAATCAGCAACCATTGGAAAAGCTGTGAACGAGCCTCGACAGAAAATGGCTGTTGAGGATTGCAAGGACTTGTTGCAGTTTGCCATTGATGAGCTCCAAGCCTCGTTAACTAGCGTGGGCAAGAGCGCTTTGCATACAATGCAAGACAGAGAAGCCGAGCTTAGAAACTGGTTAAGTGCTGTTGTTTCGTATCAACAAAGTTGCATTGACGGTTGTGTTGATCATCCAGAACTCAATAACACTATGTCAACCGGTCTTTTAAATTCATCACAACTAACTAGCAATGCCTTGGCCATGGTTTCTACCATGTCTAATATTTGGAAATCGTTTAACATCCCCCCTGGAGGGACTTCTAGGCGCCTTCTTAGCACGAATGACAAAGACAATGACAATGACGGTGATAATAACAATGGCTATCCAACGTGGCTTTCGCCCGGGGATAGAAAATTGTTAGCCAGCAATAACGTTCCAGTGAAACCGGATGCTGTGGTGGCAAAAGATGGGAGCGCACAGTATAAAACTATTGGCGCCGCGCTTGCTGCATATCCGAAGAACATTAAAGGGAGATACACTATATATGTAAAAGCAGGAATTTACGACGAATACCTAACTGTTACAAAGGATCAACTTAATGTCTTTATGTATGGAGATGGACCTCGTAAATCAATTGTAACCGGCAGTAAAAGCAACACGAAAGGCGTCTCAACTATGCAATCTGCCTCCTTTGGTAAATATTTCCATTTGATTTGAATATATAATTCATTCATACATGTCTGCCTGTCTATCTGTCTGTGTTTGTGCATAATGATTAGATGGTCTTGGATTGTAGCTGCCGTTGGAACTGGATTCATAGCTAAAGGAATGGGATTCACAAACACAGCAGGCCCCGAAGGGCACCAGGCGGTTGCCCTTCGGAGCCAATCAGATATGTCTGCCTTTTATAACTGCAGAATTGATGGATACCAAGACAGTTTATACGTACAAACGCATCGCCAATTCTTCCGAAACTGTGTCATCTCTGGTACTGTCGACTTCATATTTGGCGATGCAGCTGCAGTTATCCAGAATAGTTTGATTATTGTTCGTAAGCCCATGCCTAGTCAACAAAATACAGTTACTGCACAGGGGAGAGCGGACCGTTTTGAATCCACCGGATTGGTGATTCAAAACTGTCGCATTGTCCCCGAGCAAAAACTTTTTGCAGAGAGATTTCAGATTCCGACATTCTTAGGAAGGCCATGGAAGGAATACTCCATGACTGTGATAATGGAGTCGACATTGGCGGATTTTATACAACCAGCTGGATGGATGCCGTGGAGCGGAACTTTTGCGCTCGATACTTTGTTCTACAGGGAATATGCAAACCGTGGTCCAGGCGCTAATACTGCTCCAAGGGTTAAGTGGAAGGGCTATAAAGTCATCACAAATAGGGATGAGGCTCTTCCATTCACAGCTGCTCCATTCATTCAAGGAGATCAATGGCTGAAAACAACTGGGGCACCATTTTTCTTAGGATTGAAGAGTTGAAAAGTTGAAAACTCATAGGCGTTATCACTCAATTTGTTTCTGTTTAAATTTTAAAAATTTTAGATTTTTATATTTTATATTACACCTTCCATGAAAGTTTTAGGTTTTCATTAGGAAATTTTATTTTGCAACACTCTTTTATTTATATGTACTTGTCTATAAAAAAAATTAGTTCTTTCTTTGTAAAATTTATTACATGCTTAAAACAATATATCAACGAACATTCTCTATTCTTGTATAGATATTCATATACCCATCCTAAATATTTTGTTTGCATTTAGATCTACTATTAAATTGACATTTAAAGATTGTCGCATATTGTTATATACAAGAAACGTTCTCTTCCATTTATAGCAGCAACACGTTCATCTTCGCACTTCACTTGACAGTCATTGCACCTCTAGGTCAATAAACGGTCCAGCAAAATTTAAAAAATAGTTGAAAAGTATTCCTTCGGTCTCAAAAGGAAAGGCTTAATTTACTCTTTTAATGTGTATTAAATTATACTTTAAAGTAAAAATATAATAAATAAAGATTAATATTATAAAAAGATTTAAAATTTTAAAATATTTAATATGTATTAAATTTTATATAAAATTACATATTTTTTAATACTTAAATTTTATGTAAAATTGTGTGATTTGTTAATGAAAATTAATCTAATTGGGAAGACTTAACAAGTGTTTTAAGCATTTGAATCGTATTACCTATCGCTGTTTGACTACTTAACTAATCTTTTAATATCATTATCAGTTCTTGTTTATTTTTGACATGTTCTATCCAATTAACTTATTTCTGATCAAATTTTTTCTCAACTTAAACTTTTTATTAATAAAAAAAATGTGCTTTACACAAGTGGTCTAAGGAATATTTGTTAAGAATAAATTTTCACATCCTCGTTAACTTCGCCGTGAAAATTATTGCATTCCGACTTCATTTCAAAATAATAAAAATATAGAATGCTCCAACTATAAGAGGAGTGTGAATTTTTTTTGGAATATTATAGAAATATAGCAGTAGTAGTAATGATTAATTAATTAATACTCCGACCACGTCTAAAAAAACTCCGACCACGTGGCCTCTTCCTTATCCATAGCCTTTTCTATTTACAGCACTGTCCCCTCCCTCCACTCACTCGGCGTCGACGACTGCTTTTCTGTTGGTTAACGAAGCAACAACCACAACAAAATATCAAGAAAATTTTAAAAATCATATCAACATACAAACAATGGAGCTCAAATCCATAATTTCCGATCAACCCCTTCAGTTTCTTCCCAAAATCAGACTCTCCCCATGCCCGCCCCTCTTCACACTTCCCCGAAATCGACCCGTTTTCCGACTACACACCCGCCGGATCACAGTATCGGCGATGGGTCAGTCGCCGGCGACGCTGGAACAGCCAGGAGGAAAGATGGTGGTGGAATTAGTTGGGGCTTTCAATGAGCTGACGGAGAGGATGAATATGAGTGTTTTATCAACAAGCTCGTCTCGATTGCTCTTTAAATCTCTGAAACTGACGATCCCAGTTTTGCAGACTTTGCCTCTCTCTCCTGATGGGCGTTCCCCACTCTCTAAAGCCTTGTCTGTTGCTGTTATTCTAGCCGATCTTCAGGTTTACTTTTCCTCTCAATTCCCTAGCTATTCAAACTTAGTCCCGGATAAAAGAAACTAGAGCCATTGAATTTATAATTTTTTTTAAAAAAAAGTTAAATTTGGCATGGAATTGAAATTTTGCTCAACTGTTTGGCTAATTTAAGAACTGTTTTGGAGTGGTAATCCTTCGGAAGTAGAATGTAGGGATATAATGATTAAAAAAAATCATAACAATATGGGGAAACCTGGAATTATGTGGATTTGATATACTCTGTCCGTGCCGCTGAAAGAGGTTGTGGGTTAGCTCAAGTATCAAGCAGTAGATCACTCCCTTTAGACTTTAATGGGATCAAACCTCGTTAGGGGTGAAATTGGATTATAAGTTGAGAGGGATTTCGCCGATCAAAAAAAAAAAGAAAACAATCTGTGCCGAAGAAAGAGCTTACATTCGGAGTTATATTTGAGAATGTGGCTTTGGACATTGAAATCCTAAAAATTTAAATTGTAATGTAGACCTCTTACATAATTGTAGAATACAAAAGTTTCATTATGTTGGTTAAATTCACATATTAGGATTTTGCAGATGTAATAGGAAAGCTGAAAAGTAACCTTTTTTTTGTTTGTTTGTTTGGGTGCGGGGGTGGAAACTAAGGGAAACTGAGTATAATGACATCAGGTAAGAGGATTTCTCTTTTCCCTGATCAAAACTGGAAAGCAAGGGTGTCATTTTGTTCAACTAACCTATTTAATAACACAGCATTCGGTTCGCTTTTGAGGGAAATGGATTGTTGGATGTCAACTGATAAGTTCTTGGTGGCAAGGAAATTGAATGTTCTTTTTGTTTTACCATTTCTCTTGCGAAATGTTGTAAGTTTCTGGAATAAACTTGTTTGCAGATGGATGCAGAAGTAATTTCTGCCGGTATACTGAGAGAAGTTCTGGAGGCTGGTGCCATATCTATGCAGGAAGTGAGAGAGCGAATTGGTACTGGTGCTGCTCATCTATTGCATGAAAGTTTGCGCGTGAAAAACATTTCTTCAAAAGTTGAAGTACTTGATGATGATAGTGCTGCTGCCCTAAGGAAGTTCTGCCTTACGTATTATGATGTCAGGGCTTTGATACTAGACCTTGCTCTTAAACTTGATATGATGAGACATTTAGCATTTCTGCCAAGGCATCAGCAGCAAGTTATATCCCTGGAGATCATGAAGATTCATGCTCCCCTAGCACATGCCATTGGAACCAACTTTTTATCCTTTGAGTTGGAGGATCTTTCTTTCCAGTATTTGTTTCCTTATTCTTATCTTTATGTTACCACTTGGTTAAGGAGTCATGACACAGGAGGTAAGCCTATTATAGATACATATAAGGAACAGCTGCTTCAGTCCTTGAAATCTGATCCCTTGTTATCAGAGATTGTAGAAGATATCTCAGTTGTAGGCCGTTATAAAAGTCGATGTAGTACAATGAAGAAACTGTTGAAAGATGGCCGCAAACCTGAAGAGGTAAATGACATCTTTGGATTGCGAGTCATATTGAGGCCTCTCTCTGAAGCCAATATGACTCAAGAAGGTGAGAGAGCCTGCTACAGGGCTCATGAAATAATTCAATCTTTGTGGAGAGAAATACCTAACAGATCCAAAGACTATATTGCCAGGCCAAAAGCAAATGGATACAAAAGTTTGCACATGGCAGTAGATCTCAGTGATAATGAAAGGACTAGACCACCAATGGAGATACAAATACGGACAACAGAAATGGATAGGTTGGCAGCTGGTGGAATCGCATCCCATGCATTGTACAAGGGTGGCCTTACGAATCCAGAAGAGGTAACCTTCTTTTTTCTTTTCACAAATTACTTGTGCATGTTTTGTACTCTGTCAGTAGTTTTTTGTTGGTTGCAACTATGTTATGGTAATCATATGTACAAGACAAGATCCTGGATGTCGCTACATCACGATGGCTTCATTTAATTCCAGAATGGAAATAAATCTATGTCCATGATCTGTCTATATATGCATATGATTTTTTCTTTTCAGTGATATTATTTGTGATGTTAAAAAGAGACTCATTTCTTGTTGCCTTTTTTGTCTTTGGTTAAATAGTAAATGTATGTTCTAATTGGCTAGTGGCCTAGTGCATACATAATGAATTGCATGTTTGACAAGTGTCTTACTTGTGTACACCCTCAAAGAGTTAATGTGAGTGTGGTGTCAAAGCATTCATATCCTAAACTTCCGGCTGATCTTGTCTGAGCCTCAAAGTGCAAAAGCATTTGCAGCTGTTATGAGGTGTCCTTTTCTGAAAAGCTTGTCTATTTATATTGTACTTTCTGACTGTTTTTTTTTTTATCTTTTCACATATTTAATTAGCCAAGCAAGTGAGGCCTGTTTGGTAACTCTGAATTCTGTTAATGAGTTGAGTCAAATTACTTGTACATCCTCAGGCGAAGCATCTTAAGGCAATTATGATGGCAGCAACTGAACTTGCGGCATTGCGTCTTAAAGATTTTCCTTCCTCAAACCATAAAGGTCTTGAGGCTGATCACAGAGATAGAGTGTTTCGCCTTCTTGACAAGAATGGAGATGGTAAGATCAGCATGGAGGAGCTTACAGAGGTAATGGAAGAGCTTGGTGCCCACGGAGAAGATGCCTGGGAGCTGATGCAAGCCCTTGATGCTAATAGCGATGGTTCACTGAGCTCAGATGAATTTGACCTGTTTCAAAAGCAGGTAACTTTATGATGCTTATTGCGAAGCTTAGAATATTCCTTCTTTTTGCATAAATAAGACATACATAACGCTTTGGAGTTCAAATGACGGTATCTCAAAAATCTATGACGAGTGACAGTTTAGAATATAATAACTAAATATTGCATTAGCTAATGTTTAATATTATCAAGGAATTCTTGTTATCAATCATGTCATGTATTGGAGATTGTTTCGATATCTAGTTGATATATTGCTTCCAGTTTAAACTAAAAGAGAATTCTAACATGAAAGCATAAATTGTAGATATAAAATCCATGCAGTGAGACAGTGCCCATCTGGGTTATAGAACTTTCCATGTTGATATGGGGATTTTCATGATATAAAGTATAGGTCTCTGTGATTTCAATATCTTACTATGCAACAGACTAGGGAAGCAAATTCCAGTTAACTACTTGGCTTCTGGCCAACGCCATTCTTAGGTTTTTTATTTGTGGTATGGAGGGTTGCACATTTAAACAAGCACACTAATTGCTTGTCAGGTTTAAAATAAAAAATTTGATAGGCAGTAGTAACCTGTTGATTTTCTCTGGCATCTCATTTGTCCCTCCTTTATAACTATGAACTTTCACAATACTGGTATCTTGAGATTCAATTTGACTTGTGCTGAATTTAGGGTATAATTTGAGAAAGTTAAGGCTTTGTCATGCTTTGGGTGTAGCAATGTGTTAAGTGCTGTTATCAAATAATGTTCCTGAAGTAAGAATTATGGCTAGTAAAAATTATCTTGTAGGATGGAGAATGATTGGTAAGTTTCATAGATATCTACAAGACTACAACTATACAATTTTCCTGTTTTCTACATGTGAGTTGGCCATTTATAGTGCCCTGTATACCACGTCTGAGGGCTTATTGCCTTGTTCACATTCTAAAATATTAAGAGTTCTTTTCACACTTATAATGATGTTTACTTGATATTATTTCTAGGTCTATTTGATGCGCAATTTAGAAGACAGAGATGATCGGTACAAGACCTTGTTGAATGAGAAGCGCAAAACGGTAGATGGTAGCAGCATAATTCAAGTATACAGAAAAGAGTTAGAAGACAGGCTTGCAGTGAGTTAGTAGTGCTATTCTAACCATCTGTATGTGGTAGACCATTGGTGAATTTACAAACCTAGAGGCAATAAGGATCGCTCCAAAGCTAAAGTACCAATTACACCATGTAAATATATAATTAGTGTTGTACATATGAACATATATGTTGTATATTCTGAACCTTATTCCTTTTTTTTTTTTCCTTATTGTCGTAAGAAAAGCTGTGCGCCCTTGTAAAAACTTTGCAATAGAAATTGATCCATCAGATTTATGTTGTTATGGTTATTGGCTTTGAACCGAACAGAATGATTCAAGCGAGATATGATCCCATCATATTTGTTTTAGCTTTAATTTTAGATATTCTAGATTATTATGCTATAAATTACACCATATAAATCTAAAATTTCTAAAATTTAAACCGGAACAAACAAAATTATATTTGTATTTTCCCACTTCTACCGCAGGATGCTACTTCCCTCTATTCTTTTTCTATATGCCAAAAACTATTAAGACTTTAGAGCCCATGAATTAACCGTGAAAGATGAATTCTATCGTAAACCCCTGCAACATACGATTCACTTGTTAAGCTTGAGAAAGCTGTACACTTCCACACCCATGTCTTTTTACTGGAGTGCTCTGCAGCTTGAGTTATTTTAACTTTTAAGAATGAATGTTATAAGCATTTACATTTGTAAAGTAAAATGTGAACCCCTCCAGTTCACGGAATGCACATAAGTTTACTAATTTCCTTTCTCAATTTGCTGCACTTTTATCTCGTAGTATTACTCTGCACCTTAAAGACTACATCTTTTCTTGCTTCTGTTTTACATCCTTGTTTTAGTCAATTTTTTTTTTTTTAGTTTAGAGTATATATGTGCGCGCGTATAAGTTGTGATGAAGATTTTGTTTTTTGTTTTTTCTTGGTCCTGTTACAACTGATTCAAGAAATGTAAAATCTTCTGATCTGCAACATTATCATATGAAGGTAATTTCGACCTACTTTTACAATCATGTCGGATTTCGTTGAGTTGGCCTAGTCAAGCTTGCATGTGAAATTTGGAAATTAAAAAATGTTTGATGCTCTGGCATATCGTTATGTCCCCTACCAACACTATAAAAGAATATTCAATGTTTAGCAGCCACGTAGTTGCTGAAAAGCCAAACCATGAAATATATGTAGCTTAAAATGAAGCATTGAATAGACAAAGGAGAAAAATAAACATTGAATATATTATACATTCATCATCATCATTATTGCTATTTACTAAATAAGAATATGCAAGAATCATGTTCTGCGCAAAAGCACACCAAATATTGAATTTCATATTTAGAAATGAAAAAATAATATGTTCCTATACAATTGATTTGATAGGGACCCAACCCAATCACCTCTCTATAATTTGATCAGACTACCGACCTCCAGCTTCAAAATTCTGCAGCTAACAGCTCTTGACTACGGGAGACTCCCAGATCATGTGATAACTTCTCACACAACTGCACAACATTTTGTCTACAGTCAGGAATACCGAAATTTTGTGTGTATGTGTGTGCACAAGCCCATGAGAATGAGAGAGAGAGAGAGAGAGACCTGTCTATACACTTTGGGATCTCCACAAGTTTTTCTTAATTCAACTACATACAATGATGGACTAATTTCAAACACCTGCCACAAGCGAAGAAAAGAAACAGGAGGTTACGGCATGAACTCCAAAAAAGTGTTAGATGCTAAAGTCCTGATATGGTTAAAGAATTGCTACCTCTGCTGCAACAGAAAGATTAGCCAGGTTTTTCCAATCTTTATGCTCTTGTGTCACTTTTAACTGATCAAAATGAAACAAATTCACATATTTAGAACATTCAAGTATTTATTGAATGATTTTCATATTTGAGTTTCTTCAAAAAGAAAGCAAAAATAACATGATACCGCCTGATCTTTGTTATTCCCGAGTTCATTTCACTTTAGGTGGTATCAATATCTTGTAGGAGAATTTTAAAATTTTAAAGATGTTCCTAGCTGTCAACACTGGTATAATGGTATTATTATTTCTGTTTCTACGTCATAGTAAATAGATACTCATCATTAGCAATCTTGTGGTTATAACCATACTAACCTTTCCATTTTTCTTTTGGACTGCATAACCCATCTGCATTACTGTATCCTCAATCCTATCTATTAAATCTTTTGGGCAATGATTGGAAGTAAATCTGATTTTCCGCTCAGAAACATCCTGCAAAAACACATACAGAGGTACATCTCTCAGGATCTAATACAGCCAGGTGCATTTTCAACATTGTGAATCCGTGATACATACTAAAAATCGGAAAATTTCTAAACACCATGTATCTCAGCTGTGATTCCTACCTCTTTCTCAAAGAAGCCTGATAAATCCAGGCATGAGGACATCCCAATTAGCTGAAAGGCATTGATGAGGGTCGGCGATTGTTGATCTTTTTCTGCTTCAGGCGACTGCATCAGAGGAAAAGCAATTCTTCAGTTCTTGCTCAAAATTTTAAGAAAACACAACAAAGAGCATCCAAACCCGTACTACCTCAGGCATTGACAAGGCTTCATCATCTATTGATACATCATCTTCATCTTCCTCAGGATCTGCAGGAGTATAGTCCTGTTTAAACCAATCATCTGCTTTGATATCTGCCATCGCTATTCTAGTATGAGGATTGGGATCAAGAATCCGCCTTATGAGGTTTTTGGCTCCTGAGGACAGCCATTTTGGTATCTGAACATCTCCCTTGAAAATCTGAATTACCTCGAGAAGATTTAGAATAATAGTTCTTCAAATTGATTGTTGGATCCATAAAAAGGAAGTAAAGTTCTATACCTTCTGATATAGAACTGCAAGATTTCTATCATCAAATGGTAGATATCCGGTAAGAATTACGTATAAAATGACGCCACATGACCATGTATCTGAGGTGGCACCATCGTAGCCTCTGTTCTGGAGAATTTCAGGAGCAACATAGTTGGGACTGCCGCAGGTGGTATGCAGTAAGCCATCATCCTATTGTGAAGATAAGAGATATTACAAGTGATTCAATTAAGATAACATGCTTTAGGATTTTGGAAGATTAGGTTGCATACCCTTAATTGTTGGGGTAATGCACTTAAGCCGAAATCAGATATCTTTATGTTTCCTGACGCATCAATAAGGACATTCTCTAGCTGAATTTGATAAGTGCAAGTACAGACCTTATTCTCAAAGTAGAATGATTGTTTCAAAATCTAAACAGTACATAAATACTTGCAAAAAGAAAAAGACCTTGAGATCCCTGTGAAAAACGCCTTTATCATGACAATAGCTGACCCCATCTATTAACTGTTGAAATAGCTTCCTGCCTTGTGCCTCTGAGAGTTTCCCTTTCGATGCCTGTAAAGCACACAGACAGCATGAGGATGTTAAGTGATATGTTATTTCACAGGACAATGGTGGTCTAACCAGATGGAAGTTTACTATAAGTATCTTAAAAAAAGGTGCTTACTATTCTGTCAAACAATTCACCACCGTTCACGTATTCAAGGACCATATATATCTTGGTTTTGCTTGCTATAACCTGCTTGTAAGTTACAGGTTTGGAGAAAAACTACAATTAGAAATTAGAAATTTTAGTTCTGAAACACTAACAAGTAACAGTAATTTTCAGTATATTGTTTCTGAAAAGCATAGCAGTTGAAGTAAACTCATTACCTGTGAACACTACGATCATGGTCTAAGGAATGAATTATAGTTTGCATGGTCAGTTAGTTATAACTCATAAGACATTCTTACACTTCTGGAATCATTTTTTATTTTTTTGGACAAGTATAGGTATGCAAAGAATTATTATATCCAACTATCCAATCAAACCATGATCTTAGTCAAAAGGTCAAACTCTAAGTTTGGAGCAAATTCACATAATCTAGATAACTACATAATTATATAACATAACAATTAGTAAGTATATTCCCATAATTATTTGGGCACAAGATGTCAAAAACACAAGGGTCCCCCATCAAGCTGAACTTGAAGGGAGACCTAGAATGAATGATTGGCACTTTCTTGCTGAACTATTCTATATATATAACCCAACTTCAATTAGTATAGATGGAGTGATATACCCTACCAGAACATGCACCAACTTGCATAATCTAGTTCTATTCTGTAGGAAAGGTACCCCCCCCCCCCCTCCTACTTGCCATCTAGCTCAGGTACTCGAGAAAGTATATAGTATGGAGCAAAAAACAAGAATCAGTGATACACACACACACACAGAGTCTTACAGACAAATGAAAAATAAGGTGGCCTAAAATGGGATTAGGCCTATAAAATGGGAAAATTCAGAGCATATTTTGTTAACTATTTGGTGCACACAATGAGTTATCTACTACTTTTCCTCTAGTTGTCCAACTTGTAATTTTCTTTGTTTCCTTATTAATATAAAATTACTACATTAGAACTTTTAGTAATTAAAAATATGGGAATGGATTAGCTTGACCCTATCTGTCAGAGTGCCAAAAGAATGAATCAATGATCAATCAGACAATCAATCCATTATTATAAAAAATTCCACTTTCTATGCAGCTCAAATCATGGACCATAAAATTAAAAGCCCAAAATTTTGGGTATGCAATTAATAATAGGGACTTTATTCATCTATGAATTAATTATAGGAAACAAGGAAAAAAAATCTAGTAATAACCCAAAAGACTTGCAATTTAGCTGTTTGCAAAAATCAAGTTGGGTATAATTGGGGGTGGGGTGGGGGGTGGGGGGGGG